>CM068297.1:72885523-73485523 GCA_034768395.1 Linum lewisii | reverse complement strand
TCATATTAGAACACTAATCGATGTTCTCATATTAGAACACTAATCGATGTTCTCATATGATAAAATATCTACTCTAGAATATGTCATGATAGACACCTTAGATCACAAAATCAAGAACGACTTCTTATTTACAAATGTCCATTGTTACTATATTTACATCACTCAAATCATTTTAACTTGTTGATAACTCAAACAGATTTACATGAAAATATCTAATCAACCTTATTCTCAATTAAACCAATCGTCATTTTCGAGATAATATAATATCTTATCATTAAGTGCCATCATGGTACTAATCTTCAAATTAGATAAATTACTAATTACTAATTAGGTTGATAATCCAGTGGTCCTAATTCAGATTAAACGTCATTAGCATCATAAGGAAAAGAGTATAGTGACTTGTGAGTTATCCACATGTGTCCTTAATTAATGGAGTTTGGTAAGATTAAAGAGAGCACACGTCCATTTTGTAGCTACTTAAAAAGGTTTACAAACCCTAGTAACTTAAAATAGTAAAAATTGGCTAACATTTCAAACATGGTGATCATAATGATGTTTTCAACATCAATTTGGGATATGTTTCGGGTTTTCTTGTAGTTCATTGAGTTAATTTAAAAATAAAACAGTGATAAACGTTGAATTATAAGTTATTGTATTAACTTGTGAATTATATGATCTGATTAGATTCTGACAACATTGGTGATCATCAATTATTGATGGCTGGGTTGGACAGGGTGTGCCCAGTGCTCTCACTCATCGCTCGATCGACCACCAAATACTTCATTAGACTCAGTCAAACACCCATCTCTATGAAGAACGAAAACAAACACAACACTGTGTCCTACATATTCATCAGTCAAAGTTAAATATAGAGTCATGACCACAACTATCAACAAGTCCTTTTGGCTCCAACATCTTCTCGCTAAACTTGTCGTCAAGATTAATATGACTACCATGCTTTTACACAACAACCAGACCTCACCTCCACATCGCTTCTAATCCAGTATCCCATGAGCTAGCGCACCAAAAACGTGAAAATGAACTATCATTTTATACATGTTCCCATAAAATTCAACCACATAAGATAACCTCCAAAGATCAGCCAACTAACCAATTCACCAAAACCCTAGGACAAAATCGCTTACACTATTTACATACAACAAACTATGACATTCATAATCTTCACGCACCAACTTGAAGAGGAATATACAAATCCACACAAACATTAAATTAAAACCAGTGTTGTCAATGCCAGATTGGGCCGGCCGGTCCAACCCTGATCCGACCTTCCCACCGAAACTGGAAAATCTCGGTTCAATCCCGATTTGATCCTAGTTCAACCTAATTTTCCCATTAAATCCCGAACCCTTGAACTTGCCGACTCGACCCAGGTCCGGTTCTGAAACCCTTGATTAAAACCCTATAGAGATCTGAACAACCCATATCAATAAATGATTCAATTGCAACAATTTTCAGTTGATAATAAGAGAGATATTTGTACCAAAAACATGACGTTTGAAATTAGAGGAGTAGAGTAGATCATAAGAAAGGGTAGCCGCCAAAAGCTGTGTTCCGAGTTTGGGTGATATTTAGGTACAAGGACGAGTGCGCAATATTGCACAATCTGTGGACACTTCGAATTTCATTTCAAATCTGTTAGCCAAAACATAAAATTTATATGTTTGACCAAAGGTTCTGGTTTTCTATAACCTCTTCAAATATGAAAATACAGTGTGCCTTTAACTTCTTGCTGACCATGCATTGCCATTCATTGATTCACGTGGTTCGAATCTAGGGCTCTTTGAACCAATCGAGTGGTCCAAGGTTGTAGTTTACTATATGTAAAACTACTTGGTACGTGGTCCGACCTGTTGTATGATATGTCATGGGTATGGTATGGAGTGGATATGGGTGAGCACGAGTCTTTTTTACGATTTGGCATTTCACGACCTATTCTATTACAAAAAAATGTAATTGTATTGTTAAATTATAGTTCCGAGATTTGATGTTAAAACTTTTTGGTCATCAAACGCTCTAATATCATGTCAAGAATTGTTGAATTCTAATAACTTGAGTCGTTGGGAAAATGTTCTGAATTGATATTATAGTGTTTACTACTTGTCATATACTTATTATAAGTTATAATTATAACATCGTTTTTATCAAATTTTACAATTTATTCATAGACAATTTATCATGATTTTTAACATCTATGTTGTTGAACTAAATGGTATATCCGCCATACATTATGCCCCGTGTTAAAGTTATAAATCTAACATAGTTATCATCGAATTTCACCATATTTTTTATACCGTTTAACTTCATTTTTTAACTGTTATCGTGTCTATATTTCATACAAAACTATATAATTTTAATCATCTATTTTGTTTAAAAGGTATACCCGTCATGCACTACGCGCCATATTAAATATTTACGCCATTGCCTCGCCCGTACATTTGGCATTCCTGAAGTGAAGAAGTATTAAAAGAATACGGTGAGACAAATCTGCATGGATAAATGGTATATCCGCCATGCATTGTGCCCTGTGTTAAAAGTTATAAATCTAACATAGTTATCATCGAATTTCACCATATTTCTTAAAAAAATTAACTTGATTATTTTTTAACTGTTACTGTGTCTATATCTACTAATACATTAAAGCAAATACCATTTTTTTTCAGTTGACACGTCAGCGTTTTGGGAATTTTAGAGCTTCTCCTTCATTCTAGGAATGAGGGTATTTTGGATAAAAATCGGTTTTGGCAAACAAAATTTTTTGATTCTTTTCTCACGAACAAGGATCGAACTCTCAACCTCATGTTTAAGAGACAAAGTGAACAACCAACAATGCCACACCTAATGATTGGAGTAATTTACTATTTAATCAAAGAAAAGTTGCAGTGTTTTCAACGTAACAACAAGAAAGCATAATTATAATGCTTTTATTTATTATATTCCAACAATTGATAACAAATTTATAATTTTTTACCAACATATGAATTAAATTATTATATATTAAATAGTAGAAAAAATTCAACCACACTTCTAAGTAATCTAAATAAAAATAAAAATAAATATTTTTCGGTAAAATATTAACACAAAAAATCGACCAATGGGCTGTCTACAGTTATTTTTTAATTCTTTGGCAGGTATACCTTTAATTTTTTTAAATATCTTTAGTTTTTTAAATTTCAAATTATATTTTCTATTACATATCAACAATGACGTGGTAAAATTGCCAAAAAAATACACCGCTGACGTTAGTAGGATTGCTCCGAACCCGTATTAAAGTAATGAGTTCACTTTGTAAAGAATTTAAAATTTAGGAGGTACGAAGACACTCGACTGAGTTTGGAGGGGATAAGAAGCCCCGTGGCCAACTCGAAGGGGCTGTGTCCAGACGTACTAAATATTTAATGTTTTAAATATTTATCTTATGTCCCTTTGTTGGTTCTTCCTCCTTCCTTGGGGTACTGGATGTTCGGCCTTCTTACTTCAATATATACATACATAACACATTCAGATAAAAAAAAAAATTTATCTTATGTTGATGTCGGCCAACAGGCCGCGACTAATCTAGTTTCATGAAAAAAAATATAATTTTAATCATCTATGTTGTTTAAAAGGTACACCTGTCATGCACTACGCGCCATATTAATATTTACGCCGAACTAAACTCCGTTGTCGAACGTATATAAATGTCGAGATACCGGCCTTGCCTCGCCCGTACATTTGGCATTCCTGGAGTAAAGAAGAATTAAAAGAATATGGTGAGACAAATCTGCATGGATAAATGGTATATCCGTCATGCACTGTGCCCCGTGTTAAAAGTTATAAATCTAACATAGTTATCATCGAATTTCACCATATTTTCTTTAAAAATTTAACTTGATTTTTAACTGTTACCGTGTCTATATTTCATACAAAAAACTATAATTTTAATCATCTATGTTGTTTAAAAGGTACACCCGTCATGCACTACGCGCCATATTAATATTTACGCCGAACTAAACTCCGTTGTCGAACGTATATAAATGTCGAGATATCGGTCTTGCCTCGCCCGTACATTTGGCATTCGTGAAGTGAAGAGCATTAAAAGAATATGGTTAGACAAATCTGCATGGATAAATGGTATATCCGCCATGCACGGTGCCCCGTGTTAAAAGTTATAAATCTAACATAGTTATCATCTAATTTCACCATATTTTATTAAAAAATTTAACTTGATTTTTTAACTGTTACCGTGTCTATATTTCATACAAAAAACTATAATTTTAATCATCTATGCTGTTTAAAAGGTACACCCGTCATGCACTACGAGCCATATTAAAATTTACGCCGAACTAAACTCCGTTGTCGAACGTACATAAATGTCGAGATACCGGCCTCGCCTCGCCCATACATTTGGCATTCCTGAACAAAAGAAGCATTAAAAGAATATGGTGAGACAAATCTGCATGGATAAATGGTATATCCGTCATGCACTGTGCCCCGTGTTAAAAGTTATAAATCTAACATAGTTATCATCGAATTTCACCATATTTTCTTAAAAAATTTAACTTGGTTTTTTAACTGTTATCGTGTCTATATTTCATGCAAAAAACTATAATTTTAATCATCTATGTCGTTTAAAAGGTACACCCGTCAGTCATGCACTACGCACCATATTAATATTTACGCCGAACTAAACTCCGTTGTCGAACGTACATAAATGTCGAGATACCGGCCTTGCCTCGCCCGTACATTTGGCATTCCTGAAGTGAAGAAGCATTAAAAGAATATGGTGAGACAAATCTGCATGAATAAATGGTATATCCGTCATGCACTGTGCCCCGTGTTAAAAGTTATAAATCTAACATAGTTATCATCGAATTTCACCATATTTTCTTAAAAAAATTAACTTGATTTTTTAACTGTTACCGTGTCTATATTTCATGCAAAAAACTATAATTTTAATCATCTATGTTGTTTAAAAGGTACACCTGTCATGCACTACGCGCCATATTAATATTTACGTCGAACTAAACTCCGTTGTCGAACGTACATAAATGTCGAGATATCGGCCTTGCCTCGCCCGTACATTTGGCATTCCTGAAATGAAGAAGTATTAAAAGAATATGGTGAGACAAATCTGCATGAATAAATGGTATATCCTCTATGCACTGTGCCCTGTGATAAAAGTTATAAATCTAACATAGTTATCATCGAATTTCACCATATTTTCTTAAGGGCCAGAGAACGAAGGGCCAGTAGGTCCTTACTACTGATGTCAGGCCAAGACTACACCGGCCTCGGACCGGGCCAAGTACCGAGTCGGATACTGATGCCGGCTCCGCACCAAACCCTGAACATCTATGAGGAGCCAAGGCCAGAGGACATCACTAGGAGGTTGCTGACACCCAGCCAGGGTCCAATGACCGAGCACGGAGCCGAGCCAGCTCAAGGCCCAGAGCCCGAGCCGACACAGTCGCAGCGCCCGTACGAGGAGCACTTAGTGCCGACTCAACTTTCGAACCGTGCCTTTCAGGAATCCTTTGGCTCTAAGGATTCTCTAGACATCCAAGGTAAACCTCCCTCAAGCCCAACTCAATTCAGAGAGGAGCGCACTGAAGGCACGAGAGACTTGGAACTGGACCGAGCTAGAATGATGCAGGACCAAAGCATCAGCACGCCACGCCCGAATGCTTATCCAAGGTCGCCACGGACACGAGACCAAGGCCAACTGATGCTAGCCCCGGATGGAGAAGCGAGGTTAACGTGGAAGCAGGACCGAGGCAGACCGATGCTAGCCCCCGATGCCCGACTACGACGACTCTGGACCGAGGACCGAGTCCAATTGATGTCGGGTGCGGATGCCCATCCGAGCCAGACGCGGACATAGTGCCAGATGCCGGTCCGAGCGAGAAACCCGGTCACGACCAGGAAGTCGACCGCGAGAAGGAATCCTCTTCAGATAAGGAAACCTCCACGCCGAAGGATAAATCTCGTGTTCCCTAGTCCTTTTTGGAGAAGGAAACACGGAAAACCTAAGGTTCCTTCCAGAAGGATCTATTTCACACCCCATGCACCTTGACCGCGGATTAGGGCTTTCATACCCGGACTAGGATTCGCCGGATTTGGGTTTCACAACACTTTTGTCTATTTTGTCGGTTTTTCTTATTTTAGTATTTTTAGAGTCTCATTCGAACTAAACTTCCTACTTAGACTATTTTAGTATTAGTTTAAGTTCTTTTCTAGTTGTTTAATTAGGACTTTTTTATTTTCCTTATTAGTATTTTACTCTTTTTAGGAGTTAGAGTAGGAGGAATTGGAGAGCATGTTCTCCACCCTCACCTATAAATAGAGGCCGCCGGCCTCCATTGTAACTCAGACCCCCTTTGAATTATACAAATAAATTTCAGTACTTATGTTCTTGTTCCTTCAAGTCTTTGTGAGTTGTTGCATTGCTTAAGGCTGGTTTATCATCTTGGGTAACTCCCCTTGGTGTGGCACCTTCGACTGAACACTTAGAGTTCCTGGCTCTTTATAACTAACGGGTCCAAGTACTCATCCGCCCCGATTTCTTAGGATAGAAACTCGTCAACTTTTCTATTTAACTTATTGGTATAATGTCGCCGCCTACGATTACGACTCTGTTCATATCACCTCACCCCACATATTTGTCATTTCTAAATTGAATAAGCATTAAAAGAATATGGTGAGACATATCATGAATCCCTTACAAGTGTGAGACCTAAATTGCCAAGATTATATCCCAACCTACCATTTCCATTACTCACCACAATATTTGTTTCTAATTTTTTAAATTGATTTGAAAATTTGTGAGATATTTTGAGGAGAAATGAGGTTTGAAAGAAGCAAACACATGAAAACCACCCACCAAAAGCTGTGTGTTCCAAACTCATAATACATACACATACCTAATGGGTTAATAGTTGATGGGCATGTGAGGCATTTTTGGGCCCACACAAAGAATGTTTAAAATGAGTTGTTTTCTTTTCCACCACATATTGAGAACTGGAATTAATCAATTCTGCTAGTATTGATACATTTTTTATTTTTTTAAGCGATCAGTAATTTATAGAATTCTACCATAATTGAAATTCGTAATTGGCTCATTTGCTTACGAACTCATGATTTTTAAATCTCTTACAAGCATGTGAGATTTGATGTTTCGTTTACAAACAATCTTTCAGTTTATTATATAATTCAATTGTGGTGTGTTATCAATGGTAGAAAACAAGAATTTTAATTTTATTTGAATTGCCAATTTTTCTATAATTGAATTCGAGAGGAATGAACAATTATGGAGGTCTAATTCAATGGCAGAAAACAACACCTTAATTTTTTGGTCTAAAATTCTAAACAATAATGGCATGATCCTAATAAAAATCGATAATGAGGAGCTATGAATCACCTCAAGAGAGTCAACTGTCTAAATAGAACATGTGTTACCGATTTCAAGGATTATAAATCGAAAAATATAAGACAAGATACATATTTCGAGATAACATCTTTTTTAGGATAATCATTACCTATTAATACTGTGTTATCTTCCCATAATTTCTCATCACTTTTTCACCTATGTGCACTTCCTCAAGTGAGATCTCTTGCTTGGTTGCCTAAAAATCCTAGTTCATCTTCTGTGACGACTCCCGACTTTCAAATCACAAACTCCCAAAAGACTCATATTGAGCCTTGCCCATCAACATCTTGTTGATTGGAACAATATTTAACACGTAAATATTCATCATAAAAAAGGAAAAATCTCGATGAAACAATGAGTGAACCAATAAATAAATAAATAAAATTATTGACCAGTACAACACGGGACTTTTCAAGTAGGTCCATTTGATGATTGTTTCCTAAAACTTTTTTGATTCCAATAACTAAAAAACAAGGGGTAAGAACTACAATAACTAAAAAACAAGGGGTAAAACAGTAAAACTATGCTATACAAAATAATTTAGATGGATAATAGAGAGTATTTAATAATTATTTTGAAAATATATTGAGCTTGGAAAATAATTGAAAGAGTGATTGGATAAGGAGTGAAGCTTTTGACAAAGAAATTAGTAAAGTTGAATATGACAAACTACTTTGTCTCTGTCTCTTTAACTAGGAAATTCCATCACAAGACGACAAAACACGATAGTTGGCATGTGCAGATGTCGCAAGAATGTACCGTACAGTATACGTATATACGGTGTATATACAGTACACATTTACTCATTAGATACGGTCAATGATAGAATCAGAACTAAACAGAGGCCTTCATATGACTGAACCCTTTTCTCAACTGTCAATCAAGGATGATCAAAGTACAAAACTTTCATAAATATACTTGAATCTGAACCATCTTTCCAAAAGGTTAAAGAAATCAAACTCTGGTTTGTAAAGAAGAATAGCTAAGTTAAGTTGCAAACTAAGTAGCTTTCCTTATGTTGACTCCAGATCACTTGAGGATGATCAGTCAAACATGTTGGGAAGTTGTCTCACTGCCATGAAAGCATCCACCATCTGCAATCACAAATTTCATGTCAAAACCGCAGGCAATGGATTAACCGAAGCAACAGAATTTCGAAACAAAGTTACTAGCTTGCTTGCTTACTTCTTCTGTCACAGCAGCTCGAGCTTCCCGATGTCTATCCACCAGTGCTGTTAAAACATCTGCAAGACGCTTCTTTACCTCACCTGTCAACATTCGTCCAGCGCCATATTCCTGAGGGGTAGGAGTGGAGGAAACGAAGGATTTCAGCTAAGAGAAACGGTTAAAAAAGTGTTGGAATTGTCGCAGAATGAGAAGATGTTGTCTAACCTTCTTAATGAGCTCGAGTTCAGCATCGTCTTCCAAGAAAAAGCTTAGGTACTTCACTGGTATATCCACCTGGAAATTTTGAGCAAGGAAGTAGTGTCAAGTTATGGTAGCTTGAAATTTTTAATTGGGTTTTTGGAATATTTTACCTCAAGATTTGCTCCAAGTTCTCTGTGCTTCTCTACTGAATCTTGCCCACCGGAGAATGCATACTTATTTATCTGTTACCATTGGCATAGTACGTTACCATTTAGCTTATATATCGTGAAGGAAAAGGGAAGGAATCATAAGCAGAATAGAAGACTATACCTTGTTCTTAATGACCTTGGCAGAATCAGTCACATATATAGCAGAATTTGGATCACTGGCAGACATTTTTCCTGTTTCGCCCTACGTGTATTTACATTCCACATTAGTCATATGCTATAGCAAGCAACGAAAGTTTATAAACATGCATACAAGTACATATGGATTATGCAGATGCCAATGTGTTAAAGATCGAACGTTTATAAACATGACATATAATATTCTATTCTAATTGCTACTTCACTTTCATGAGCAAGGTAAGCTGCTAAGGAGTTTGGTAACATGCTTTGGCACGCCAGTTGAATCATAACTTAAAACAGAAGCAGTCATATTATACATAAATGTTCATAGTACTCAAGTGCAAAGTACTACAGTTATACGGCCTAAGTTGGATCAGTCTCTTAAACTATCAATTGTATAAAGAACTTCTATGGTAAGATACCAAGGTACCTGAAGGGCAGGGAAGAAAGACGACTCGATCAGTGAAGGTTTATGATATCCTAGCCTGGGCGCAACATCTCGTGTCATTCTGAAGTACGGATCCTGTCCAATTCAACAAGGGAGAGAAAGAGTAAGGAAATAGACAGCTACAAAAAGATGATTGAAAGTTTCTAATCATTCAGTCAAAGTTACTCAATTTCAAAGCCAAAGGTCAACAGAAATTTGTACATTACCTGATCAATTGCACAAGGTATCAAGCAACGGAGGTCATCTTTTCCAGAGAACAAATGCGGAAATGAACTAGGAAATGATGGTGCTGCCTGTGCTACAGAAAAGTAAAGTATGTTATATTTCTTGCCCCATGTATTTCAACTGTTCGTGCAACAAATAAGGGTAAGCAGAAGTTATATAGAGTTCCAACTAATATGGTAGTGAGAAGGCAAGAACTCTAGTCATTCAGTTCTCAGAGAAGCACAGTGCTAAAGTAAACATGGATACTCTTTCTAGTTTCAGAAGCTTTGTTATATAACTATAGTAAGTGCGTCTCACGCTTTTGCTTCTGATCATAAGAAAGCATTCAGTACTTGGCCAAATAACATCTAAATGTGGAAACATTCCCAAGCTATAATAGACAGAAAGGACGCAACTAGAACACGTGTTTGTGAAACTGAATCTGATGTGATCTTGGTGTGCAGTGATAAAAACTGACCTGGACTGGTGGGAAACTAACTTTTCCAATGTGATCTTCACCGCTGAAACCGAATATGCCCACAACCTATGTCATTAAGAATTTTGAAATGAACTGTCAATGCAAAGTAACACTGGAAATGAAAAATAACGAAGAAAAATGGCTCATGAAAAATAACCTTGTTATAGGTGACACACTTCCCAATCCTCACCATGTTCTTGTAAAAGGAACTGCAACGATAATATCCATGTCAAATTGATAGTATATCTAACACAGTTATATATGCAATAGATCTATGCCAATACATGATCGAGTTACATCTCTGATAAAGTGAAGAAACCAAGTTCACAAACCTAACCCAGCCACGGGTTTCATATTTCACAAGCTATTTCAGGCACAGCCAAGTGCTAGATACCTTACACATCTATCTCCTTCCACGTCTCACCATTATCAAATGTTGTAACTTACCCGCCAACGTAATCAAAATCTGAAAAGATGAATGTCCTCGTGACGTCAAAACCACAAGCAATGATGTCTTTCGCATTTTCACGGGCAAGTCTTTGGCTCTCCTCCACCGTGAGATTTTTCCACATGCATTTCTCATCATCAGTAAGTTGTATAACAAGTGGCACCTTGAATGCATCTTGCAAATATCTGCAAGTATGAGATAATAAGTTTAAGATGGAAGTCTAACTTCACTAGATATATGATCGAAACAGCAGTCAACAATTAAAGCTAGATGAGCTCACTTGGTAAACATGAAGGGTATAAGATGACCCAGATGCAAGGCTTCAGAGGATGGACCTCTACCAGTATAAAGGTAGAACTTCTTCCCTTTCTCATACGCATTCAGTATCTCATCGAAGTCCCTGTGGGCAAAGAAAACACCACGGCGGAGGAAGACATGAGGAGCTCTACCAGTCAGTCGTTCGACACGGTCCACTATTGACTGTTCAAGCCTTTGGCAACCAAATTTGTCGATAAGTTTGTCGTAATCAATCTTCCCTCCATCTTTCGCCGAAACCTCCCATGGATTCACCACCTGGTCTTCCTCTTCAACCTCTTGTTTACCCTCTCTCTTCTCCATCTCCTAACTATAACCTAGCTGGGAAAAACATCCCCCAAGAGCTAGATTCAGTATACAAAGCATAATCCCCAAAACTTTATCAAGAATTAGACAGCTACAGGCGTTAGTTCGATCTCAAAACAGCAGCAATTTGATATCTACGAGATGATGTGGACATGTTATTCCAATTCAGATTTCCCCCAATTGAAATTCTGAAGCATAGTGAAATTCCCCCATCAAAGTTCAATTGCTTTTTCACGCATCAAATGAAAAGAAGTTAACAGGGTTAGGGAACTTCTGATTATGATCAGAGAGCTGAAAATTACCTGATACTAAGGATCTGCTTCGCCGGGGACAAACAAACTGCGGCAAAATTGAATGGTTCTGAGGGTTATGTTAGGAATCAAGGCCAATGCTTCTTTCTTGTTCTACTCTTTGGATTCCTAAGTGTGACACTTAAAACAGGGACTTTCTAGATTTACCTAAAAAAGGGTGGTCGGAGCAGAGTAGGTCAAAGCAGAGCAGGTCAGAGCAGAGCTTGTCTGTGCGGAGCCGGTCGGACAGATGAATAAAAGGAGGCTGGAGCAGAGGTATAATCAGAGAATGGAGGCTGGAGCATATGAGTAACCGGAGGATGGCGAGCTCAGGAACCGCCGACGAGAATTTCAGCTGCTTCCGCGACGGCTGAGTGCTGAAGGAGAACACGACATAGCTGAGGGAAGGTGAGGATTAGATTGTAGGGTTAAATTCACTTTCAACAAAACACTGCGTTTTGTGGCTGCAAGAAAACCGGGTAATTAGGCTGCCCAAACCCGGCCCAGCCCTATTTTAAGGGCCCTTATCTTGAATCGGTAAAATCATTAAAATCGACCGATTATCGATTTTAACGATTTAACTCGTGATTTCAACCGATTCAATGGAAAATCTATTTTATATGGAATCTTGATCGTAATCATTGGTGGACTTGTAAACTCGTAAAATCGTACAGTTTTATGATCAAAATCGTGATTTTAACTACATTTCGTGTAAGGATGTTTTATATATTATCGTGACCGATAATTTCCTGCTACTGATACTTCCTAATTTTTCTAAGGTGAAAGCTCGTATATAAAATATATATACCAAACTATCTACTTTAAAATATTCTCTCAACCACTTTAATATTAACTCTTAACAAAAAAATATTTGAAATCACTTCTGGTGGAAATGAAACCCAATTCAAGTCTTCATATATATTAAAGCATAATCCCCTTTTTTTCAGTTGACACGTCAGCTTTTTGAGGATTTTAGAGCTCCTCCTTCATTCTAGGAATGAGGGTATTTTGGATAAAAATCAATTTTGACAAACAAAATTTTTTGATTCTTTTCTCACAAACAATGATCAAACTCTCAACCTCATGGTTAAGAGACAAAGTGAACAACCAATAATGCCACACCTAATGATTGGACTAGTTTACTATTTAATCAAAGAAAAGTTGCAGTGTTTTCAACGTAAAACGCATAACTATAATGTTTTTGTTTATTATATCCCAACAATTGATAACAAATTTATAATTTTTTTACCAACATATGAATTAAATTATTATATATTAAAAAATAGGAAAAAACTCAACCACACTTCTTAGTAATCTAAATAAAAATAAATGAAAATTATTTTTTGGTAAAATATTAACACAAAAAATCGGCCAATGGGCCGCTGATAATCTAGTTTCCATATAAAGCTGTCCATTATTGGATATTACACAAGAAATATACACCTTTTTTATAAATTGAATTTCTTGAAATATAGAAATGTCAAGATAAAAAAAAAAGTTCATCATTTAGCATGCTTCGCTCTGTCTTGCTTACCTAATTGCTATAATCTAACCATCACTGAAATATATCAGCATACTAATCATAAGTCCGTGAAAAAATCATGATTAGAGTCCGGTTCAGAAGATTCGTTATGGCTCACTTCTGAACCACATAGGAGACAATTGATGGGCCCTACCTCAAGTTCTGGAGAGGCCCAAAGCCGACACTACTAAAAGTTAAAACCCATGAAAGCCCAAACTCAACACACATCTAGGATTTTTAATGCACATCTCCACCGTTAATCAACCAATGATCAAGATCATCTCAACGCTTATCCCAATTCATTGTTTTTTTTGGTAATAAACAAGGCATTATTAAATTAACCTTCCATTGATCAAAAACAAAAAATAATTAATTTGGAAAAACCGAACCGGTTACACACACCCCTTACAAACCAGCCTTTCCCTTACAGCCACCTCTCCAAATCTCATAACACGACAAAACATCATTAGTTACACCAAAAAAAACCAAACCCCATGCATTCCCCATATTACAAACTCCGACCATCCTCCGCCGCCGCCATTTACAACCTAGTAGCAGTCAAACCACACCCAAGCGCCACTTTCGGAACATCCCCGACCCTCTCCACAGCTTCCGCGAACACAACCCCCATACCCATATGCAAATGCGGCTCAATATGACAATGAAACGCCCACACTCCCGGATTATCCGCCACAAACCTTAACGCCGTCCACCCGTACGGAAATATTACCGCCGTATTCCTCAACGGCGGATTCCTCAAGTTCAACCTCTTCACAGCTTCCTTCTCCCTAAACATCCCATCTCCATACCCTAAGACCCAGAAATCATGCCCATGAAGATGCCACGGGTGTATCTCGCTCACGTTCGCCGTCAAAGCGTTGGCGTTCTGTAAGATGACGTCAACGGTGGTGTTGTACTTGATGACGTAGACGCCGTTACCGGTCGTGGTGTTGGCGTTGACCGGGGGTGATGTGACGTCGTAGTATTTCGGGAAGTAGTCGGGTGGTGGGGTTTGGTCGAAGGCGGATTTGAGGTTGTGTTTGATGGATCCGATGTAGGGTGTTGATGGTAGGGTTAGGGAGACGTTGTTGATGGACCACTTTGTGAAGCCGTTGAGGCGGTTTTGGGTGTTGAGGAGGGAGATGCGGCGGTGGGCGGTGGTCGGAGGTTTTGGAGAGCCCATTAGGGCTAGGATTTTGGTGGTGAAGGATTTGGAGTGGGTGTAGTTGTCCCATTGGGGAGTGATCGGAGGTGGGGAGGATGGGAATTTTGAGGCGGAGTTGGGGAGGTAGTTTATGATTGCTAGGGCTTGTGGGGTTCGAGGGCGACGGCCTCGAACCCCGATGGAGATCCAGTAGTTGTGTGATGGGTTTTGGTTTGTTGTGAAGAGGATGGAGTAGGATTCGCCCGAGTAGATGTCGATGTCGGAGGTTGAGAATGGTTGGATGTGGTTGCCGTCGGCTTCTACTACTATCATCTTGTGGCCCTGTGGGTGACGATAGTGTTAGTAAACAATATAGGATTCATCATTCAGAATTCTCGAGTTATTGAGATGCAGGATATAGATTATAGTTTGTGTTGAGGAATGTTTGATGAGAGCGGTTTATTAGAAAGTAATATACAAAATGCACAATTGATAAGCATATAATTGAGTCCAAAACACGAATAGCAGAACATTGTTTGAAGATTTTATTGATTCAATGATGGTTCTAAACTGGAAGAAGTTATTTAAATCTACGATCACTTAATCAAATATTTGAAAAATTACAACTAATGGATTGATTACAGCTAAAACTCTCTAGAAAGAATTGTCAAAACATAAACTATGTGGACTCTAAAACCACAAAAGTAAATTGTCTCGAATTCAAGTTACAACAGATAAACTTATTCACGCTGAATATGATGAGATAATATATCTAATTTGGAGGTGTATGAATGGAATGGATTCCATTATTCTAACTATGATTTTTAACTAATCAATAATGGAAGCAAGTAGTAGTGGGCTACCTAGCTAGCTAGCTAGGGCTCAGTATACCGTGTGGGGATCACATGGTTGAAAGTGTGGGTGTCCATATGGGTGGCACATATTCCATATGCATTGCATGGAAAAATATTGAGCAGTAAGAGATAATAACAGGGACATTTTGGTTCCCATATATGGGATATATTATTCCAAGTTGTGTATAGTAGTAGCAGTTAGAGCTGTCGAACGAGTGGGTTAGGTGGGAGTCGGGCTGTGTTGGGATAGCTCTAGTAGTGGTGTGGGTTAATAATTGGCCTTCTAAACCTACCAACATAATTAATCATCACGATTGACCTGTAATTCCCTTCAATTCATAACTCAATTGACCTGTAATCTATAATCCGGATAATTTACCCTTTCAACTGTAAAACCCATCCAATTTGACACGTGATCTATTACCCGCAAATACCTAGACTGTAACCCCATATCCCACATGTTTGAAAACTCTACGTACGGTGTATCTTTATGCTAAAAGTTACAGAACTCGAATCTAACACCTAAAAACTTTATTTTGTGTATCGTTCAAAAGACAACTATTCTTCTTTACTCAAGTTTGCTAAACTCTTGGCTAGATGTTGACTTGGGTACTTGCATCCTGGGTTCGACTCCCACCAAAAGCAAATCCAAGGATTTCCTTGTTGAGAGCTAATGTGTGGTAAAGACCACCACATGTAAGTAGATTTGGGCCATTTCTTGGTCTGTGAGCTTTCAGCAAAGGCCGGAAGGACTAGTAGCAGACGACCATCGGAAACGATGGTTAGAAAACATCCTGCACGGGGGTCTGTCCCTGATACGGGACCGGAGTTTAACCTTAAGTAAGGATAACCGAAGGACTACCCATTGCGAGGCTTCTCCATCTAAAAAAGTTTGCTAAACTTAATTTTGTGACCACTATTCTATAGCTTGGACTAAACATGAACCACTAGCAACCATTGAGTAGGCAACATAATCTACATAGCTAGTTTTAAGGGTAAACAAAACATCACCTTCCTTTTTCAACTAAAGGATGAAATGTAGCACAAAAGAAGCAACCATGAACCATGTAACTTTGTACCTTTAATTTCCCATCATTAAAGATGAACGAATGAGGATTTTGATAATATTATAAACTTAAAAACCTTTTTGGTAATTATTGAAAAAATGAGTGATGATCATGTAGCCAACACGTTTCTCCTTTTTTCGACCACCTTTAGTGGGGAATTTTCGCATGCCTCCTTTATTTTTATCTTTCGAGAAATTTCTACTGAAAAAATGTAGCTATGAATGACTGATTGGTCAATTTCATAGAAAAAAGTTGATTAGTTAATAAAGTTTGTCACTATATAAATTCAAAAGAAGTTGTTGATTTGAAAAGTTTGACCTTAAACAAACAAATTCCAATTGGGAAAAAAATCAGTATACCCTATTCAAAACAAGGGGTTGTTTGTCAAGTGAAATTGGGAGAATTGGGGTATATTGGAGAATTTACTAAAATAGACTGTTTGACATGTTGAATTGAAAAAAGAATTATGAAGAACTGGGGGTTTTCAAATTCACCAATGAATTTTTTTAGTCTTCTGCAATTTAGTTTTGAATTATTATTATTTTGTTATTAATATCAATTCTTTAACCCGACAATCTCCCACATTCTCTCATACAAATGACATACTTTCGAAATAGACAATTCTCTAGCTAATTCAATTCTTCCTCCTCTAGTCTGTGTGAAAAGACTTTGCATTTCAATAATTCCAATGGCTGAGAGAGTTTCATAATCAATTCATATCATTTCCTAGCATGTTTCTCTCAGACGAAAATATGTAAGAAGAGCTGGAGTTTGCTTACCAGCGCCACCAAGCCTTTTGTCAAATGAAATTACTAGCTATTTCAATTACTAACGCGATAAAAAAAAAACCCAAAAAGACCTCTCTTTGAAAGACTCTGTTTTATATCTTGTTATTAAAATCCATTATGGTTCTTCACAGTTTTTAATTTCGACTATCAGTATGTCGACCCAATAACTCGTTAGATGGAGCGATTAAAAGGATATCTATTCTATATGTGTGTGATATGACTTACCCCAATGGCCAAGTTGAGAGAAGCCAAGGAAGTGGTACTTGCAATTCTGAGCCGATAAGTCTTGTTTGGTAGAACCTTTAGCACATTTGGTGCCCATTGCTCACTTCCTCTCAGCTTACACTGTTCCAATCCTAATGCTGATTTATTATACCTTGCTGCTAATGAACAGTTGTACTGACCTCTCCCATTGATCAGCAAAGTCTGAAATTAAAAATTAAAAAAATATAAAAAATTCATTTATAGAATAAGATAATGTCAGTCATCTGATTGGAGAAAGACAAATCTGAACCAATAATTAAAGTCTGATTATTTATATTAATAGAAACCAGACAGATCATATTATGAAACAAAGTGCTTTCTTGCTGTACTGTTTTGGATTTATGTTTCTGGTAAAAAAAAAAAAAGTCATTAAGGGTGATAAGATTCTGCCCACTGATCTTAACCCAAAATGTAATATATACATACGGATAGTTTGGTTGATGAAATTGGGTCCGACACTACAAAAAAATTTGTCTTTACCTACTCCAAAATTACAACAGCATGAAAATGCTGTAACAAATAGTTGATGTTAGCAACAGAGATGTTGAGTGTCGCAAATAGTATTTGTTATAGCAAACCACTATAGAAAACAGTGACTGCTGCCTATTGCTAACAGCAACTATTTGCTACTGCTTTTTCATGTTGTTGTAAATTTGTAGTAGTAGCTAAAAGTAAACTTTTTTGTAGTGTTTCAATTCTCGACCCACCGAGAATTGACCCAAATAATTATGTTACAGTTCTCGGTGGGTACCAATTCTATCAACCAAACCGACCCTTAATTATATTACATTAATCTATATAGGGTAAGGAAAGGTAGTAATACTAATAAATCATTAAATCTTGTAACAAAAGCAAAACATGATCACATGGGTCGGTAGTCTTTTGTTCTGTCAAAATTAGTATTTAATTAGTAAACTTTAATTGAATTCATTAGACAGAATGGGTTGGACTAGTGTCCTTTAATTTGCCCATAGGGACATAGCCGTTGGCAGAACTATGATGGTCATTTTTTTTTTTTGACGTTGATAGCTCCGAGAGGAGAATCAAGGTAGTAAGCAGTAAATCAACTACAATCTACTTAGGGAATAAGAACTATCGGCATCATTGAACCAATCATGTGTGAGGTTTGGGAATTTGGATGATTCGGGTTGGCTCACTCTAGTTTCATCGTTGTTGTGTAAGGTTTAACGAGTTGATCAGCTAATTAATAATGAAATGAGGTATCGTATATACGTACGTCGGGTTCATTGATCCAACGGAATGGGAGGGAAGAGAGGCCAACTTCTTGTTCGTGGACACTCTTGTGCCACCAGTCGCTGAGCAATAGGTTGAACTCTCCATCGTAGTGGAATGGATCTTTCTGAGTGACTTTGTCTCCTGCTTCCACTATTAGCGAACCATATAGTCCTGCTGACCTTTGCATACCGTAATGCCCATGGTAAAAATATGTTCCCGCCTGTAATGACACGCAAAAAAGTAATTAGAAAGCACTAGAATTTGAACATTTAATCATGAATATTGACATTTAATTCATTAATTTGAACATCAAAATCATTTATTTCTCTATAACTTGGGATTTAGTTCACAATTTTGGACTCATGAACAATTTTTTTTATCCGAATTTGACTGAATTGGCCAAAACCCAAATTCAGCACTAAACTCATGACCGTGATCGACTAAACTCAGTCAGTTTTTTGGTTTGCCCAAAAAACAAACAAAAATTTACACCCCTATGTTTAACTACTCTTAATAAAATTGAGGACGTGACACCTGAAAGTCAATCCTACATATGTCATGTTAGAAAGAAGAATGAATCGTACTAATAGAAGAATCAGTATGATCAAACACGAGAACTTTGATTCAAACCGTTTAATTCAAATAATTTTATAACTACTTATAAAATTATTCAAATTATTTTTCAATGAAAAAATGTATGAACGTGATAAGCGACCGTTCAAACACTCTGAACAAAATTTCAAACTTAAAAATTAACTTTCCAAACACACCTTATCAACAGTAAACCTGTAAGGAAAAGTTTCACCAGGAGCAATGGCGCACTGCGAGATCGAAGCAGTCCCATCTGCCCACGGAGTCCCTTGCTGCAAAATTATTCATAATTTAATCTTAAAATTAAAAACCCATTATTAAAAATCGAATCTTGATTCAACCCACCAAAAAAAAATCGAATCTTGGGACCAACAATCAATCAATCAATCACGTATACCTGTCTGATACCGTGCCAATGAATCACAACTCCTTCAGTATGCAGCTTGTTAGTGAGGTCCACGTGGATTACGTCGCCGGCTTTGGCTCTGATCGTCGGCCCCGGAAACTGGCCGTTGATACCCATCACGGTGTGCTCTTGGCCGTCCGGCGACCAGAACATGTACTCCACGTCCCACTTGAAATGCCTCGTCTTTCCCCAGCAGCCTTGCACGGCCAGAAACGTAATTACCATCGTAAAGACATGAACCCACCGGACCATTTTCGCCGGCGTTAATTGTTTGTGTGTTCCGGTCGTCGACGGCGCCGGGTGTGAAAAATTAAGGAGGTGTTTGGGGAGTGTGGTGGAAGAGTTTGAATTTGAAGTGGTTTTGTTTTTGAGGTGGTAATGTGTGTATATATAGTGAGGTGGCCAATTTGGAATTAGTGTTAATACTTTAATATTATTACTTTTTAGTACTCATTTTTTAAAAAAATGGAGGTAATAATTATTAGAGTGGTGGAAAATGGATTCTCCTTTTGCTTTTCTTTATGTGTGTCTATGCAAACGTGGAAACTGTTCTTTTCAGTGTAATTTTGAACATTTCAAGTATGAATATGAATTTTTATATGTACTTTACCGTTTAATTTTGTTGATGGACTGAACTTTTTATAATTGGGTATTGTTCAGGCTCGTTGATTGGAGCAATAGTGAAGTTGACTTATCGTCTGGAAAGCTCCGAATTACCTCGTGTATAAGAGAAATGAGGTAGTAATCAGTACTTTGGCAGTGGAAACAAGGGCAATATGGCAAGAGGGGTAACGTAACGTACCAAGAGAAGGTTCCATGTTGTATATGTGTATGTCCTTATTGCAGAGTTGCTTAGGTATTTATATATCCTGAACGATACCGTTAGGGCTAGCTCCCATTGGTTGTAGGTACGAAAGCATCGTTCACCAGGCTCTGTACGATGTTTCATGATCATTCCACGTGTCCTTAGGGTTTCTAGGCAATAACCTGTTGCCGCTTAAGGTTACCCTGAGTTTTGGGCGGGCTCTACCCATAATACTAGGACGCGCATCGCTTTCGCTATCTAGGCTTTTCGTGGTCAACCTATGGCTCAGGTTGACCTGAGCAACTGGGCATAGGCCTTCTTTCCCAGTGGGCCTTTAGAACCTTAGGGCTCATAAGGACTATTCTAGTCAACCTTCGTCGCTTAGGTTGAACCCCGAATTAGAGCGAGTCCTTTTTTCTCGGTGGATCCGAATTGTCCTAGGGGCCCATCAGGTATTAGCTAGACTTACAAGAGAGTCGTTTGAGTGTCGTAACATGATCATTGAAAATTCGATAGAAGTTAGTCAGCTTAGAGGGGCTTAATAATCAAGTATAATACCTATAATTTGGTGTGAGATCCAATAAACAGATATTAGAATCGCTAGAAAGTTGCAAGATAGTTGATGACAATCGTAAAACTTTATCAAATAGTTGTAAGAGGATCATCAAACAATAAAGAGATCAAAAGTAATGATAAGATGATGCATGTGGTATATATTAAGGTTTACAACAACATTGAATTAGTTTCAAATCAAATCAAAACATTATTGGAGATAAGTTTGGTGAAGAGTGCATATGTATAATGAATTATAGATTTTGAAGATCCATGATAATTATGTTCCACCTTGATGGGCCCGAGTTGAATCCGCCCTCGAACATGGTCAGGGCGGTCCTCTGTCCGCCTCAGCCAAAGGATCACCTGCCATATCTACAGGAGGCCACCGCCCATTACTGTTGATGGTGACTCGCTGCGGCCCACTCAGAGCAGGACACGTGGACCCTGCCAGACCAATGGGACCTATAAATAACAGGGTCCCCCATTCAGAAGGAGACACAGACCTGGGACCATACGCCTGATACTACAAGCTTTCGCGCTGTACGCTAAAGGCTATCGGTTCCGCCCACACAAAAAGGGCTCTCGCCCGGTACTTCTCTGTAACCCATTCTCCCTACATTATCCACATACTTGCCACCTTACATATACTAACCCCTTGCACGTCCGCCCTGCAAGGTACCATCCGCCGAGACACTCCGAGGACGGATTCATTGCCTAAACCTCCAAAGAACCACAGTATTGATCCACCGGTCCAACTGGGCGGATCAATTGGCGCGCCAGGAAGGGGGCAGCTAAACGTTTTGTTCCCAAAAGACAAACAGCATGCAGAATTTGGAGGAAAATCCCACGAGTGGTGTCCCCACGGAAACGCTCGTCACCCCGGCCAAACAAGTCGTATCGGCGGGTGTCCCCCGAGACCCTCGTCCTTCCATAGACCCACCCTTGGGAACAGCTACACGAACACACCATCCAATCCGCCCTCTAGGCCTTGGATTGCTCCGAGGAGAGTCCCACATCCCCCCTCCGTTGGAAGATAGAACGGCGGCTGATCCCGCTGCGGGGGACCTAGCGGCACAGGTAGCCGATCTACAAAGACAGAACGCTGAAATGGCAGTGATGATGAAGTTCCTGGTGGCCAAGGAAACCCCCGGAAATCACACCGAGGGCTCATCCGGCGGACTGGCAACCGGCATGGCGGACTCGGACGAAATGTACCGACTGTTCCTCCCTCGCCACCAGTCAGGCCCAAGGCAACTCGCCATGCGGCAGCCTCTGGACAAGAGTCTCCTCAGCTTTCCTCCCCCACAAGGATTCGTGCCACCAGCAATCAAAGCGTACGACGGAACTGGGGATCCCGACCAGCATCTGTTAACATTCACCATTGCCATGCAGATGTTCACGGCCCCGGACGCTACCTACTGCCGTACGTTCCCTGGAACGTTAACTGGAGCTGCACTAACCTGGTACGGAGGTTTGGCAGAAGGAATCATAAAGAATTGGGAAGATTTCTGCCAACTCTTTCTCCACAAGTTCTCAAACCAAAAGGAGGCGGGACGCAACTTGTCCGCCTTCTGGAACTTAAGACAGAATCGGTCAGAGACTCTTCGGCAGTACTACGAGAAGTGGGCCAAGGCGGTCGCGGCGGTGCCCAACCTCGCACTGGACATTGTGCTCCACCACATCCAAACCACTACGCTTAGCACCGAGCTGGTGAAGGACTTGGTCCGGAGAAAGCCAAAAACCCACACCGAATTGGAGACATGTATCCTCCAGTGTGCTGAAGTGGAAGAGAATGTCGCCATGATACAGGACGGGTACAGGCGCTCAAACGATCAGAACAGGGACAAAGGATACCAAGGGCGAAAAGAGAAACGCCCTGACGACAGAAGAGACAACCGCCCTCACGGAGAGGGAAGATCGGAAGAAGGGTACACCCCCCTGTCGGAATCAAGGCGAAGGCTCATGTACGTCCTCCAAGAAAAGAAAGGAGGATTGCGGTGGCCGGCCCCGTTACCCAAGGCGGCAGTAAAAAGGGGGAACCCAAATGAGTACTGCGAGTTTCATGGGCAGAAGGGGCACGACACGGAGGACTGCCGGGAGCTCCGCAGTGAGATTGAGCGAGCCATAAAGAATGGTGACCTCAAGGAATTCATCATAAGTAACCGAAGGAGAAAAGAGCGGGAACGCTCAGAATCGCCAAGGCGAAGAGAAAGGGAAAGGTTAGAGACACCCCCTCCGAAGGCGGGTAGACACACGCCCCCCAGAAAGGCGAGCGTCTTCGACAGAATAACAGATGAGGAAAGTCCGGATACCCAAAAGGAGGGCGGAAAGCCCAGATACAAGAAAACATGCAGCATGATTTTGGGAGGAGAGGAGGATACGCCCCAGAACATAAGGGTCGTTGGTGAATGTTCCATGGTCAGACAGTCGGATAGAGAGCCGCCATTGACGTTCACATCGGCAGATTTGCGCGGGGGAAGTCCCAGCACCCAGGCGATGGTGATCCGTGTCATCGTTGAAGACACTCTGGTAGAGCGGGTGCTAGTGGACGAGGGCAGTTCGGCGGATATACTCTCAGCCGATGCTTTCAGCAGAATGGGATTAGACCCCGCCCTACTCAAGCGTTCTAAGATCATGCTGACTGGCTTCGCGGGAAATGACGTACCTGTGCTGGGCGTGATCATCTTACCCATCACATTGGGGGACGACGATCACCAGGAAACAAAGCACATAAAATTTTACGTCACCAATTGCAATTCGGCGTATAACATGATAATGGGGCGGCCCAGTTTGGCCGCTTTCGAGGCAGTTTCCTCCACAGTCCATCAAGTCATGAAGTTCCCTACTGCAAGAGGAATCGGAGTAGCATGGGGAAACACTCCATTGGCACGAAAATGCTACAGGGTGGCTCTCAAGAAAGAAGAGGCATGTTTTTTAGTAGATACTAGAGACGACGCGTATGTCCGCCCAGAATCTGCAGAGGCGGATACGGAAGTCCCACTGTATCCTGGCGATCCTGAGAGAGTGATACGGCTGTCCGCTCATATGCCGGTCCCAGACCGAGATCGCACAGTGGCACTGCTGAGAGAGTATGCTGACTTGTTCGCGTGGAAACCCCAGGATATGCCTGGGCTGGACCCCGCGATCATGCAGCACCACCTAGCTGTGAGAGCAGACGCCCGCCCCGTGTCACAAAAGAAGCGGACGGTAAATTGGACAAGAAAACAAGCTGTCCAAGAGGAAATCACGAAACTGTTGGAAGCAGGTTTCATCAGGGAAGTCCAGTACCCGACGTGGCTGTCGAATGTAGTAATGGTGGGCAAGGCGGATGGAAGCTGGCGGATGTGCATAGATTTTACCAACCTCAACGACGCCTGTCCCAAGGACCCATATCCGTTGCCCAATATCGACCAACTGGTGGACGCCACAGCAAACCATGAGACGTTGTCTTTCTTAGACATGTTCTCGGGGTACCACCAGATCCCTCTGGCAAAGGCGGATCAAGAAAAAACGTCATTCTCGACGCCATTCGGCAATTACTGCTACAATGTGATGCTGTTTGGCCTAAAAAAATGCCAGAGCGACGTACCAGAGGATGATTGACAGAGTTTTTCAAGATCAGGTGGGTCACCACATGGAAGCATACGTAGATGACCTACTGGTTAAGACCAAGGCGGGTGATGACCACCTGGGAGACCTTCGTAAAACCTTCGACACCTTGAAGGCGTTCCAACTTCGCTTGAATCCAAAGAAGTGCGTCTTCGGCGCCTCCTCAGGGAAGTTTTTGGGATTCATGATCACCAGGCGGGGAATCGAGGCGAACCCCAAAAAGATAGAAGCTATCATGCAGACACCCCCCCCAAGACGGTCAGAGATGTCAAAACATTGACGGGGCGGTTAGCGGCAATGAACAGATTCATCCCGAAGTCCGCCGAGCGGCAGGCGCCATTCTTTGCCATTCTGAAGGCGGCGGCCAAGTTCTCATGGACGGAAGAGTGTTCTAAGGCTTTTGAGGAACTCAAAGCCTTCCTCACCACTCCGCCGACGCTAGCAGCCCCGATTCCCGGAGATGAGCTATACCTGTACGTCGCCATCGCGGCTACAGCTGTCAGCTCAGTTCTCGTGAAGCGGATGGACAAGGAAGAATGCCCGGTCTTCTACACGAGCAAATCGTTAGTAGATGCCGAAACCAGGTATTCTCCATTGGAGAAGTCAGCCTACGCGGTGATTGTCGCCTCCAGGAAGCTGCGCCCGTACTTCCATGCTCACACAATTCACGTTGTGACGAACTTACCGCTCAAAGCAGCTCTCAGGTCCATGGGAGTGGCAGGGCGCATGTCCAAATGGGCGGTCGAGCTCAGCGAATATGACGTACACTTCCAACCACGGACAACCATCAAAGCACAGGCTCTGGCTGATTTTGTGGTCGAAGGATGTGTCCGAGCGGAAGGACGCTCGGATGATTACTGGGAGCTCTACGTGGATGGAGCATCGAGCAAGAACGGAGCGGGAGCGGGTATAGTGTTAAAAAGCCCCCAGGGAGTCCTACACGAAACAGCCCTCCGTTTCAACAGGTCACGAACCAACAACGCGGCGGAGTACGGGGCGCTCATTGCGGGGCTCAGAATGGCCAAAACCATGGGAGTATCCCATCTCAAGGTTTTCTCCGACTCCGCCATTGTGGTCAACCAGCTCAGCGGGGTGTACGAGGTCCGGGAGGAAACTCTGGCCCCGTACAACGATCAAGCCAAGATCGCCCTCAAGGGTTTTGAAACAACGGAGATCCATCAGGTGGCAAGGGAAGACAACGCCTACGCTGACGCTCTCTCCAAGCTCGCTACCGCTCTCAACTTCGAAGAGGACAGGATGATCACCGTGGAGAAAGAAAGAGAAGAGGGTGAGTGTATTGTCGTCAATGCCCAGACAAGCGTAACACCGCCCACAGCTCCACTCACGGATTGGCGTACGCCAGTACGGACTTTTATTGAAACGGACGCCCTCCCGGCGGACCGAACACTGGCTACCAAGATTCGTAGACGAGCGGCAAGGTGTGTTTTGCTGGACGGCGAAATGTATCGTAAGTCCTCGGCAGGGCCATACTTGCGATGCTTAAGTGATGAGGAGGCTTCTTTCACTTTGAGAGAAATCCACCAAGGCGTATGCGGGATGCATATAGGCGCCAAAAGCCTGGAAAAGAATATATTATTGCAGGGGTACTATTGGCCAACAATCCGCCGAGACTCGGAAGAGCTGGTCAAACGATGCCACAAGTGTCAGCTATTCGCTAAAACGCACCACCTGCCCTCCACCGCTCTCCAGCCGATAGTTTCACCATGGCCGTTCGCCTTCTGGGGAATGGACTTGCTAGGACCATTCCCAGAAGCGGAGGCAAGAGAAAGTATATCATCGTGGCGGTAGATTACTTCACTAAGTGGGTTGAAGTCGAAGCTCTCGCCTCCATCACGGCATATCAGGTGCAGAAGTTCGTGCTAAAAAACATCATCACTCGCTTCAGCCTTCCTCTGGGATTTGTCTGCGATCACGGCACTCAGTTTGATTGCACGGCGTTCCTTGACTTTTGTGAAGAATTCAAAATCATGGTTCGCTTGGCGTCCGTAGCATATCCCCAGGCGAACGGGCAGGCGGAAGCCATCAATAAGCTCATCTTGCAAGGATTGAAGAAGAGAGTGGATGCGGCGAAGGGAAAATGGGTCGATGAGTTGCCCAACATCCTATGGGCGCACAGGACTTCGTACAAAACAGCCACAGACGAAACCCCTTACACCCTGGTATATGGAACCGAAGCAGTCCTACCCGTTGAGGTTAATCTGCCTAGCCTTAGGATTCAGCATTTCAACCACGCCAGCAATGATGCAGGCTTGCATCATAATCTGGACATGTTAGAAGAACGAAGGGAGGATGCAGCTATCCGCCTGGTAGCTGAAAAGGAACAACTGGCTAGGCGATACAACGCTCATCTTCGCCCTCATCACCTGGAAGAAGGCGACTGGGTAGTTCGAAAGGTTTTTCGGTCGATCCCCCAACAGGGCAAGCTAAACGCCAATTGGGAAGGGCCATACAAGGTGCGTGAAGTGATCGGTCCAAGCACCTTTAAACTCGAACACCCTACCGGCGAACCCATACACAAGACATGGAACGCCATGCACTTGCGGAAGTACAGTGCCAATGAAAACGAGGTCTAGCTTACTCCGCAACTTTCTGTCCTTACTCAACTTTTGGGTTTGGTTTATTTTGAAGGCAACCTACTAAGGACGTATATGTAAGGAAAGGAAGGCAGTTTCATTCAAGGATATATATATACGATATTATGTATCAATAACAAGTACTACTAAAAGCATGGCCGGGTTCGAACTCCCCTAGGAGGAACTTCACCCCTGTGCCAAGCTCGGGTTCCCCAAGGCGGAACCCAGCATTTCCTCCAAGTTCGGATTCCCCAGGGCGGAATCTAGTTCACCAGCGTTCGGGTTCCCCAAGGCGGAACCCAACACTTCGTTGAGTTCAATTTTCCCCAGGGCGGAATCTAATTCATCATCATTCGGGTTCCCCAAGGCGGAATCCAGCATTTCCTCCAAGTTCGGATTCCCTAGGGCGGAATCTAGTTCATCAGCGTTCGGGTTCCCCAAGGCGGAACCCAACACTTCGTTGAGTTCTGTTTTCCCCAGGGCGGAATCTAGTTCACCAGCGTTCGGGTTCCCCAAGGCGGAACCCAACACTTCGTTGAGTTCAATTTTCCCCAGGGCGGAATCTAATTCATCATCATTCGGGTTCCCCAAGGCGGAACCCAGCATTTCCTCCAAGTTCGGATTCCCTAGGGCGGAATCTAGTTCATCAGCGTTCGGGTTCCCCAAGGCGGAACCCAACACTTCGTTGAGTTCAGTTTTCCCCAGGGCGGAATCTAATTCATCATCATTCGGGTTCCCCAGGGCGGAACCCAAAACTTCGTTGTCCAGTTTTCCCCAAGGGGAAATCTACCTCAGTAAATCGTGCGAAGTTCACACAAACAAAAAAAAAAGAGAAGAAACAGGGGATGACAACTGGATAACAATGGCATTTCCTTTCTCATCCTGACATGGCGGATTGATACGTTTGATACAAAGGAAGCCGAAAGGAAGAGGAAGAGCAAAATTTACAAAGGACAGGAATTACTGGCGCCCGCCTGATGATCCCGATTTATCCGCCCGGGACTTCTCAGCCCGAGCCTTCTTCTTCAGCTCCTTATGCCGGAGATTCACCTCGGAGTACGCCTCGGACAACAGCTCCTTGCGACGGTCCGAGGAGAGCACTTGAGAGTCAGCGGACTCCTCCTTAAACTCCTGCGCCATCAACCTCCGAGACGCAGAGCGAAACATCTGTTCCTGATTCCAGGAGTAGTCGGTGTTCCCCCGTCGGAGTTCATGGCGGACGGCAGTAAGGGTGTTGTCAAGAGCGCCCTGCACCCGGTCGCCTAACTCTGCCTCAGTCTTCTCGGTGACCGTCTTCTCAATGTCCGCCTTCAGCGCCTGAAGGGTCTCCTCCGTTTCTTTCAAAACAAGGTCGCGGCTTTCCAAGTCTTTTGTCTTGGCCCCCAGGTCCTCGGCCATGACCGCCTTGTCGGTCTCTAAGAGGACCACTTGCTCCTTCAGGGCGTCCTTATCCGCCTCCGCCTGGGACAGGGCCGCCTCCACCTTGTAGCGTTTCTGCTGCTCCGCCTGTAAGTCCAACATGTGTTCAGTGGCTTGGTTAGCGTGCGCAACACGGACCAAATCCAATTCATAAGAGGTAGTTACCAGAAGCCGGGCCGCCTCCTCGTCCATTTCCTTCTTCGCTTTGGAATACTTAGCCTTCCATTGCTGAGTGGCGGCCCGAGCTTCCCGCAGCTGATTCTCCAGCTCCTCGGCACCTTGGGGCTGCTCGGCCCTAAGCGCCTTATCCGCTGAAAGCAGCGCGCCGCCGGTTCCCAAAAGCTGCAAGCACAGGCAATCCAAAGATTACTTACAAAAAGAGTGGGGGCAGGACAAAACTAGTGTATGACATCGCAAAGAGATCTTACCCTGGCTCCAATCGCCATTTGCTCCATCGCCATACGGCGAACCCCATCCTCTGACCGGGGGGTGGTCGATATCCCAGTCGGCTGCCAGTTGGAGGGCGGCCCGCGTGAGAATCTCGTTGCCGCTTAGGGTTGGCTGCATCGCCGGAAGGCGGGCGGTGCTGTACTCCCCAGAAGAAGCATGGGTTTTCGAAGAGCTTTCCGACCGTTTCCTCTTCCCGGAATCTTTCCTCATGGGGAGCTTGCGGCGCTTTGCCTTTTCCACGTTCTGCGATGGCGGACTCCCGGCCGGCTCGGTTCTTTTCTCCAGGCGATCATCGTCCGCCTGCTCTTTTTCCGGGTGGGCGGTTCGTGCGCTTTTCGTTCTCTGCTGCTGATCCGCTACCGGAGTTTCAGGTTGAGGCTGAGTATCAGCGGACGCTCCCCGCGTCTTGGCGTTCAGCAACGCCGCGAAGATGGAGCTCTCTGCACCAAGTCAATATCAAAACAAGCAAACATATTAGGCGGTTGGGAAAGAATAAGAATGGATATATACTAAGGGCGCCCAACTACAGAAGCATCGCTCTCAAAAATTGTCCGCTCACCACCGCCGCCTAGCCTGGCCTTCAGGACGCTCCGGCCCCTCTTCTTCAGGTTGTAATTCCAGGTGTTCACCCAGTTCACAATGGCAGCATCATTCTCCTGAAGGCGGCCGGGTTTATTGAACTCCTCGATGGCCCCATACGACCATGTAGGTCGAAGGCGCTCCGCCCAGAACGCATCCTCCGGCGAATCAGCTTTAATAAAGAAAAAGCTGTGCCACCATACGGAGTCCGCCTTGATGGCACCATAAACTCCGCTCCCAGAGTACGCTATCCTCTTTGAGAAAGTAATGCCATTTTGGTTAATCTTGGCTCTGTAGAGATGGCGGAATACTCGGGCGCTGGGAGCGACATGCCTCTTCACACATGACACCTGAAACGCTGCCATGATTGCCCAGGCGTGGGGTTGGAGAGCTCCCAAGGACGCTCCTAACAGATCCAGGACATCCAGCTCCCAGGGATCCAGAGGGAAACGGAGACCGTACATAAGCGCCTCCACCCAAACGCCCACCCATCCGGGCGGACAGTTTCCGATTGAGCAAAGTCGGGCAGGGGCAGCGTACGAGAAGCGTTGAGGCATGTCACAATCGTTCAAAACCTTCACCAGGGCGTTCGTCTTGACATAAGGAAAGTATCCCGGCCCAAACACTACCCGGCAGTCTACGGGTGACCCCTCCCACATCTGCTCCCAGGTTCTGATCTTGTACCCGTACTTCTCCACAGCCCCGGTGTCAAGATCAAAACCCCAAGACTCCTTGGTGAATCCGGTTTGCCACGACGCGAACCGGCGAACGCTGTTCGAATTGGAATTCTTGAACCTGGCTTCTGCCTGACGGCGGAGCTGCTCCGCCGAAGGAGAAGGCAGCGGATCAGCATCCTCAGTGAAGGTGTACTCCATGTCAAAATCGGCGTACGGGTTGAAGACTAAATCGGAATCCTCCGGATAAGACATCTGTCCTTTGAGTTTGGGATCCGCTGCATCCGACCCTTCCTCATCAAACTTTTCTTCCCTGAAGGGCTCGGGGGACAGAGGTGGACTCGATTGCCGAGACGGAGATGACGATGACGAAGCCTCAGACGACGCATCCGCCCCCGATCCTCTCCTCCCTTCATCATAACCTCCTACAACAGAAGGACAAGGGGCACAAATCAGAAGAGGAGGAGGAACGAACACCAGGGGGCGAACGGATACCGGAGCCGTGCTTGTCCCGTCCTCTTGGGACGGGCGGGGCGGCAGAGCGTCGACGTTCCCGCATGTCTCTCAACACTCTCTAAAAGGTCATAATCCACGGAGGATGATGACCCACTAGACGACATCTCACACGCCAAAGAAGGAAATAGAAAGGGCGAGGCACGCAACGCAAGCAACAATGCGAAAGGAAAAAACAAATGGGCGGATAAAATTGAATGCAAGAATTTTCAAAGAAACCTACTTGCTTCGGCGGAGGAAGACGACTCAGAATCAGAAGGCATCTTCGGTAAATGTTTTTGGAAGACGGCGGACAAGGGCAGAGAGTTGTAAGGATAAGGCGGACAAGGCGGACAAGGCGGACAAGCTCAAGGAAATTGGTAAGGAAGGGCGGAAGCTCTCAAGAATTTAGTTGACAAGCTGAGGTGCCGAAAGGAAGGGGGGAGAACCTCTATTTATACTGGTGACGTGGGTAAGCGAAACGTCGCCAAATAAAATCGAGCCACGTGTCCCCTAGGCAGTGGGCGAATAGGCTAGTAGCCTGCAACGGAAAGAAAGCGTGCAAAAAGGGTGAGGCGCGTGCAGGTTCACCTCAAAAGAAGAGCTCCACCCGTTTCGGTCACCGGTAACAGCATCGACAACAAGTTAGAACTCGCCCCCCCCCCATGGCCAGGGCGGTCCTTCACTCCAAGGCGTTCGAAGCAGTTCCATAATATCGCCTCGAGCCTCTTACGGCCTCGAGACCATACTGGGGGCAATTGATGGGCCCTTGAGTTGTATCCGCCCTCGCACATGATGAGGACGGTCCATCACTCCAAGGCGTTCGAAGCAGTTCCATAGTATACCCTCGAGCCTCTTACGGCCTCAAGACCATACTGGGGGCAATTGATGGGCCCGAGTTGAATCCGCCCTCGAACATGGTCAGGGCGGTCCTCTGTCCGCCTCAGCCAAAGGATCACCTGCCATATCTACAGGAGGCCACCGCCCATTACTGTTGATGGTGACTCGCTGCGGCCCACTCAGAGCAGGACACGTGGACCCTGCCAGACCAATGAGACCTATAAATAACAGGGTCCCCCATTCAGAAGGAGACACAGACCTGGGACCATACGCCTGATACTACAAGCTTTCGCGCTGTACGCTAAAGGCTATCGGTTCCGCCCACACAAAAAGGGCTCTCGCCCGGTACTTCTCTGTAACCCATTCTCCCTACATTATCCACATACTTGCCACCTTACATATACTAACCCCTTGCACGTCCGCCCTGCAAGGTACCATCCGCCGAGACACTCCGAGGACGGATTCATTGCCTAAACCTCCAAAGAACCACAGTATTGATCCACCGGTCCAACTGGGCGGATCACACCTATATTATTATAATTAAAGTATATAATTAACGTGGGAATAGAAATCATGTGGGATTAAATTTATTAAATATAAAATTAAGAAAAAAGTAGCCGACAAGTGAAACGTTTTACAGCCATTTGGGCACTATGATCTCTTTAATTTATTTTTTTAGATTATGCCTAAGCTTGAGTGTAAGCCGCCAGAGGGAAACGAATTTCATTCTTTGTTTCAAGTAAGGTTATCCTATTACTTGATACTTTGAGTTTAATTTCTCTTTTCTTTTTTAATTCTATTTAATTCACTAATGGGATGAAATGCTTTTAAAAAAATGTATTAATCAAGTTTTCTCACACTTATAAAATACATTTACGAGTTGTTTGATATGGGTGATATTGAGTTTTATATCACCTAAGAGCATCTACAATGACCCTAAATTTTAAAGTTTTATGGTAAAAGTTTCAATTTGATTGGTTGATATTAAAAAGAATTGTATTAAATAAATTAAAAAGATGTAATTATAGAATAGGGAAATGATTTGATTGGTTCATTTTATAAAGCTTTATATACAGCTTTTGCATAAAGCTTTATAAAATGAACCAATCAAATCACTTTTTTCTCTTATAATTTCATCTTTTCAATTTATTTAATTCAATTCTTTTTAATATCAACCAATCAAATTGGAGTTTTTACCATAAAGCTTTAAAATTTAGAGCCATTGTAGATGCTCTAATAGCTAGTTATTCGAGATATATCTATACGCAAATAGTTAGTTATTGGGTGTTATTAAAGAACTCAATATCACGCGTCAGATATTCACCTAAATGTGGTGAATTTAATACTCAACATACTGTATCATTCTCTTTAATTTATAATTATAATGACAAGTCATGATGCCAATAATATTTTTTCATTTTTCTCTGAAAACCAACAACAATGACTCGTCCAATAACTAGCTATTCAAGATATCCCACATATCAAACAACCTCTTATTATTATTTTACATTTTGATGTGAGATAACTCAATAACTTCTTCTTTACACATCGGTTTCTTAGTAGTTATTGTCTAGTAGATCATGAGTAGATTGTTGTCAGCCGAGATTTGATACCACTATTGTGGTTATAGTTATTCTTCACACATTGAATTTGATATGTTTCTATCTAAATTAAACCCATTTCTACACTTTTTATGTTTGGTCTATAATTTTATGTGTAGAGTTCTATTAATTATAAACTTGTCTTAATGTTAGTGAACCACTCATATTTTTATATAATTTCTTTTTCAAATTTTCATTATTGACCAATTCGATATAACATATGAATTGGAATTTGGAAAGAATTGAATTCAGTTGGCCAAACGACCCCCTCAAAAGAATTGAGTCAGCAATCTTCCAAAAGCAAAGCGCGTAATTTGTTTTTTTTTTTTTTTATAATAATAATTGATTTGACTTTGTCATATAATCAGTACAAAAACATCAATACATAGTTACAGTTACATACACTATACGAGGTTGAAATGAGCATCTGAACAACTCCGCTAATTAATAATGGTGTCAAATACTTAAAAGGTCCCGAAATTATAGGATGGGTTACAAACTCATCCTAAAATTTGAATTCGTTAAATAGTGGTCTTATTACTATGAAACATGTTACAAAGTAGTCCTAATGACGTCATAAGTGTACTTTTTTAGCCATTTCGCCATGTCATTGTTGACATGTCATCTAAAAGATGATTTAAAATTCATCTTAAATTTATCCAAATCTAGAATTATATCAATATAACTCACTAGATTTAGTTTTGAACCAAATTTTATCAGGTAGATAAGTTAAGATTTAGATTTGAATCATATTGTTGAACTTTGAATCATCTTTTAGATGACATGTCAACAGTGACATGGCAAAATGGCTGAAAAAGTACACTTATGACGTCATTAGGACCACTCTGTAACATGTTTCATAGTAATAGAACCACTATGTAACGGATTAAAGGTTTAGGATGTGTTTGTAACACACCCTATAGTTTCGGGACCTTTTAAGTATTTGACCCATTAATAATGGAAAAATAGCACTTTGGCCCTCTTACTTTTCCAACTTAACAAATAGCTCTTATACTATAAATTACTCTTTTTACCCCTCCTTGCATTTTGAGTTCCTTTCATTCCAACTATCGTCTTCATGATGTTAGTTCCAATAGCCATGTATTAGCTTACTAAGTGTTTTTTTTAATTGAAATACAAGTATATATAATTACATTGGATGAAATCGACAAATAAAACGTATGATTCTAAAACCTTTTGTATTTCACCATACTCTTCGCGATATCTGCTCAATTTATCTCATTGGCCAACTCTTAGTGTCCTATCTCCGATCTCTCTCTCTCTGTCAGTGTGCAGATGTGTCCAAATTTAACGTCGAAATAGGAAGGGTAAAAAAAGTTATTTGTAGTATAGCGAACTATTTGTTAAGTTGGCAAAGTAGAAGGGCCAAAGTGCTATTTTCCAATAATAATATTAATACCTATTTGATACAGCTTATATAGATATAGTTTTTTTCTTTATGAATGCTTATATAGATATAGTTATACCTCGTTAATTACAGCACACATATTGCTTTACAGACTGTGTAAATTATAATTAGCATCTGATATGCAGTGGCACCACCACACTGATCATCCACCTTAACTAATTAGTATGCCAGTTCACTAATTTTTTTATAGCTATTCTTCTTTTTTATTTTCTGGTTTTTTTATTTGAATTATCGTTATATTAGGTGTTGATTATTTTGAATTTAAAGATCAGTTTAGTGATTGCCTTTTCAATTTTATTTTTCACATGAATGTTGAAAGCCAAACCACAATTTTCTCTTCTTAATTTAGCACATGATCAACTACTAAGTCATACTTATTCATAAAAAAAAAATAACTACTAAGTCATACTTTTTTGTAAGCAAATGTGGAGGTGGTTGTTTTTCTACTAAGTCTTTGGTACTTCAAGGGTCACAACCTCGTGGCTCGACTGAGTGGCCCAATCCGGCCATCACGATGACATGCACACCGTGCCCAACATCGTTAAAGGCTCAAATTATGGTTAGAATTCGACAGTTATCGTATAACCATAACCGGTTAAATTAGGTAACCGCGTCCATTTTTGTCTAAGTGAATAACCTAAACTTTTCCTTTCTCTCCCAAGTGGAGCCTTTCTCTCTCCTCTTTGGAGCTCCTCCCTCTCCCCTGTGGAGCTTTTGTCCCCCATTAATGCTGATCTCCAATCTCCCATTGAACCTAACCACTTATTCATTACACCCACACCCCCATTTAATTCATCAACCCAAACTTCATCCGGAGCGCGGTGGGTGACAAAGGAGAACCTTTGTATCTCATACAAAGTTAGCTCACAGCCATCAGATCTCCTCAATTAGATCTAATGGACAAAAATTACTAATAAATAAGGGGCGAAATTACTGGTTTTATTTTTTATTTTTTACCAGCCGTCCCCACTATACCTAGGTAATCTCGCTACACCCCACTCCTCTGAACCTCATCAGGCAAATCGGCCTCTCTATCCCGGACGACAACTCCTCTCCCGACGGTAATCTCCCTCCGACGTCGGGCTACTTCCGATCCGGCGGCTATCTCCGGTGCAGTGTCTGGCTCCGATGCAGCGTCTGGCTCCGGTGCCGCGGTTCCATCACCGTCGATTGTCGCCGATTGGGATCCTCCCTCGCTGCCAATTGTCGCGACACCCGTCGCCCTCCCCCCTCGATTTCGCCGCCATTCCTTCTTCTTCTTTCGTCCGCCGCATCTAGGTTCCTCTGCCGGGAAAGCAGCGACGTTCCTCTGCCGAAGAAGACCCAAACAGCGACCCGCTTCCAAGTCTTGGTTTCTCTGCCGCCGATTAGTGAGGGGAAGCATCGACGTTTCTCTGCCGACGAAGACCCAAGCAGCGACCCGCTTCGAAGTCTGCCTTGAATCGCTGCCTCTGGTCGAATACACACACCGTCGTCGACTATTAAATACGGGTACTAGTACTTCCGAATTTCGACCAAATTGCAGTACTTGTATTCATTGATTAATGTTTGTTGTTGAAATTGTGTGCTCAAAAGACTATTCCTGAGCCTGAAATTGGGAGTTTTTACTGTTTTTTTTATTGTCCGTGTCAATGGAATGTTTTAGGTTGTGGTTAATGTGCATCTGCGTAGTTCCATGTGCTTACCGTGACAATCGTATAAATTGGATGTGTTGAGGTGATAGAATACTTGGAAAACTGAATGTGTACAAAGATAAACATGGATGATGGATAGACTGAATGTGTGTTGAAGGGTGTTGCTTTAGCTATTAGCATCTACTCATTTGTTGTTGTTGTTTGCTGATTCATTTTCTTTTGTATATTTGAGAATGTTATTATGTGTTGTGTAGAATCAATACTAGTATTTGTACAATACAAGTATATTTATAATATTAGTATGTGTTTCAACCACATGCATGTTCTGATTTCTCCCGACCACGTATCAGTTTTAATACAAGTATTCTGCCCTATACAAGTATTAACTTAGATACTAGTATGCTCTACCGAAATACATGTTTTGTGAGATATCGACTTAGTATTGCTTGCAATTCTAATTAGGGTATTTTATTTTCAATTTCAATTAAAAATGGTAATTGTGTATTGCAGAGCTGGTCTAGTAGCGAAATTTGGAGGCGCATCTCAAATGAAGGCGCAGCAATTTCAGCATACTTGTATAACATAACAGCAATTAAATTGAAATCCACATACTAGTATTGCTATGAATTCAGTGCAAATCCAAAAACAGTGTACTCCCTATGGAAACTTGTATCTTAATTAGCATCACATCACATCACAAGCATCATATATTACTTTGTATCACATAATAGCAAATCTGAAAAGGCATAGAAAAAAATAGCAATAACACCGAAATAGGATTACAGAGCTCTTCTCTTCCTATCGACTTTGCAATCCAAGTAAGACCCTTTTTTCCCAGTGTTTCTGTTTTGTTTTTGGTTTTTAGGAGTAGCATAGGTCATGAATTGTGTGGCTCGTTTCTAGTATGTGTTTTTTGTGCACCTTGTTAGACCATCTGCATTTTTTGTTGTTGGGACTCTCTGCATTAGTACTAGTAGCTGTCCTGTACTAGTAGCTGTCTTGTAATAGTATGTGATGAATTATGGATACAGTACTAGTATAATGGCAGTACTAGTTTATTGTTTAATTATATTGCTTACTGAATGATGATGTTGTGATTTTGTTTTACAGGGTTTTTGGAGGGGGTGATTTTTTGCATCTGAAGGAGAGATTTGGTTCAGTAAAGAGAGTTTATGTTGTTGCAGAAGAGGATCAACTTCTGACGAAAGAGATTCAAGAATGGTTCATTCAAAACAGTGCAACTGATGAGGTGAAATACATTCCAGAAGCTGATCATATGGTAATGCTCTGTAAGCCTGATGAGCTTTACTCTTCTTTGTTGGAGATTGTAAAGATTTGACCTTTCTCTCTGCAACTATCGACCAACAATGGCAGATTACTGTGTATGTAACCCATTTGCATTAATAATAAGTTCCATTTTCGTATTAGCCACAATTACAAACCATTAAGAACAGTTCATAAGTTTCTTTCTACACTTATTGAAGCAGAAGCTAGAAATAAGAATAATGACTATCAACTAAGGAAAACCATAAAGCATTCTTCCCTACTGCTTTGAGTTCTTCATGGCTTTTTACAGCTCGAAAAAGCGTTCAAATATAGCATCAACATCGGGGGAATGATCACTCGGTGAATTATTTAGATCAAACAGAGGTGCGGAAGAAGGTTTTTTGACTTGGGAACTCGAACCAGGTTCATCCATTACAAAACTCAAACTTGAACTTGGGGTCAAATTTAAATGGTGAGTGTGACTAACGTTGAAAAAAATGAAAGTTAAGCTTTTGTGAACTCGAAGGTTGGTTGACTTGGGAACTCGAACCGGGTAAATCCATTACAAAACAAAAACTATATCAACAATGGTGGTGGCTGCTACTTTGGTGAAGAAGAAGATAAGGATTAGTTAAATAAGTAAGAAAATAATTTGTTGCATATTTTAAGGATGAGATATTTAGAAAATATTAAAATTAATAATTAAACATTAAATTAGGGAAATTCTTTGCATATCCAGCGGTTAAATAACAAGGGAAGTGGGGGAATTTTAATAGATTATTTAATTAGATGTAATAACTAATTAGGTAGTTAGGATGGATCAATGGTGGAGATTAAACTTTGTACAGGTGACAAAGTAAGGACTTTGTCACCGAAAAAAATCCCAACTTCATCTATTCACCGACTTTACTCACCTTTTCCCTCTTTTTCTTTGACCAAAATCTCTTTCCATTTTCACAGAACTAAGCTTTCTCCCCTTCCTTTATCCCTCTCAAAACCCAACCTCCATGGCCATCTAATCCTTTTTTTCCCTAACTTTTCCATCTTTCTTGCTTTGTCTTACTAAACCTAAACCCCTACCAACCCCAATCCCCTACCTCACTACCTACCTCTTCTCCCTTCTCTCTTTTCTCTGGTTTTCCTCTCTTTAACCTTTACTCTTCCTCTCTAGTGCCGGCCTTCCCTCATGGACACCCACCGCGAGATTCAGTTGCGAAGAACCGCTTCTCTCCCTTTCGATGAACCCGGAAGCTAGCAAGAAAATGACCCAAAAATCGCTTGTTGGTCGCTTCATTAGCGATAAGCAATGTGCCGTACACTCGTTGCGTAACAATGTTCAAAGAGTTTGGCAGTTGCAAGGTGATGTTAGGATAAAGTCAATTGGTTTGAATATGTTTCTGTTTGAATTCTTCAGAGAGGATGATAAGAAGATGGTTGAGCTACAGAGCCCCTGGAGCATAATGCAAACCCACCTCGTTCTAACTGATTGGGGGCATTGCCGCAAGCCAGACGAAGTCACAATTGAATATACTGAAGCAGTGGTCCAACTAAGGGGCCTCACCCCTGATATGAGAACTGAGGACAATATGCAGATCATTGGTAGCCTATTTAATCAGGTGAAGCGAATCGAGAGCTCATCTTTACAGGATGATGAATGGACTAGCTTCCTTCGGGTGAGAATGGAATTAAAGATCGACCAACCACTACCAACGGGCTTTCGTTGTAATGTTGATGGTAAGATAGAACGAATTGAGTTTGTCTACGAAAGGATACCTGATTTCTGCTATTGTTGTGGGAAAATGGGTCACACGATCTCAATGTGTGAGCTTCGGAAGGCCAACCCAGCTGCTTACGATCCTCAACGATCTAAATACAGTGCAGCTATGCGTGCTGAGACTAGAAGATCTTATGGGCGATATGTTTTGACTGATCGGCCATCCCCCTCGGTCACTCAACCTCTTATCACTCCTCATTTACCCAATACCCCACCCTCCACCATTCCGCAACTCCCTGCTACTCCCAACCATAGCCACTCCTCTCCGGCAACTTCAACTTTACCCAACAATCACCATGACTCTTCTACTATTCCATTAACCATTGACATAGATGCCGCCAAATTTCAATTATGCCAAATCACAAACCTCACCAACACAGACATCTCAAATCTCACAACCCATGAACTTCTCCATATCATCAAAGACCATCATTCTAGCCGGCCGACCCAAACTAAAACCTGCACCACCAATGATCCACATCCCTATCTAAAGTCTGCCATCACCCCAAACACTCCAATCACCCCTAACGATACAGAATCTGGATCACCTCTTGACAAGAAAAGAAAGGATGTTGATGACCTGAATGCTACTAATGGAAAGCGAGCAAAAGATACAACCCTCGGTTTAGTACTGACAGAACACCATCGGTAAACAACCGTAATCCCGGATCCGTGTATATGGAGCTCTGAGATGCTGGCCTTTGAGAGCTGCTAGCGCTACCAAATACCTACAATATAATTAGACGACACAAGTATTTCAGAAAGAACCAACAAGACCATATCCATGCATATAGACACTGGGATGAAATGTCAGTATACTCCAAAGAAGTAGATCAGCATCAGGCTACCATCACAATATAACAAACAATAAATGTATGATTGGGAATAATAGGGTTAGGGTTCTTTTAAACAAACCGAAACCAGTCTACTTGTATCTTGCTCGATCTAATAGCAAGCTAAATATTTCTTGCTGAGTTGCTGAATATCTCAGCATATACTAATCTTCCCACATCCAGCAGGCTCTCCACTATTATCATAAGAAATGAATGGTCCACTATTATTATCATAAGAAATGAAGGGATGAGCCAAGTCACGAATCTGTAAGATGCATTAAGTTTGAAATTGACCCCCTTAGCTTCTAGCACTTGCACGGTTATTGATTTAAGCTTGGAATAATAAAAGGTGACAAACTACTCCTCCAAAACTTCAATACAAGAGTTTAATGCAGAAACCATATATGGAAATTCTAGACCTCCTCTTGGGTGGCTAGGTCTACCTCTGAATGGTGCATTAATTAGATGAATTTAGCACGACACATTTTACATAAGAACGCTATTGAAATCTTGCAAAGAAGTAACTAGAAAGTGATACTTTAAGCTCATGTACACTAGAAGGGACATAGACCAGGAGCTGTCATACTTGATTGAGCTGTCATACTTGATTGAGCTGTCGGTCCAAAACCAAGACCGCGAACACGACCAGAATGCTCGTTCTGATTAAAGGCTCGACCAACAGCATCGAACGAGCTAATGTGATTATGAGTCGCTGGATCCTCCATGAAACGCTCAACGGTCTCATACAAAAACCACAATCATGATTCATGTCAGACAAAAAAAACTAATTTATACAATTGAAGTAGATACTACATCTAACTAAGTACTTACAACTGCTTCTCTTGTTTCCTCATTCGGATATTTATCAGGTCCAGATCGTCCAGTACGCTGGTGCGTTTCTCTTAAAGGGCTCACCCCTCGTGGGAGGTCTACCCCATTCATCCTCCTGTATTTTTGCAGTTTCTCAACATCGATATTGCACAATAATTTCAACAATATAATTCAGAAAATAACTCAAAAGACGATTATTTACCAGCTCCTTTCCCTTCGCCAAGATACTCTTGGAACCAGAAGTATGATAAATCTTCTGCTTCGCTCGATTTGCCTTGTTTATGGCAGAAATTTTATGTGACATTCCGTAAAGAGTTAGAAAAGTACAAGGTTTAAACAGGTGTTTGAATAGGGGCAGTCGATGTATTTGTTAGAGAATCTGACGATTCTGCCACATACGACTCTCCGTGAAACACCCATGTAGTGTAATCTTGAGGGAAGGGGCTTTGAAGCAAGTGATCATACACTTCATCCTTCGATAGAAATTTGTTGCACAAACATTTTGAACAAGGGCAAATAATAACCCCTCCATCGCCATTGTGCATCATGGCGAAATCTAGGAATTTCTCTACACCGTCGCAGTATTCAACGGTATTTCGTGGCATTTGAATCCACGACTTATCCATTATGCGATTATTTGAAAACCTACAAGAAACTAGAAAGAAAAAAATAAGAAAATAATACTAGAATACTTATAAAAACCTATAGATTATCATAAACCGAGAAAAAAAAGATAAAATACTAGAACACCTATGAATACTAGATATTAGAAAACCTAATAAGTCTAAATTTTTTTTTATTAGCTACTGATCAATAATGGGGAAAGTGATGAAATAGATGGCGTACTTAGAAAAATACGATGCACGATACATAACAATAATAATAATAATTAAAGAATTAGTTAAATCCAATATAATTAAGTGAAATAATGTGCATCGGTTTACCAACCTGAGAATGGGGAAGCACACTCTGTAGAATGAATAATGCGTACTTGATCCCAAAGAAACGATCACCTGCTGATGAAGATTGGAAAACATGTAAGCTACTCCCGTAAAATCTTTACTCATTAGATTTAAAATTATAAATCTTACAATTCTCTAGCATAAATCTTACAAATCTTACAAATCTTACAATCTTACACTTATAAATCTGAAAATCAGAGAAATTACATAGACACATAAGCCACCCAAACACCTACCAACCCAATGTTATAACAAAGACTTTTATATACATAATTAAAATGAAAAGCAATAATATTGTTGCAGCAAACGCCAAATCACAAATGTTATAACAAGGAATTATTATTTAAACAATTAAAATGAGTTCAACTTGTTTATTCAATAGTGCAAACGCCAAAGCAGTAGAATTGCCAAAGGCCAATAAGTCATTCTAGTCTCCACCTACACTTGTATAAATCATTCCTAGTGCATACATTTGCAACCAATTTTCATTATAGCAAAACCGAAAATAATCAATGATTATATTGTCAGCACATTAACAACAAAGAGAGTCATCAAAACTAATACTACAATACAAGAGGACACTAAATGAAAGCCTAATAGTACAATAAACACTAAAATAATCAATGATTTTATTGTGTGGCAGTGACACACCAATCTGACTTTGACCCATTTTTGGGTCCCCACTTAATTACTTCCTTTCCAGCTTTATATATCTTAGCTATCTTTTTATATATAGAGATAGAGGCACTTAACCAGTAATAATGCAAATGTTTCCAAATTGGTCAATTGCAGAGTCTAACTACTTCACCCTTTAGTTATTGTCATGAGCACAAAAAAACCCATAAAAACTGATATAAAAGACAAATCCCAGTTTTGTAAGATTGACAGCAAGTCAGCTTAATGTTATGGCCTTTTCTATTATTGTCTCCCACATGCTTCTTCCCTAATTTGTGCCTACCAAAACACAGTTAAAATATTCATATCAATTTGCTTCCATTAGCTTTAAAACACTATGCTTCTTGAGCTTCATCATTATCATTTCTCCTTTCTGTGCTCCTTAAAGTGTCAAACCACATTTCTTACTGAATCATAAGGAAAAGCTTGCAGCTTTGACATTCTGTAGATTGTTTTAGGTAAGTTTATTATTCTGGGTTTGGTTTTCTTATAGCACTGCCATATGGAACCATGAACTTGTTTATTCATAGACTAAAGAAATTACAAGAACAAGACATAGTTTATTCATCGAAGTTATAAGGAGTAGTTAAACCCTAGTATCCATTTATATTCTACTGATCAATTCAGAGCACTACCATATAGATCAACACCAATTTGATAAAACAAGCACATCTATCAACCTCAGTAACAAACCTTGCAGTATTCAAAAATGAAAACAAGCTAATGGTCTGAAATCTTTATCTGCAAGTAACAATCTTGTTAAGGCATTACCAACAAACCAAAATACTGATGTTAAAAGTAGTTCATGCATGCTATATAATGCTGAAATCTCATAGTAGTATTAATTGGAGAGGAGATGGAAAGGTGAGGTAGCGCATGTCTAGAAGCCGTTTCTTGAACAAAATTGATTTCAAGTAGGTGAGGAACAAACAGCTGCAGAAGTGTAAATAGAGACTAATATTCCCACATATACTTGTTTGGTAACATAAACAATGGCAACACTAACTTAAAGCTACTCCCACATGCACTTGTATAAATTATACCTAGTCTAGGGTCATGCGTGCATTTGCAACCAACTACATCATAGCAAAATGGAAAATAAGCATTAAGAACAAAGACTAGGCTATTCAATTTCCCCAGGGAAGAAGGAATGTTTCCAGTTACGTATTGTTATATAGTCTAAGCTGATCAGTGGATAATGAGAGCACTAAAGTCAGAAACGGTGGAGTTAAGGTAAAACCCTTCAGAATCGTGTTCAATTGCACATGATTTAGCCAAAGGAAGCTTAATAAAGAAACTGACCTGACAATGTCAACTTCGATATAGTCTACAAAGCAGAATCCAATTGCTGAATGGCGGCTAAGAAGAGGCAGATACCCTTAATTAGAGAGCTTCCCAGTCAATAACAGCAGAAACAAATCATGGATTGAGATCTCAAACCTAATTTTTTTCCAAGGGTTGTTGCTGCAGGTAATGATGGACGAAGTTGACGACGGTGAAAGCAGCCTTGACTAGGGACGATGGCGACAGCGACGACAACTGGCGATGAGAGCAAGTTGATCTTTCTTCAATCGGCGTTGAGAGGGGTTACCGAGAGACAACAAAATTGAGGAGGAAGGTATCCCCGTTATTAATCCCACCATTTAACAGGGGTTACTATCCAACATATAAATAAAACGATGCGTTTTATGTACGCAATTAACAAGGGTTCTAAACCCATGTTAAATGACTAATTTAGGAGGGGTTAACTAACCCATGTTAAAGATTCATGTTTAACGGGGGTTCTAAAACCGCTATTAAATGCCTACCATTTAACATTGCTTTACAAAACCGCTGTTAAATTGGCACCGTTTAACAGGGGTTTCTAAACCCCTGCTAAAATTCTGCTGTTAAATACCTTATTTGTTGTAGTGAAGAATGTTATCCATGTGCAATGGACTTCAAACTCAGGAGTCTTCTTGACCTTCGTTTACGGAGCACCTGCCCTAGGCGACAGGCACGAGGTTTGGGATCAGATTCGATCACTGAAAAACACCATCACTGGGCCGTGGATGTTAATTGGAGATTTTAACTCAGTCACGCTTGCTGAGGAAAAAGAAGGGCGACTTCCACCTTGCCAGACTTTATGAGAATGTTCAAGGACCTGATTTTGATTGAAACCTTGTCGATATGGGGTTTGTTGGTCCCCCATATACTTGGAATAACATGAAGCGAGGGAGGATGCAGTGAGACAACGATTGGATAGGGGACTGTGTAATGCTGATTGGTGGAGTCTCTATCCTCATTGTGTTATCGTCCACGAGGCTTTAACTGCTTCTGACCACTGCCCGCTCCTTCTACTGCGAGAAACACAATCAGCTAATGAACCCAAACCTTTCTATTTTGAAGCAGGATGGATGGAATATGATGGCTATGATAATGTTATTAATTCTGAGTGGGAGAAAGGGGGTGACACTAATGAGAGACTTTGTGCTGTTGCAATGGGTTTACGGAGGTGGAAAGCACGAGAAACTCCTTACTCTCAACAACATGCCTAGAAGCCCATCTCTTGTTGAGGAAGAAGCTGAGATTAATCGGAGCTTAGCCGATATTGGAAAATGGAGGAGTCCTTTTGGGCTCAACGAGCAAAGGTTAACTGGCTCAACTTGGGGATCGTAACACCCACTTTTTTCACCTTTCCACTGTCCAACGGAGATCGAGAAACACTATTCGAGGGCTTACAAGGGGGGATGGTACCTGGATTGATAATCCAATGCAATTGATGGAACACGTAACTGATTATTACCACTCCTTGTTCCAGGAAGCAAGGAGTGTAACCGACTTTTCGTTTTTGCAGGAATTTCCAGTGGTTGTCACAGACAGCATTAACACCTCACTCTGTGCTCCCTTTACTATGGCTGAGATCAAAAGTGTTGTGTTTCAATTGGGACCTCTTAAAGCCCCAGGCCCCGACGGCTACCCTGGAAAATTTTTTCAACGTCATTGGCAGCAGATTGGACCTGAGGTTTCAGCAGAGGTCATGTCTTTCTTTGATACATGTATTTTCCCACACAGATGGAATGACACCTTCATTTCCTTGATCCCTAAGGTTGCTAAACCCGAAGCCATCACCCAGTTTCGACCCATTAGTGTTGCCAACTTTCGATCAAAGATCATCTCAAAAATGTTGGCCAACCGTCTCAAGCCGTTTCTCCCAAACCTAATCTCAGAGCTTCAGTCGGCTTTCACCGGAATAGAACTATCCAAGATAGCGTCATCATCGTACATGAGGTAATCCATTGTCTAAAAATAGAAAGAAAGGACCCAACCATGAGTTTTTGTTTAAACTCGACATGATGAAGGCGTTTGATCGTGTTTCTTGGGAGTGTCTTAGGCATGTTTTAGCTGCTATGGGTTTTGGGGTTCGATAGATTAATTGGGTTATGGCAGGGGTGGAATCAGTAAAATTCTCTGTTAAGATTAATGGCTGCCCTACTGGTGCGCAAATTAATGCACACAATGTTTTACTCGCTAGATCGCTCTAGCGAGATCGTTACTTCCCAAGGGTCTTCCTTTCTCTATTACTCAGAACAGTGTGTCAAGCTATTCGGGGTGTCGTTTTGGGTTTGAATTGGTTTAAGATCTAAGTAAACTAATTAAGCAATTTAAACAAGTAAACAGGCAAAGCAAATTGGGATTTCAAAGATAGACTAAGGCGGTTGTTCAGACTCGAATCCACGCTAGTTCGGTTTAGATGGATGAAATTATGTAAACGACGAAATTCAACAGACTAGACGACTCGGCAAATCCTTTTGTAATCTCTACTCCATGGTCAGGCCGTAGAGATTCAATTCTATCAAACCTACAAGCTCCTATGGTCAAACTAACTTGCAAGAAATCAAGAACGATCAAGAACAGTGAAATGCCACGAAATCATGCAAAGAGATTAGGTTCTGACAATCCTATGGTCAAGCTATTGGAGAACCTAACGACCTCCTAAACTCTAGAATGAAAAACGTTCATGGTCAGACCCGCAATTCAAAGATAAACCCTGAAACTAACAATTGATCAAGTTGCCAGAATCAAAAAGCTTAAATTAGGGTTTAGGAGAAATCGCATCTAAGTCTGAAAGATCATCGATTAACATAAACGGGTTAGAAACCCGAAATCATCCATACAAAATCCTATCTAACGCTTCATCTAATCTAAACAACCCTAGAGATTTAGCCAGACATCGTTACAGAAGAAATCTCAGAAACAAAGAAGAAGAAAACTGGAGAAGAAAACATCTTACTCCGAGTAAACCTAATCTCGATTAATCCTCGAAACTCCTGAGTCAATCCCCGCTAATCCTCACTCAATCGCGTCTCCAAAACTCCGTCTTCACCTCCGAGAGTGTCTGGTTCGTCAGAGAAAAGTAGAGAATTGCAGAAAAATCAAGTATGTTTCCTCCCTCCTCGAAATTGGGTTAAAAAACCCAATTACCGTCAAAATCCGGAATTAAAGCAAAAAGTGCGGGAAGGGGGTCGAAAAGTGCGGAGGCGCACTTTTCCCTTCAAAAGGCGCACTTTTGGAACTGAATCCAGCTCCGAACTTCTTTCGGTAATTTCCACCTCATTTGTGCTCCAAATTGATCCCCGTTTGAAGTGCCGAGCTCGTAGAAATGTCCTCCACAATGTGGTAACCTGAAATCTCAACAAAAACAACTCGAAGCAACATCAAATTGCCCAAAAGAGGGCCAACGGGGATAAAACATATTTTACATAAAAATCATTCAAGTTCATCACAATTCAGAGTCAAACAAGAGGAATGTCGTTCAAATGTGGCGAGATAAACGCGGTAAATCTAACGTCATCACCTACCCCGTGGTTTGAACCGTCAAGAGGAATTAGGCAAGGGGACCCATTGTCTCCTCCGGACCACTTGTGAAACCTGTTATCTGTGCCCTGAGTGCATCGGTTCTGGAAGGGGAGAAGAACTCTTCTAGGAACGCTTTAGCCAGACCATCCCACGTAGTGAAGTGATTCGCAGGATGATCATACAACCATAGTTCTGCTTGACCCTTCAGAGTGAAAGAAAAAAGCTGAAGCTTGACTGCATTATGATCCGCTTCATTGTTAGAGACTGTATGAGCCAGCCTCAAGAAGTTCCTCACATGAGCATTCGGGTCCTCATTAACACCTCCAGAGAAAGTGTTCCCGTTTTCTTGAATCATGTTGATCAAGTGAGATGGGATGTGCAGATTCCGAGTTCCCGTGTTGGGAATCTGAATGCACGAAGCTGTCCCATCTATGGTCGGTCGGTCGTAATCCTTCAACGTCCTCTCCGCCATAATTTCTATCTCAGGGGGGATAGGAGGATCTGTGGAAGGATCTATGAGAGGATCCGCAGTAGCAATGGTAGATGGTGAAGGCGAAGATGTAGATGAAGATGTGAAAAGGTTCTTCCTTGTTTTAGGTGTCTTGGCGGGAGGAGGAGGTACCGGAGTAGTGCCGAAGTGAGTGTAGAAGACTCTACCCTTTTCAGCTATGCGCTTACTAGCCCGTTTTTCCTCCGAACCTGCAATCTTGCCTGAAACAACAAAAACAAGGAATACCAAGTAGTATAAAAATGTGGGAGATAAGAAATGATAAAAGAGTGAATGAAAAGCTTGAACGCACAATGCCTTTCCTAGAAAAAGAAAAGGTCCCCGGCAACGGCGCCAAAAACTTGGTGCGCAAATTAATGCACACAATGTTTTACTCGCTAGATCGCTCTAGCGAGATCGTTACTTCCCAAGGGTCTTCCTTTCTCTATTACTCAGAACAGTGTGTCAAGCTATTCGGGGTGTCGTTTTGGGTTTGAATTGGTTTAAGATCTAAGTAAACTAATTAAGCAATTTAAACAAGTAAACAGGCAAAGCAAATTGGGGTTTCAAAGATAGAATAAGGCGGTTGTTCAGACTCGAATTCACGCTAGTTCGGTTTAGATGGATGAAATTATGTAAACGACGAAATTCAACAGACTAGACGACTCGGCAAATCCTTTTGTAATCTCTACTCCATGGTCAGGCCGTAGAGATTCAATTCTATCAAACCTACAAGCTCCTATGGTCAAGCTAACTTGCAAGAAATCAAGAACGATCAAGAACAGTGAAATGCCACGAAATCATGCAAAGAGATTAGGTTCTGACAATCCTATGGTCAAGCTATTGGAGAACCTAACGACCTCCTAAACTCTAGAATGAAAAACGTTCATGGTCAGACCCGCAATTCAAAGATAAACCCTGAAACTAACAATTGATCAAGTTGCCAGAATCAAAAAGCTTAAATTAGGGTTTAGGAGAAATCGCATCTAAGTCTGAAAGACCATCGATTAACATAAACGGGTTAGAAACCCGAAATCATCCATACAAAATCCTATCTAACGCTTCATCTAATCTAAACAACCCTAGAGATTTAGCCAGACATCGTTACAGAAGAAATCTCAGAAACAAAGAAGAAGAAAACTGGAGAAGAAAACATCTTACTCCGAGTAAACCTAATCTCGATTAATCCTCGAAACTCCTGAGTCAATCCCCGCTAATCCTCGCTCAATCGCGTCTCCAAAACTCCGTCTTCACCTCCGAGAGTGTCTGGTTCGTCAGAGAAAAGTAGAGAATTGCAGAAAAATCAAGTATGTTTCCTCCCTCCTCGAAATTGGGTTAAAAACCCAATTTCCGTCAAAATCCGGAATTAAAGCAAAAAGTGCGGGAAGGGGGTCGAAAAGTGCGGAGGCGCACTTTTCCCTTCAAAAGGCGCACTTTTGGAACTGAATCCAGCTCCGAACTTCTTTCGGTAATTTCCACCTCATTTGTGCTCCAAATTGATCCCCGTTTGAAGTGCCGAGCTCGTAGAAATGTCCTCCACAATGTGGTAACCTGAAATCTCAACAAAAACAACTCGAAGCAACATCAAATTGCCCAAAAAAGGGCCAACGGGGATAAAACATATTTTACATAAAAATCATTCAAGTTCATCACAATTCAGAGTCAAACAAGAGGAATGTCGTTCAAATGTGGCGAGATAAACGCGGTAAATCTAACGTCATCACCTACCCCGTGGTTTGAACCGTCAAGAGGAATTAGGCAAGGGGACCCATTGTCTCCTCCGGACCACTTGTGAAACCTGTTATCTGTGCCCTGAGTGCATCGGTTCTGGAAGGGGAGAAGAACTCTTCTAGGAACGCTTTAGCCAGACCATCCCACGTAGTGAAGTGATTCGCAGGATGATCATACAACCAAGTTCTGCTTGACCCTTCAGAGTGAAAGAAAAAAGCTGAAGCTTGACTGCATTATGATCCGCTTCATTGTTAGAGACTGTATGAGCCAGCCTCAAGAAGTTCCTCACATGAGCATTCGGGTCCTCATTAACACCTCAGAGAAAGTGTTCCCGTTTTCTTGAATCATGTTGATCAAGTGAGATGGGATGTGCAGATTCCGAGTTCCCGTGTTGGGAATCTGAATGCACGAAGCTGTCCCATCTATGGTCGGTCGGTCGTAATCCTTCAACGTCCTCTCCGCCATAATTTCTATCTCAGGGGGGATAGGAGGATCTGTGGAAGGATCTATGAGAGGATCCGCAGTAGCAATGGTAGATGGTGAAGGCGAAGATGTAGATGAAGATGTGAAAAGGTTCTTCCTTGTTTTAGGTGTCTTGGCGGGAGGAGGAGGTACCGGAGTAGTGCCGAAGTGAGTGTAGAAGACTCTACCCTTTTCAGCTATGCGCTTACTAGCCCGTTTTTCCTCCGAACCTGCAATCTTGCCTGAAACAACAAAAACAAGGAATACCAAGTAGTATAAAAATGTGGGAGATAAGAAATGATAAAAGAGTGAATGAAAAGCTTGAACGCACAATGCCTTTCCTAGAAAAAGAAAAGGTCCCCGGCAACGGCGCCAAAAACTTGGTGCGCAAATTAATGCACACAATGTTTTACTCGCTAGATCGCTCTAGCGAGATCGTTACTTCCCAAGGGTCTTCCTTTCTCTATTACTCAGAACAGTGTGTCAAGCTATTCGGGGTGTCGTTTTGGGTTTGAATTGGTTTAAGATCTAAGTAAACTAATTAAGCAATTTAAACAAGTAAACAGGCAAAGCAAATTGGGGTTTCAAAGATAGAATAAGGCGGTTGTTCAGACTCGAATTCACGCTAGTTCGGTTTAGATGGATGAAATTATGTAAACGACGAAATTCAACAGACTAGACGACTCGGCAAATCCTTTTGTAATCTCTACTCCATGGTCAGGCCGTAGAGATTCAATTCTATCAAACCTACAAGCTCCTATGGTCAAGCTAACTTGCAAGAAATCAAGAACGATCAAGAACAGTGAAATGCCACGAAATCATGCAAAGAGATTAGGTTCTGACAATCCTATGGTCAAGCTATTGGAGAACCTAACGACCTCCTAAACTCTAGAATGAAAAACGTTCATGGTCAGACCCGCAATTCAAAGATAAACCCTGAAACTAACAATTGATCAAGTTGCCAGAATCAAAAGCTTAAATTAGGGTTTAGGAGAAATCGCATCTAAGTCTGAAAGATCATCGATTAACATAAACGGGTTAGAAACCCGAAATCATCCATACAAAATCCTATCTAACGCTTCATCTAATCTAAACAACCCTAGAGATTTAGCCAGACATCGTTACAGAAGAAATCTCAGAAACAAAGAAGAAGAAAACTGGAGAAGAAAACATCTTACTCCGAGTAAACCTAATCTCGATTAATCCTCGAAACTCCTGAGTCAATCCCCGCTAATCCTCGCTCAATCGCGTCTCCAAAACTCCGTCTTCACCTCCGAGAGTGTCTGGTTCGTCAGAGAAAAGTAGAGAATTGCAGAAAAATCAAGTATGTTTCCTCCTCCTCGAAATTGGGTTAAAAACCCAATTTCCGTCAAAATCCGGAATTAAAGCAAAAAGTGCGGGAAGGGGGTCGAAAAGTGCGGAGGCGCACTTTTCCCTTCAAAAGGCGCACTTTTGGAACTGAATCCAGCTCCGAACTTCTTTCGGTAATTTCCACCTCATTTGTGCTCCAAATTGATCCCCGTTTGAAGTGCCGAGCTCGTAGAAAGGTCCTCCACAATGTGGTAACCTGAAATCTCAACAAAAACAACTCGAAGAAACATCAAATTGCCCAAAAAAGGGCCAACGGGGATAAAACATATTTTACATAAAAATCATTCAAGTTCATCACAATTCAGAGTCAAACAAGAGGAATGTCGTTCAAATGTGGCGAGATAAACGCGGTAAATCTAACGTCATCACCTACCCCGTGGTTTGAACCGTCAAGAGGAATTAGGCAAGGGGACCCATTGTCTCCTCCGGACCACTTGTGAAACCTGTTATCTGTGCCCTGAGTGCATCGGTTCTGGAAGGGGAGAAGAACTCTTCTAGGAACGCTTTAGCCAGACCATCCCACGTAGTGAAGTGATTCGCAGGATGATCATACAACCACAGTTCTGCTTGACCCTTCAGAGTGAAAGAAAAAAGCTGAAGCTTGACTGCATTATGATCCGCTTCATTGTTAGAGACTGTATGAGCCAGCCTCAAGAAGTTCCTCACATGAGCATTCGGGTCCTCATTAACACCTCAGAGAAAGTGTTCCCGTTTTCTTGAATCATGTTGATCAAGTGAGATGGGATGTGCAGATTCCGAGTTCCCGTGTTGGGAATCTGAATGCACGAAGCTGTCCCATCTATGGTCGGTCGGTCGTAATCCTTCAACGTCCTCTCCGCCATAATTTCTATCTCAGGGGGATAGGAGGATCTGTGGAAGGATCTATGAGAGGATCCGCAGTAGCAATGGTAGATGGTGAAGGCGAAGATGTAGATGAAGATGTGAAAAGGTTCTTCCTTGTTTTAGGTGTCTTGGCGGGAGGAGGAGGTACCGGAGTAGTGCCGAAGTGAGTGTAGAAGACTCTACCCTTTTCAGCTATGCGCTTACTAGCCCGTTTTTCCTCCGAACCTGCAATCTTGCCTGAAACAACAAAAACAAGGAATACCAAGTAGTATAAAAATGTGGGAGATAAGAAATGATAAAAGAGTGAATGAAAAGCTTGAACGCACAATGCCTTTCCTAGAAAAAGAAAAGGTCCCCGGCAACGGCGCCAAAAACTTGGTGCGCAAATTAATGCACACAATGTTTTACTCGCTAGATCGCTCTAGCGAGATCGTTACTTCCCAAGGGTCTTCCTTTCTCTATTACTCAGAACAGTGTGTCAAGCTATTCGGGGTGTCGTTTTGGGTTTGAATTGGTTTAAGATCTAAGTAAACTAATTAAGCAATTTAAACAAGTAAACAGGCAAAGCAAATTGGGTTTCAAAGATAGAATAAGGCGGTTGTTCAGACTCGAATTCACGCTAGTTCGGTTTAGATGGATGAAATTATGTAAACGACGAAATTCAACAGACTAGACGACTCGGCAAATCCTTTTGTAATCTCTACTCCATGGTCAGGCCGTAGAGATTCAATTCTATCAAACCTACAAGCTCCTATGGTCAAGCTAACTTGCAAGAAATCAAGAACGATCAAGAACAGTGAAATGCCACGAAATCATGCAAAGAGATTAGGTTCTGACAATCCTATGGTCAAGCTATTGGAGAACCTAACGACCTCCTAAACTCTAGAATGAAAAACGTTCATGGTCAGACCCGCAATTCAAAGATAAACCCTGAAACTAACAATTGATCAAGTTGCCAGAATCAAAAAGCTTAAATTAGGGTTTAGGAGAAATCGCATCTAAGTCTGAAAGATCATCGATTAACATAAACGGGTTAGAAACCCGAAATCATCCATACAAAATCCTATCTAACGCTTCATCTAATCTAAACAACCCTAGAGATTTAGCCAGACATCGTTACAGAAGAAATCTCAGAAACAAAGAAGAAGAAAACTGGAGAAGAAAACATCTTACTCCGAGTAAACCTAATCTCGATTAATCCTCGAAACTCCTGAGTCAATCCCCGCTAATCCTCGCTCAATCGCGTCTCCAAAACTCCGTCTTCACCTCCGAGAGTGTCTGGTTCGTCAGAGAAAAGTAGAGAATTGCAGAAAAATCAAGTATGTTTCCTCCCTCCTCGAAATTGGGTTAAAAACCCAATTTCCGTCAAAATCCGGAATTAAAGCAAAAAGTGCGGGAAGGGGGTCGAAAAGTGCGGAGGCGCACTTTTCCCTTCAAAAGGCGCACTTTTGGAACTGAATCCAGCTCCGAACTTCTTTCGGTAATTTCCACCTCATTTGTGCTCCAAATTGATCCCCGTTTGAAGTGCCGAGCTCGTAGAAAGGTCCTCCACAATGTGGTAACCTGAAATCTCAACAAAAACAACTCGAAGAAACATCAAATTGCCCAAAAAAGGGCCAACGGGGATAAAACATATTTTACATAAAAATCATTCAAGTTCATCACAATTCAGAGTCAAACAAGAGGAATGTCGTTCAAATGTGGCGAGATAAACGCGGTAAATCTAACGTCATCACCTACCCCGTGGTTTGAACCGTCAAGAGGAATTAGGCAAGGGGACCCATTGTCTCCTCCGGACCACTTGTGAAACCTGTTATCTGTGCCCTGAGTGCATCGGTTCTGGAAGGGGAGAAGAACTCTTCTAGGAACGCTTTAGCCAGACCATCCCACGTAGTGAAGTGATTCGCAGGATGATCATACAACCACAGTTCTGCTTGACCCTTCAGAGTGAAAGAAAAAAGCTGAAGCTTGACTGCATTATGATCCGCTTCATTGTTAGAGACTGTATGAGCCAGCCTCAAGAAGTTCCTCACATGAGCATTCGGGTCCTCATTAACACCTCAGAGAAAGTGTTCCCGTTTTCTTGAATCATGTTGATCAAGTGAGATGGGATGTGCAGATTCCGAGTTCCCGTGTTGGGAATCTGAATGCACGAAGCTGTCCCATCTATGGTCGGTCGGTCGTAATCCTTCAACGTCCTCTCCGCCATAATTTCTATCTCAGGGGGATAGGAGGATCTGTGGAAGGATCTATGAGAGGATCCGCAGTAGCAATGGTAGATGGTGAAGGCGAAGATGTAGATGAAGATGTGAAAAGGTTCTTCCTTGTTTTAGGTGTCTTGGCGGGAGGAGGAGGTACCGGAGTAGTGCCGAAGTGAGTGTAGAAGACTCTACCCTTTTCAGCTATGCGCTTACTAGCCCGTTTTTCCTCCGAACCTGCAATCTTGCCTGAAACAACAAAAACAAGGAATACCAAGTAGTATAAAAATGTGGGAGATAAGAAATGATAAAAGAGTGAATGAAAAGCTTGAACGCACAATGCCTTTCCTAGAAAAAGAAAAGGTCCCCGGCAACGGCGCCAAAAACTTGGTGCGCAAATTAATGCACACAATGTTTTACTCGCTAGATCGCTCTAGCGAGATCGTTACTTCCCAAGGGTCTTCCTTTCTCTATTACTCAGAACAGTGTGTCAAGCTATTCGGGTGTCGTTTTGGGTTTGAATTGGTTTAAGATCTAAGTAAACTAATTAAGCAATTTAAACAAGTAAACAGGCAAAGCAAATTGGGGTTTCAAAGATAGAATAAGGCGGTTGTTCAGACTCGAATTCACGCTAGTTCGGTTTAGATGGATGAAATTATGTAAACGACGAAATTCAACAGACTAGACGACTCGGCAAATCCTTTTGTAATCTCTACTCCATGGTCAGGCCGTAGAGATTCAATTCTATCAAACCTACAAGCTCCTATGGTCAAGCTAACTTGCAAGAAATCAAGAACGATCAAGAACAGTGAAATGCCACGAAATCATGCAAAGAGATTAGGTTCTGACAATCCTATGGTCAAGCTATTGGAGAACCTAACGACCTCCTAAACTCTAGAATGAAAAACGTTCATGGTCAGACCCGCAATTCAAAGATAAACCCTGAAACTAACAATTGATCAAGTTGCCAGAATCAAAAAGCTTAAATTAGGGTTTAGGAGAAATCGCATCTAAGTCTGAAAGATCATCGATTAACATAAACGGGTTAGAAACCCGAAATCATCCATACAAAATCCTATCTAACGCTTCATCTAATCTAAACAACCCTAGAGATTTAGCCAGACATCGTTACAGAAGAAATCTCAGAAACAAAGAAGAAGAAAACTGGAGAAGAAAACATCTTACTCCGAGTAAACCTAATCTCGATTAATCCTCGAAACTCCTGAGTCAATCCCCGCTAATCCTCGCTCAATCGCGTCTCCAAAACTCCGTCTTCACCTCCGAGAGTGTCTGGTTCGTCAGAGAAAAGTAGAGAATTGCAGAAAAATCAAGTATGTTTCCTCCCTCCTCGAAATTGGGTTAAAAACCCAATTTCCGTCAAAATCCGGAATTAAAGCAAAAAGTGCGGGAAGGGGGTCGAAAAGTGCGGAGGCGCACTTTTCCCTTCAAAAGGCGCACTTTTGGAACTGAATCCAGCTCCGAACTTCTTTCGGTAATTTCCACCTCATTTGTGCTCCAAATTGATCCCCGTTTGAAGTGCCGAGCTCGTAGAAAGGTCCTCCACAATGTGGTAACCTGAAATCTCAACAAAAACAACTCGAAGAAACATCAAATTGCCCAAAAAAGGGCCAACGGGGATAAAACATATTTTACATAAAAATCATTCAAGTTCATCACAATTCAGAGTCAAACAAGAGGAATGTCGTTCAAATGTGGCGAGATAAACGCGGTAAATCTAACGTCATCACCTACCCCGTGGTTTGAACCGTCAAGAGGAATTAGGCAAGGGGACCCATTGTCTCCTCCGGACCACTTGTGAAACCTGTTATCTGTGCCCTGAGTGCATCGGTTCTGGAAGGGGAGAAGAACTCTTCTAGGAACGCTTTAGCCAGACCATCCCACGTAGTGAAGTGATTCGCAGGATGATCATACAACCACAGTTCTGCTTGACCCTTCAGAGTGAAAGAAAAAAGCTGAAGCTTGACTGCATTATGATCCGCTTCATTGTTAGAGACTGTATGAGCCAGCCTCAAGAAGTTCCTCACATGAGCATTCGGGTCCTCATTAACACCTCAGAGAAAGTGTTCCCGTTTTCTTGAATCATGTTGATCAAGTGAGATGGGATGTGCAGATTCCGAGTTCCCGTGTTGGGAATCTGAATGCACGAAGCTGTCCCATCTATGGTCGGTCGGTCGTAATCCTTCAACGTCCTCTCCGCCATAATTTCTATCTCAGGGGGGATAGGAGGATCTGTGGAAGGATCTATGAGAGGATCCGCAGTAGCAATGGTAGATGGTGAAGGCGAAGATGTAGATGAAGATGTGAAAAGGTTCTTCCTTGTTTTAGGTGTCTTGGCGGGAGGAGGAGGTACCGGAGTAGTGCCGAAGTGAGTGTAGAAGACTCTACCCTTTTCAGCTATGCGCTTACTAGCCCGTTTTTCCTCCGAACCTGCAATCTTGCCCGAAACAACAAAAACAAGGAATACCAAGTAGTATAAAAATGTGGGAGATAAGAAATGATAAAAGAGTGAATGAAAAGCTTGAACGCACAATGCCTTTCCTAGAAAAAGAAAAGGTCCCCGGCAACGGCGCCAAAAACTTGGTGCGCAAATTAATGCACACAATGTTTTACTCGCTAGATCGCTCTAGCGAGATTGTTACTTCCCAAGGGTCTTCCTTTCTCTATTACTCAGAACAGTGTGTCAAGCTATTCGGGGTGTCGTTTTGGGTTTGAATTGGTTTAAGATCTAAGTAAACTAATTAAGCAATTTAAACAAGTAAACAGGCAAAGCAAATTGGGGTTTCAAAGATAGAATAAGGCGGTTGTTCAGACTCGAATTCACGCTAGTTCGGTTTAGATGGATGAAATTATGTAAACGACGAAATTCAACAGACTAGACGACTCGGCAAATCCTTTTGTAATCTCTACTCCATGGTCAGGCCGTAGAGATTCAATTCTATCAAACCTACAAGCTCCTATGGTCAAGCTAACTTGCAAGAAATCAAAAACGATCAAGAACAGTGAAATGCCACGAAATCATGCAAAGAGATTAGGTTCTGACAATCCTATGGTCAAGCTATTGGAGAACCTAACGACCTCCTAAACTCTAGAATGAAAAACGTTCATGGTCAGACCCGCAATTCAAAGATAAACCCTGAAACTAACAATTGATCAAGTTGCCAGAATCAAAAAGCTTAAATTAGGGTTTAGGAGAAATCGCATCTAAGTCTGAAAGATCATCGATTAACATAAACGGGTTAGAAACCCGAAATCATCCATACAAAATCCTATCTAACGCTTCATCTAATCTAAACAACCCTAGAGATTTAGCCAGACATCGTTACAGAAGAAATCTCAGAAACAAAGAAGAAGAAAACTGGAGAAGAAAACATCTTACTCCGAGTAAACCTAATCTCGATTAATCCTCGAAACTCCTGAGTCAATCCCCGCTAATCCTCGCTCAATCGCGTCTCCAAAACTCCGTCTTCACCTCCGAGAGTGTCTGGTTCGTCAGAGAAAAGTAGAGAATTGCAGAAAAATCAAGTATGTTTCCTCCCTCCTCGAAATTGGGTTAAAAACCCAATTTCCGTCAAAATCCGGAATTAAAGCAAAAAGTGCGGGAAGGGGGTCGAAAAGTGCGGAGGCGCACTTTTCCCTTCAAAAGGCGCACTTTTGGAACTGAATCCAGCTCCGAACTTCTTTCGGTAATTTCCACCTCATTTGTGCTCCAAATTGATCCCCGTTTGAAGTGCCGAGCTCGTAGAAAGGTCCTCCACAATGTGGTAACCTGAAATCTCAACAAAAACAACTCGAAGAAACATCAAATTGCCCAAAAGAGGGCCAACGGGGATAAAACATATTTTACATAAAAATCATTCAAGTTCATCACAATTCAGAGTCAAACAAGAGGAATGTCGTTCAAATGTGGCGAGATAAACGCGGTAAATCTAACGTCATCACCTACCCCGTGGTTTGAACCGTCAAGAGGAATTAGGCAAGGGGACCCATTGTCTCCTCCGGACCACTTGTGAAACCTGTTATCTGTGCCCTGAGTGCATCGGTTCTGGAAGGGGAGAAGAACTCTTCTAGGAACGCTTTAGCCAGACCATCCCACGTAGTGAAGTGATTCGCAGGATGATCATACAACCACAGTTCTGCTTGACCCTTCAGAGTGAAAGAAAAAAGCTGAAGCTTGACTGCATTATGATCCGCTTCATTGTTAGAGACTGTATGAGCCAGCCTCAAGAAGTTCCTCACATGAGCATTCGGGTCCTCATTAACACCTCCAGAGAAAGTGTTCCCGTTTTCTTGAATCATGTTGATCAAGTGAGATGGGATGTGCAGATTCCGAGTTCCCGTGTTGGGAATCTGAATGCACGAAGCTGTCCCATCTATGGTCGGTCGGTCGTAATCCTTCAACGTCCTCTCCGCCATAATTTCTATCTCAGGGGGGATAGGAGGATCTGTGGAAGGATCTATGAGAGGATCCGCAGTAGCAATGGTAGATGGTGAAGGCGAAGATGTAGATGAAGATGTGAAAAGGTTCTTCCTTGTTTTAGGTGTCTTGGCGGGAGGAGGAGGTACCGGAGTAGTGCCGAAGTGAGTGTAGAAGACTCTACCCTTTTCAGCTATGCGCTTACTAGCTCGTTTTTCTCCGAACCTGCAATCTTGCCTGAAACAACAAAAACAAGGAATACCAAGTAGTATAAAAATGTGGGAGATAAGAAATGATAAAAGAGTGAATGAAAAGCTTGAACGCACAATGCCTTTCCTAGAAAAAGAAAAGGTCCCCGGCAACGGCGCCAAAAACTTGGTGCGCAAATTAATGCACACAATGTTTTACTCGCTAGATCGCTCTAGCGAGATCGTTACTTCCCAAGGGTCTTCCTTTCTCTATTACTCAGAACAGTGTGTCAAGCTATTCGGGGTGTCGTTTTGGGTTTGAATTGGTTTAAGATCTAAGTAAACTAATTATGCAATTTAAACAAGTAAACAGGCAAAGCAAATTGGGGTTTCAAAGATAGAATAAGGCGGTTGTTCAGACTCGAATTCACGCTAGTTCGGTTTAGATGGATGAAATTATGTAAACGACGAAATTCAACAGACTAGACGACTCGGCAAATCCTTTTGTAATCTCTACTCCATGGTCAGGCCGTAGAGATTCAATTCTATCAAACCTACAAGCTCCTATGGTCAAGCTAACTTGCAAGAAATCAAGAACGATCAAGAACAGTGAAATGCCACGAAATCATGCAAAGAGATTAGGTTCTGACAATCCTATGGTCAAGCTATTGGAGAACCTAACGACCTCCTAAACTCTAGAATGAAAAACGTTCATGGTCAGACCCGCAATTCAAAGATAAACCCTGAAACTAACAATTGATCAAGTTGCCAGAATCAAAAAGCTTAAATTAGGGTTTAGGAGAAATCGCATCTAAGTCTGAAAGATCATCGATTAACATAAACGGGTTAGAAACCCGAAATCATCCATACAAAATCCTATCTAACGCTTCATCTAATCTAAACAACCCTAGAGATTTAGCCAGACATCGTTACAGAAGAAATCTCAGAAACAAAGAAGAAGAAAACTGGAGAAGAAAACATCTTACTCCGAGTAAACCTAATCTCGATTAATCCTCAAAACTCCTGAGTCAATCCCCGCTAATCCTCGCTCAATCGCGTCTCCAAAACTCCGTCTTCACCTCCGAGAGTGTCTGGTTCGTCAGAGAAAAGTAGAGAATTGCAGAAAAATCAAGTATGTTTCCTCCCTCCTCGAAATTGGGTTAAAAACCCAATTTCCGTCAAAATCCGGAATTAAAGCAAAAAGTGCGGGAAGGGGGTCGAAAAGTGCGGAGGGGCACTTTTCCCTTCAAAAGGCGCACTTTTGGACCTGAATCCAGCTCCGAACTTCTTTCGGTAATTTCCACCTCATTTGTGCTCCAAATTGATCCCCGTTTGAAGCGCCGAGCTCGTAGAAAGGTCCTCCACAATGTGGTAACCTGAAATCTCAACAAAAACAACTCGAAGCAACATCAAATTGCCCAAAAGAGGGCCAACGGGGATAAAACATATTTTACATAAAAATCATTCAAGTTCATCACAATTCAGAGTCAAACAAGAGGAATATCGTTCAAATGTGGCGAGATAAACGCGGTAAATCTAACGTCATCAAATCACCCCACACTTAAACTTTTGTTTGTCCTCAAACAAATTGAATTTCTGAATCTCGCCCTAATTCACAAATGACAAGATCAACTACACCAAAGTTCAATCTCTAACAATTTAACCAAGACTGTATCATTCAGAAAACGCAACCCACGCATGAAAGAAAATCCACCAAACAAATCCAAGTCTCACTATCATCTGCACACATCAAGTGACAAGCACCAATCAAGCACGAATCCGACCTAACCGACCAGACTTCCTCGCACAGAGAATATAGTAATAGGGAACTCTCACACTCTGTGTTTTAGGGACGTGTTTAAACTCTCAATCACTTTCTTTACCGAATTATGTCATAGGCTTGCATTTCAACCACCAAATCAACCACTGTGACAACACGAGTAACTAGTCAAGAAGGTCTTCCCTGCAGGGACTGTAACGATACTATACTACGAGGGCTAATGATGAATGGATGAAGGGATAAATGATGATAAAGGTATGGTGCGGTGCAGCAATCGACTAACCTCCCTCGAATCAAAGTCTATGGATTCCTACCGTCTAACCAGACACAGGTGGAATAATGTACGCTCGTCCTATGACACCCTCAAGCAACTTAGCACTTCATTTATTTTTTCTTTTCTTCTTCTTCTTTTTTTTTTTTTTTTTTTTTACTTATTGCTTTCGTTCTTCCTTATGTAGGGAGAAGAACGTTTTAAACTAAAAACTACTAACACTTGACACTTTATTTGAACTCTTTTTTTTTAGTGCTAAATTTTTAAGCTGCTAGAGGGGTTTACACGTCTGGACATACTAGCTAAGACCACTGGTTTACTGGCTAGAGGCAAGTCACCTCAGACCGACTTCCGGTTAGGCTAATCTCAGGCCACTACCACAAGGGATCAACGGGGTGAACAAAAACATGGGAATAAGCTGTAACGTAATATCGAACCGAAAGAATAGGCCAAGCTCAAGGGTTTACACCTAAGGGGATTTATATCGGGATGGCTTCTGGTTGAGGTATCAATTCTAGGTGCCCCTATCCTTCTAGTACTCGTGTTATCGTGCGGTCTCAAATAGGTATCATGCAAATTCTGACGCATTCAAGTACAAGAAAGCCACTCAAAAAGAAACAAGTTGCAAGTTACGCGCAACGGATCAAAAGCTCACCAAAAGCTGCTAGTCGGGTTCGAATCATTTTCGTGCAATTCAAAGTGAAGCTACAAGAGTGATTCTAAAGTCTGTTCTGGCTGGATTCATTTAATTTCAATTCAAACATGCTGGTTACAGGTTCTAGATAAGACAGTCTAAGCATCATTGCGAAAGATTTTAAATCAGTTAAGCATAGCAAGTCAAGAACAGAATAAGATTCAATCATGGAAGACATACCGAAATCGAAGCAAAGCAACCCTCAAAAATAAACTTCCCACCCCACACTTAATTTTGGACATTGTCCTCAATGTTCCACACCAAAGAATTAGCATGAAAAAGAAAGTGTTTAGGGGTACCAGGAAATAGATCATAAGGTTGCCAGAGAAGGCATCAGTGAAGTACCGGCGGACAGTCATGGCGGGAGCTGAGGATAGCCTGAAACTAGAGAGAACCTCACAACACGATTAGAGCATTCAAAGTACATAATAGACTACTGACTCAAGAACAAGATAGACTGACTCAATAAAATAAAATAAAAGTGTGTGCGATCAGCCAAGAGTGCACTTTTAAAATTTCCAAATTTTCTGAAATTTTTTTTTTAAATTTTTTTTTTAGGTCTCAAAAGTGCGCCTGCGCACTTTTACCCCCAAAAATGGCACTATTTGAGTTTTTCGCCGAGAGTTTGGAAATTTAATTGAAAAGTGCGCCCGGAGCCTTCGAAAAGTGCGCCGGCGCACTTTTACCCCCAAAAACACCACTTTTTTACCTGCTACTCGGAAAAATCAATTAAATCATGAAAAATTTGCCAAAAATCCGAGGTTTTAAAGCGACCAAATCACGAAATTGACTCTCAGGGACTGACACACACAAAACTGACACCACGACTCTACCACGGACTCGACTCAACAAATTTAAAGACTCCAGACTCGTGTTGCCTCCCGAGAAGCGCTCTTTATTTTACGTCTTTGAGCTAGATGATACCTGGTCTAACGTGCGGCATCCCAGCTCAGAACTTCTTTCAGACTGGCATCTGTGTCCTGAAAGAATACCTTCATCGCTCTACTCTGAAGCACAAATTTCTACCCGCTAGCATGGAACAACTCCAATGAACCGTCCCCTCGCAATCCTGCTACCTCAAAGGGTCCAAATAGCTCCACTTTGTCCAGGACCACGTCTGGGGGTTTGGTAGGAGTACTTTCATGGGGCGGCGCCTTAGCTTTCTTAGGAGGCTTGTTCTTCTTCTTAACTCCACCTGTATCTTGGATAGATACCATCGCCGCTACCTGATCCTGCAAAGATGAAGTTGAATCAGGAGGATCCATATCGGTAAACACCGTATATACTGAAGCATTCTCAAATACTAACGACATGGATTTCTTAGCGGAAGAGTGCACATTAGGATCAGGTGGAGGAATTTCAAATATAATAACTTTTTCCTTATCCCGAAAGGTTAACCTCCCAGCCTTTGCATCTATGAGTGCACCAGAAGTGGCTAGGAAGGGTCGTCCCAAGATAAGGGGAATATTAACACTCTCCATGCAATCAATAACCACAAAATCAGTCATGAAGTAGCTATCATGCACTCTAACTACAACATTTTCAGCAATTCCCCTAGGACGTCTAGTTTGATCAGCTAGGTTGATATTCATGTTGGTAGGGGTTAGCGTAGGCAGGCCTAGACGCTCAAACAACGAGTAAGGCATAACACTGATGCTAGCCCCTAAATCCGCAAGAGCTCTATTAATTAAATATGAGCCAATAGAACAAGGAAAAGAAAAACTCCCTGGATCAGGTAGCTTTGGCACCACGTGGCTTAGCTTCGGTTCAGACTCGCCAGCTTCATCGAGGGTAACTGAGGCTATCTCCTCTATCTTGTATGCTCTCGTCTTTTGAGAGGAGTTCTTTGGAAGATGATTGACAGCTTTGTCTTTCTTCTTGTCAGGAATCACACTTCTCAGCTCTTCCACCACAGCAGCAGCTTCTGCATTTTTCAGCTTCTTCTTCTTGGAGAGAATTTCCTTCATATGCCTCGCATAATCCGAGTTTGCAAGAAGTTCTTCCACTAAAGCCACTCCCATCTTCTGGTTATTAATAGTCACCAGAGTCTTCCCCAAATTCTCTTTGTTTAGCACAGGTCTGTTCAAGGTTGCAGGATAAGGTGCTTTTGGTCGGTAAGGATCGACTGGTGGAGTAGCTTCTTTTCTTTGCTGCTCCTTCTGACACAACTGCTCCATTGGCTTCTCCAAATCCTCTGTGCCGTCCTGAAGAGAAACTGCTCCACATAATTCTTCCTTAGTTTTGCTTCCTCCGACATTGTTAGATGAAGAGGAGGGAGCTGTGCTAGGAAGAAGACCAACTACCTTCTCCTGCAGAAAGTTGGTTATTGCCGTCACCCGATCGTCTAGCTTCTTGAGAGAAGAGTCGGTGTGTGAGATGTCCTTCTTGTTTGATTGGGTTTCAGCAAAAATCTTGTCCAACATGATCTCGGAATAGGTCTTGGACGCAGAAGAGCTCGAACCACCGTTGTTGTTCTAATTCTGGTTCTGGTTCTGGTTCTGGTTGTTATTCCAGCCTCCTCTGTTCTGCCATTGGGAATTCTGATTTTGATTCCCATTATACCTTTGGAACCCCTTGATTTCCTCCCTGAAACTGATTCTGATTCTGATTCTGGTTATTGTTCCAGTTCCCTCTGCTCTGCCATTGGGAGTTTTGATTCTGGTAACCATTGGAATTTCTGAAATTGTTGTTCTGGTTCTGGTAATTCCCCTGGTTCTGTCCACCAACATAATCAACCTCCTCTTGTTGTTGGTCTGGGTTACCCTCAAACTTCCAATTACAACTCTCTGCTGTATGATCTGGACCACCACAGTTTGAACACGGGCGGTGACTGCTGCTACAGTCTCTGGCGTAGAAGCAGAGGAAGGAGTGGTTCTAGAAAGCATCTTGAACCCTGGCGGTGGAGCTGTAGGAACACCCTGTGAAGGAGCTATCTTAGCCCTTTCCAGCTCATGTTTCAACCTATGCACTTCCATCTCCAATTTTGAGTTATCCAACTCCAACTGACTTTGAACAAGGTTTACTGGTGCAGGAACTGTGGGAACAGGGTATTGGGCATCAGCAAAAAATCTCCTTTGCCCCAGACTCCTGTCATCCACCTTTAAGGGATTAGCTTGCATTAGAGACTTGATCCTCATGGCAAAGGCCTTGCAAGCAGCCAAAGCCGCGGCTGCGGTCATATCATCCAAGTCTGTATTCAGCTGTAAAGAGAAATCCTTCCTCTTCTCATAATCCAAGCCACGGAGGAATATAGAGAACTTGTTATAGTCATCCCATCCATGGTGAGGACAGGCTCGGAGAAGCCTTTGAAATCTTTGCCAAGCCTCATAGAAGTTCTCCTCCGGACCACTTGTGAAACCTGTTATCTGTGCCCTGAGTGCATCGGTTCTGGAAGGGGAGAAAAACTCTTCTAGGAACGCTTTAGCCAGACCATCCCACGTAGTGAAGTGATTGGCAGGATGATCATACAACCACATTTCTGCTTGACCCTTCAGAGTGAAAGAAAAAAGCTGAAGCTTGACTGCATTATGATCCGCTTCATTGTTAGAGACTGTATGAGCCAGCCTCAAGAAGTTCCTCACATGAGCATTCGGGTCCTCATTAACACCTCCAGAGAAAGTGTTCCCGTTTTCTTGAATCATGTTGATCAAGTGAGATGGGATGTGCAGATTCCGAGTTCCCGTGTTGGGAATCTGAATGCACGAAGCTGTCCCATCTATGGTCGGTCGGTCGTAATCCTTCAACGTCCTCTCCGCCATAATTTCTATCTCGGGGGGGATAGGAGGATCTGTGGAAGGATCTATGAGAGGATCCGCAGTAGCAATGGTAGATGGTGAAGGCGAAGATGTAGATGAAGATGTGAAAAGGTTCTTCCTTGTTTTAGGTGTCTTGGCGGGAGGAGGAGGTACCGGAGTAGTGCCGAAGTGAGTGTAGAAGACTCTAACCTTTTCAGCTATGCGCTTACTAGCCCGTTTTTCCTCCGAACCTGCAATCTTGCCTGAAACAACAAAAACAAGGAATACCAAGTAGTATAAAAATGTGGGAGATAAGAAATGATAAAAGAGTGAATGAAAAGCTTGAACACACAATGCCTTTCCTAGAAAAAGAAAAGGTCCCCGGCAACGGCGCCAAAAACTTGGTGCGCAAATTAATGCACACAATGTTTTACTCGCTAGATCGCTCTAGCGAGATCGTTACTTCCCAAGGGTCTTCCTTTCTCTATTACTCAGAACAGTGTGTCAAGCTATTCGGGGTGTCGTTTTGGGTTTGAATTGGTTTAAGATCTAAGTAAACTAATTAAGCAATTTAAACAAGTAAACAGGCAAAGCAAATTGGGGTTTCAAAGATAGACTAAGGCGGTTGTTCAGACTCGAATCCACGCTAGTTCGGTTTAGATGGATGAAATTATGTAAACGACGAAATTCAACAGACTAGACGACTCGGCAAATCCTTTTGTAATCTCTACTCCATGGTCAGGCCGTAGAGATTCAATTCTATCAAACCTACAAGCTCCTATGGTCAAGCTAACTTGCAAGAAATCAAGAACGATCAAGAACAGTGAAATGCCACGAAATCATGCAAAGAGATTAGGTTCTGACAATCCTATGGTCAAGCTATTGGAGAACCTAACGACCTCCTAAACTCTAGAATGAAAAACGTTCATGGTCAGACCCGCAATTCAAAGATAAACCCTGAAACTAACAATTGATCAAGTTGCCAGAATCAAAAAGCTTAAATTAGGGTTTAGGAGAAATCGCATCTAAGTCTGAAAGATCATCGATTAACATAAATGGGTTAGAAACCCGAAATCATCCATACAAAATCCTATCTAACGCTTCATCTAATCTAAACAACCCTAGAGATTTAGCCAGACATCGTTACAGAAGAAATCTCAGAAACAAAGAAGAAGAAAACTGGAGAAGAAAACATCTTACTCCGAGTAAACCTAATCTCGATCAATCCTCGAAACTCCTGAGTCAATCCCCGCTAATCCTCGCTCAATCGCGTCTCCAAAACTCCGTCTTCACCTCCGAGAGTGTCTGGTTCGTCAGAGAAAAGTAGAGAATTGCGGAAAAATCAAGTATGTTTCCTCCCTCCTCGAAATTGGGTTAAAAACCCAATTTCCGTCAAAATCCGGAATTAAAGCAAAAAGTGCGGGAAGGGGGTCGAAAAGTGCGGAGGCGCACTTTTCCCTTCAAAAGGCGCACTTTTGGACCTGAATCCAGCTCCGAACTTCTTTCGGTAATTTCCACCTCATTTGTGCTCCAAATTGATCCCCGTTTGAAGCGCCGAGCTCGTAGGAAGGTCCTCCACAATGTGGTAACCTGAAATCTCAACAAAAACAACTCGAAGCAACATCAAATTGCCCAAAAGAGGGCCAACGGGGATAAAACATATTTTACATAAAAATCATTCAAGTTCATCACAATTCAGAGTCAAACAAGAGGAATGTCGTTCAAATGTGGCGAGATAAACGCGGTAAATCTAATGTCATCACCTACCCCGTGGTTTGAACCGTCAAGAGGAATTAGGCAAGGGGACCCATTGTCTCCCTTCCTTTTCATTATTGTCTCGAATGCTTTGTCAGTCATGCTGCAGCAGAACATTAGAACAAGAAGGTTGCAAGGAATTAAATTGAATTCAAGCTGTCCAGTTCTGTCTCACGTCCTTTTCGCAGATGACACCGTGATTTTTGGAAAATGCTCCTCAAATGAAGTTCGACAGCTTGTGGCAACCTTACAAACCTATTGCCATCTCACAGGTCAAGCTATAAACCCTAATAAGTCTGCAATTATGTTTTCAACCAATACTCCTCAGGACAAAAGACGAGATGTTGCGAATGGCTTAGGGGTCAGTTTGGACAGCACGCTTGGGATGTACTTGGGTATGCCGGCTGAATGGGGACGATCAAAGTAAGATACATTCAAATTTCTGTTAGATCGCTGATGACGTTAGATTTACCGCATTTATCTCGCCACATTTGAACGACATTCCTCTTGTTTGGCCCTGAATTGTGATGAACTTGAATGATTTTATTGTAAATTATGTTTGATTCCCCGTTGGCCCTCTTTTGGGTCGTTTGACGTGTTTTCAAGTTATTTTGATGAGATTTCAGGATCTCACATCGTAGAAGACTTTTCTACGAGCTTGGCGGTTCAAACGGGGATCAATTCGAAGCACAAATGAGGTTGGAATTGCCGAAAGAAGTTCGGAGCAAGAAGCAGAATCGAAAAGTGTGGTTTTCAGAGGCAAATGTGCGCCGGCGCACTTTTCGAAGTGCCAGGCGCACTTTGCAATTTATTGTCAAAATTTTCGGCGGAATATTCAAGATGTGCGCCTTTTAGGGGTCAATGTGCGCCGGCGCACTTTTTGACCCCGCCAGGCGCACATTTGGCCATTTTTTCAGCACTTCGACGGAAATTGGGTTTTTAACCCAATTTCGAGGAGAGAGAAGGGACATCATTTTTTCTGCAAATTCTCTACTTTTCTCTGACGAACCAGACACTCTCGGAGGTGAAGACAGAGCTTTGGAGACGCGATTGAGCGAGGATTAGCGAGGATTAACTCAGGAGTTTGAAGGATTGATCGAGATTAGGTCTATTCGGAGTAAGATGTTTTCTTCTCCGGTTTTCTTCTTCTTTGTTTCTGCGATTTCTTCTGTAACGATGTCTGGCTAAACCTCTAGGGTTGTTTAGATTAGATGAAGCGTTAGATAGGATTGTGTATGGATGATTTCGGGTTTCTAACTCGTTTATGTTAATCGATGATCTTTCAGACTTAGATGCGATTTCTCCTAAACCCTAATTTAAACTGTTTGACTCTGGCAACTTGATCAATTGTTAGTTTCTGAGTTTTTCTTTGAATTGCGGGTCTGACCATGAACGTAATTCATTCTAGAGTTTAGGAGGTCGTTAGGTTCTCCAATAGCTTGACCATAGGATTGTCAGAACCTAATCTCTGTGCATGAATTTGTGGCATTTCACTGTTCTTGATCGTTCTTGATTTCTTGCAAGTTAGCTTGACCATAGGAGCTTGTAGGTTTGAAAGAATAGAATCTCTACGGCCTGACCATGGAGTAGAGATTACAAAAGGAATTGCCGAGTCGTCTAGTCTGTTGAATTTCGTCGTCTGCATAGTTTCATCCATCTAAACCGAACTAGCGTTGATTCGAGTCTGAACAACCGCCTTAGTCTATCCCTGAAAAAACCCCAGTCTGCTTTAATTGCTTAGTTTGATTTCAATTGCATTCTTAGTTAATTTCATTCACAACCAATTCAAACCCAAAACGAAACCCTGAATAGCTTTGACACACTGTTCTGAGTAATAGAGAAAGGAAGACCCTTGGGAAGTAACGATCTCGCTAGAGCGATCTAGCGAGTAAAACTTTGTGTGCATTAATTTGCGCATCAAGTTTTTGGCGCCGTTGCCGGGGACTTTTCTTTTTCTAGGAAAGGCATTGTGCGTCTAAGCTTTTCATTCACTCTCTTATCATTTCTTATCTCCCACATTTTTGTATTACTTGGTATTCCTTGTTTTTGTTGTTTCAGGCAAGATTGCAGGTTCGGAGGAAAAACGGGCTAGTAAGCGCATAGCTGAAAAGGGTAGAGTCTTCTATACTCACTTCGGCACAACTCCGGTTCCTCCTCCTCCAGCCAAGACACCTAAAACAAAGAAGAACCTTTTCACATCTCCATCCACACCTTCACCGTCCACCATTGCTACTGCTGATCCGCCCCGTCCTGATTCTCCCACAGATCCTCCTACTCCACCTGAGATAGAAATTATGGCGGCAGAAAGGACATTGAAGGATTATGATCGACCGACCATAGATGGGACAGCTTCGTGCATTCAGATTCCCAACACGGGAACTCGAAACCTGCACATCCCATCTCACTTGATCAACATGATTCAAGCAAACGGGAACACTTTCTCTGGAGGAGTTAATGAGGACCCGAATGCTCATGTGAGGAACTTTTTGAGGCTGGCTCATACAGTCTCCAACAATGAAGCGGATCATAATGCAGTCAAGCTTCAGCTTTTTCCTTTCACTCTGAAGGGTCAAGCAGAACTGTGGTTGTATGATCATCCTGCGAATCACTTCACTACGTGGGATGGTCTGGCTAAAGCATTCCTAGAAGAGTTCTTCTCCCCTTCCAGAACCGATGCACTCAGGGCACAGATAACAGGTTTCACGAGTGGTCCGGAGGAGAACTTCTATGAGGCTTGGCAAAGATTTCAAGGGCTTCTCCGAGCTTGTCCTCACCATGGGTGGGATGACTACAACAAGTTCTCTATATTCCTCCGAGGCTTGGATTATGAGAAGAGGAAGGATTTCTCTTTACAGCTGAATACAGACTTGGATGATATGACCGCAGCCGCGGCTTTGGCTGCTTGCAAGGCCTTTGCCATGAGGATCAAGTCTCTAATGCAAGCTAACCCCTTAAAGGTGGACGACAGGAGTCCGGGGCAAAGGAGATTTTCTGCTGATGCCCAATACCCTATTCCCACAGTTCCTGCACCAGTAAACCTTGTTCAAAGTCAGTTGGAGTTGGATAACTCGAAACTAGAGATGGAAGTGCAGAGATTAAAACATGAGTTGGAAAGGGCTAAGATAGCTCCTTCACCGGGTGTTCCTACAGCTCCACCGCCAGGGTTCAAGATGCTTTCTAGGACCACTCCTTCATCTGCTTCTACGGCGGCGACTGTAGCGGCTGTCACCGCCCCGTGTTCAAACTATGGTGGTCCAGATCATACAGCAGAGAGTTGTAATTGGAAGATTGAGGGTAACCCAGACCAACAACAAGAGGAGGTTGATTATGTTGGTGGACAGAACCAGAGGAATTACCAGAACCAGAACAACAATTACAGAAATTCCAATGGTTACCAAAATCAAAACTCCCAATGGCAGAGCAGAGGGAACTGGAACAACAACCAAAATCAGAATCAGTTTCAGGAAGGAAATCAAGGGGGTTACCAAAGAAATTATGGGAATCAAAATCAGAATTCCCAATGGCAAAACAGAGGCGGCTGGTATAACAATGCTTTCTATGGAAACCTTATGATCTACTTCCTGGTACCCCTAAACACTTTTGTTTTTCATACTAATTGTTTGGTGTGAACATTGAGGACACTGTCCAAATTTAAGTGTGGGGTGGGGTGTTCATTTGCATGTTTTGCCAAGTAATGGGCGGTGATTGTGCCTTGTTTTGTCACTCTTTCACAGCTTCCCATTCTCGGTAGCAAGTAATTTTCCACATTGCTTAATAACTTCTTGAATTGCCTACTGTCTTCCATATGGTGAGATTGATGTGGTGCTTTGGCTTTAACCAAATGTGTGTGAGAACCTGAATTATGACCATCTCCCACTCTTCTTGCTTGGAGTATTCTAGGAACTTGCCCTTATCGTGTTAGTGAACAATTGACTTGTTAATGTGTACGACTTGGTCTGTCTGATGCTCGAATTCTCTAGTTCAATGCCTTGATCGAGTCTAGATAAGGGATCTTATAATTTCGTGTCTTTAAAGTGCTGTTAATGTTCCAATCAGAGAAAATCTAAAAAATGAGTGGTTCGGTATTGAAGTTGTGGGTCGATTCACGAGCTGGCATACGTGCCTGCCCATTGCTGTAGTCCCAAAGGGAAGTCTCAATGTGGCGTTCTTTTTCTAACCTACTCCCGATCGTGGCTGGGGTCTAGGATAACGCGGAATTCCAAAGGTTTCTGGCTGCTCCATACCTAGTAGTATCCACGCTGTACCGACCATTCGAAAATAAGACTTAAAAAAAAAAGAAAAAAAAACATAAAAAAAAGAAGAAAAAAACAGGAAAAAAAAGAGAAAAAATGTTCTTTAATTTTGTTCAAGTCGTGTCCCCTTGTCTAGCAAGTGTCAGGTTGCGTCCTAGAGTAAGTGTTGCGGAAGTAAGTATTGTCTTGCCTTTATCAAGTCAGGTTGTTCACTAGCTCGTTAAAGTCTTGTTCCTCTTTCACTCTGGCAAAAGTTTGGTTCCTAATTGTGTGGTTAGTTGGGTAATCCTCTTGTTTGGTAGAAGCACCGTATACATCTTTCTAGGAACCAAGAGGTTTTCGGTTTGCTCATTCAAGTTGGTGCATTGTTGTGGTAAAGTTCTTGTTTGAGGACAAACAAAAGTTTAAGTGTGGGGTGATTTGATGACGTTAGATTTACCGCATTTATCTCGCCACATTTGAACGACATTCCTCTTGTTTGGCCCTGAATTGTGATGAACTTGAATGATTTTATTGTAAATTATGTTTGATTCCCCGTTGGCCCTCTTTTGGGTCGTTTGACGTGTTTTCAAGTTATTTTGATGAGATTTCAGGATCTCACATCGTAGAAGACTTTTCTACGAGCTTGGCGGTTCAAACGGGGATCAATTCGGAGCACAAATGAGGTTGGAATTGCCGAAAGAAGTTCGGAGCAAGAAGCAGCATCGAAAAGTGTGGTTTTCAGAGGCAAATGTGCGCCGGCGCACTTTTCGAAGTGCCAGGCGCACTTTGCAATTTATTGTCAAAAGTTTCGGCGGAATATTCAAGATGTGCGCCTTTTAGGGGTCAATGTGCGCCGGCGCACTTTTTGACCCCGCCAGGCGCACATTTGGCCATTTTTTCAGCACTTCGACGGAAATTGGGTTTTTAACCCAATTTCGAGGAGAGAGAAGGGACATCATTTTTTCTGCAAATTCTCTACTTTTCTCTGACGAACCAGACACTCTCGGAGGTGAAGACAGAGCTTTGGAGACGCGATTGAGCGAGGATTAGCGAGGATTAACTCAGGAGTTTGAAGGATTGATCGAGATTAGGTCTATTCGGAGTAAGATGTTTTCTTCTCCGGTTTTCTTCTTCTTTGTTTCTGCGATTTCTTCTGTAACGATGTCTGGCTAAACCTCTAGGGTTGTTTAGATTAGATGAAGCGTTAGATAGGATTGTGTATGGATGATTTCGGGTTTCTAACCCGTTTATGTTAATCGATGATCTTTCAGACTTAGATGCGATTTCTCCTAAACCCTAATTTAAACTGTTTGACTCTGGCAACTTGATCAATTGTTAGTTTCTGAGTTTTTCTTTGAATTGCGGGTCTGACCATGAACGCAATTCATTCTAGAGTTTAGGAGGTCGTTAGGTTCTCCAATAGCTTGACCATAGGATTGTCAGAACCTAATCTCTGTGCATGAATTTGTGGCATTTCACTGTTCTTGATCGTTCTTGATTTCTTGCAAGTTAGCTTGACCATAGGAGCTTGTAGGTTTGAAAGAATAGAATCTCTACGGCCTGACCATGGAGTAAGATTACAAAAGGAATTGCCGAGTCGTCTAGTCTGTTGAATTTCGTCTGCATAGTTTCATCCATCTAAACCGAACTAGCGTGGATTCGAGTCTGAACAACCGCCTTAGTCTATCCCTGAAAAAACCCCAGTCTGCTTTAATTGCTTAGTTTGATTTCAATTGCATTCTTAGTTAATTTCATTCACAACCAATTCAAACCCAAAACGAAACCCTGAATAGCTTTGACACACTGTTCTGAGTAATAGAGAAAGGAAGACCCTTGGGAAGTAACGATCTCGCTAGAGCGATCTAGCGAGTAAAACTTTGTGTGCATTAATTTGCGCATCAATCGCATTGAAGGTAAAGCCCAAGCTTGGAAAAGCGTGGCTCTGTCACATGGAGGAAGAGAAGTTATGATCAAGTCAGTGTTGCAGGCAATTCCCTCTTATGTATTCTCCTGTTTTGCCCTCCCGGTCACTTTAACAAAGAAGTTTGATAAGTTGGTGGGTAGATTTTGGTGGTCGGGTGACTCTTCCAGAAAAACTATTCACTGGTGTAAGCACGATAGGATGACCAGGAGCAAAGAGAGTGGTGGCTTGGGCTTCAGATCCTTCAAAGACTTTAATATTGCCATGCTTGTGAAGCTTGGATGGAGAATGCTGCTAAATCCGAATGCTCTATGGGTGAAAGTTCTCAAGGCTCGATACTTCCGCAACTCTGATTTTCTTCAGGCAGCGAGACACCCATGTGGGTCATGGGTTTGGTCCAGCATCATCGAAGGTCGAGATGCACTTAAGCTTGGTCTAAGAAAGAATATAGGTAATGGCGAGAACAACTGGATTGATGAACCGTGGCTCCCAGACACTCAGGACTTTCGCTGCAACACACCTTTTGGAGAACCTCTTCGCGTCTCTGAGTTCATCCTACAACCACAAGGAAGCTGGAATATCCTGAAGCTGAGACTTTATTTTGATGCAGCTACTGTGCGTTCTATCAGTCTTCTACAGATAGGCCCTCCTTCCTTTGAAGATAGATTGATTTGGCATTTTGATAAGAGAGGTCGCTTCTCCGTGGGTTCTTGTTACCATGCTATTCAAAACCGTCGCCTTCCTCAAACCAATGGCTCCCCGTCATCTCGACAAGAATGGAAGTGGTTATGGACTTTATCGGTTCCTCCGAAAGTAAAGTTTTTTCTCTGGCGCTGCTATAACAATCTCCTGGCTACAAAAATGAACTTGTTCAAGCGTAAATGTGGGAACTCAGAAGAATGTCCAAGATGTACTTTCCATCAAGAGTCCATTATCCATATGCTTTTTGAGTGCCCCTCAATTATTCAAGTTTGGCATCTTTGTTGTCCAGGTATTGTTCTTCCTTCTTGCAACGTCACTTTCAAGGAGTGGTTTATGAATCTTCGACAAGCTGGCCAATCCCAGGCAGCTGTCCAAGTTGCCTTTTGTGATTGGAATGTATGGAAGGCTCGAAATGAAGTGGTGTTCTCTTCCAAACCTGTCTCAAGTCAGCAAATCAAAATTAAGTTTGATCTTGAGATGACTGACTGGGTTTTGGCAAGAACATCGGCTCAGCCCCAACCTTCCGGCCTCCGGGATCTCAATCGCAGCAGTGTTCCTCCGCCGAGAATATACCAGAGGGTGTTTCTGTATGACGGGTCGTTTCGAAACGACTTCCAGCAGGCGGGATATGGGGTTATTATAAAAAACCACCATGGACATGTAGTCGATGGAAGGGCCGGAAAATTCCATTGTCGAGCACCTATATATTGTGGCAGAAGCGAAAGCGCTTCATGTGGCTATCTCGGAAGCTGTTAACTTTCCAGGTAGATCGTTGATTGTTACGGATTGCCTTACCCTTGTTACAGCTTTGAAGCTGAAAGAGGAGGATTGGCCGTGGGAGTGTGCTGCAATTCTTGCCGATATTATCCACAAGCTAGAGATGGTTGACTGCATTACAGTGTGCCACTATGGTCGAGCTGCTACTCTTGAAGCAGATGCTATTGCAAGGAAAGCCAGAGATGGATGTTTAGCTCCGGGTTGGGCCGAAGCTTTGATTTCTGCTTAGCTTTCCTCTTTTTGTCTTGCCTTGTTGTCTGTATGAACAACTATTTTGAGTTGGGTTGCTCTGGGTAATATATCATTGATTGCCTCGTTCAAAAAAAAAAAAAACCTAAACTGCATTGATTCTTATAAACCGGATAGTCGTGACAGCATTCCATTCGGGCATGGTTTTTTTGGGGTATTCGATTGGTCAACCAAACAAAAAATCGATTTTGGGTTAGGACCTGTAACGAAAAAACATGGCATTGAGTTTTTCAACTTAAAAGTAGCTATATGTACTAAGTAGATAATTTCCCTACTCTTTAAATGCACGGTACAATCACTGAATCACAAGTCACAACATCAACTTATATAACTCTGGGTTGGGGAGAACATCATAGTTCATTCTCCGAAGGTCGAAACTACTACATAAATTACATTAAAATATAATGAAAATGTAATCAAGTTGTACTTACCAGAACTTTAATCAATAGGCAACATGTATAAGTTTGACCATGAGGACAAAAGAGTTGAATATCGATTGTCAGCGAATTATAGGTGTAACCGAATTTAACTGATACGATTGTGGTTTAACCAAATTTAACCATACCCGTTTTCCAGCCCTAGCTCAAATGTGTCGGTTAGGGTAGTGAAGTAAAATATGTGTATTGTATTTGTTTTGCTTGTTTTCCAAATATGTAAACACATTTTTATCTCTTTAAATAGTAAATAAAATCAAAATTAAACCAATCGCTCGACAACAAAATGGTGATAATTACGTTGATATATTCTGAATAAATACAAGTTTTAATTGGTCCCTGCTAGAAATAATATTTTAAGCCATGTTTTCCATACTAATGAAATTGGCTGTAGTGTAACAAAGTAGGTGGAATTCACAAAATTCTTGTTTTTCAGTTATCAAACTCGTGCGTTAATTGGACGAATTTACAAGTTAGTTCACTTTAAAACCATCAAAAGGCATGTTTTAAAATCCCTCTCAATACTTCATAGGTAAAAATTTGGAAATTGTGATACAATATTTCAACTAAATCCAGGATTTTATGCCACGTTTTTTGTCTAAGCCACCACATTATTTTATTTTTGGACAATTAGCTGTTAGTATAATGAAATCTAGGGTAGTGCAGTCATTTCTTGTAATTAAGGATTTTAATTACATTATCGTTATTTTCTGGAAAACAAGGGGTTCAATTTCGGAAAAATGCTCAATTCCTTTTGAATAATTCAATTGCGGTGAAATTGTCCAATCCCATCGGTATTTGAATTTTATGCGGAAAACAAGGTCTAGATTCTTTATGTTTGAGGCATTTATTATAAATGGATGATTACTCATTATTCACGACATCACTAAATAACGATTTTTCATTCATACTCACCATTAAAATATTTTTCTTTCACGGAATATAATCAAACTTGTATTTTTGTTTTACCAATTACTACTTTTTCCTATTTTCGGCGAAATGATGATATGACATGAACATGAAATAATTCAGTTACCATATAATCGTTGAATCTTTATAGAAGAAATCGACAACATGTTATTTATGAACTTATTGGAGTTGAATGACCGTTTAGGATGGAAGGAAACCATTTGAGGATATCAAGAAAGGGGTTTTGATGATCTCTATTTTGAGTCGACATGAGGTAAATTTTTCGAGTTGGCGTCGAAATCAGTAATTATATGGTGAACTATACTATCTCTATTCATGCCACGTCATCTTTTTGTCTATAAACATAACAAATTTAGTCAAACAAAATGACTAATAGCCACAACCAATCACCCTAGTGATGGAGTACAATAAAGTTCTTACATTACGACCAACAATCACAGATTGAAAATTTCAAAACTCGATCATCAGATGGTAATAGCCAACCTATCTCAAATAAATCTCAACACAACTCAATTTAACCAAATTGACCAAAAAGCCAACATTTCAACACTAGTGCAACCCGAAAATCTCAAAAACCCGCATACCAAACAAAACATAACCTAGACGACTCATAACTCAATAAACTCGTAACTCAGTAAATCCAACAAACTCGTAACATAAAAAAACCACAATTCGTGACCCACCCAACCTACCCGTACATAAAAAAACTAATTCTTACCACCCTCCTTATCCATCTCCTTAAACATCTCCCCAGTCAAGCCACAAGAAAGAGCCTCTCGTGGAATATTCATCCCTCGAATACTATCCATCCCTTCGGCTAGCACGACGCCCATCCCCATGTGCAAATGCGGCTCAATGTGGCAGTGAAAAGCCCAAACCCCTGGGTTGTCCGTCACAAACCTTAACGCCGTCCACCCAAACGGGAAAATCACCGCCGTGTTCTTTAACGGAGGGTTCTCATAGTTGAAGTTCTTCTCATCTCCGTCCGGTCCGTCCACAAACCTCTTCTCTCCGTACCCTAATACCCAAAAATCGTGAGCGTGCATGTGCCACGGGTGAATCTCACTCCCGCCTGGTGCTAGCATGTTCGCATTCTGCAAGATCACGTCCACGGTCTTACCTGTTCACAAAATTGATAGATCGAATCATACATTGATATTAATTGCCAACTATTTGTATGTGACTAATGACTATCATATATTGAATTTAATTAAAAAATTACATTACAATAATTAGTTAATTACTGTCACATATTAGTATATGTTCATTGAAATTGCATTTTAATTTTTACCCTATAGTTTCTATCACATTATTGATTCAAATTCAACGTACCGATCTCCAAGGCATAGACCCTATTCCCAGCGGTGGTGTTGGGATTCGGCGGCGGAGCCATGATGTCATAATCCGCCGGAAAGTTGTCCGGCGGCGGGGTCTGGTCGTACGCTTCCTTGATGTCGTACCTAATTGCGCCTAGGTAAGGAGTAGGAGGGAGCGACAGTGACACGTTGTTGATGGCCCACTTAGACTGACCGTCGATTGTGTTTTGGGTATTGAGTAGGATGATCCTACGGTCGTAATTCCTCGGAGGTGGTGGGGTCCCTTTAAGAGCGAAGAATTTTCGTGCAAATGACTTGCTGATGTCATAATCGTCCCACTGGGGAGTCACCGGCGGCGGGTCGACGGGGAAAGTTGAGGCGGGTTCGGGGCGGTAGTTGAGCAGAGCAAGCGCTTGTGGGGTTTGTGGGAGTCTGGCTCGTACTCCGACTGAGATCCAGTAGTTGGAAGGGGATTGATCGGCGGTGAAAAGGACGGAGTAGCTCTCGCCGGAGTATATGTCGATGTTGTCGACGGTGAATGGTTCGACGTAGTTGGCGTCGGCTTCCACCACCGTCATTTTGTGATTCTGGTCAAAATAAAAACATAAATTATAAATATTATTTTTTATGGGCCGCTATAGTCCAAATACGGTCAAACCGATTCTTGACTCAGGTTTAATTTCTCAGCTTGGCCCAATAAGGGCCCATTTTGTCAAGGCCCATGAAGTTTCTAGAGTTTGAATGGGGTGATCAGGATGAATGATCGAATATTGAACCTAAGTCAAGTTACTAATCAACTGATAATATATGGAGATTTAACCCAAATCTCAAAACAGTATAAATAGAATAATAACATACTCTAACATTGATGAGACATGACCTAATAGTTAATACACACAGATCATACGCCTTGGTCTGGACACTTCATGTGCGCTCATACGCTTATACATTACGTTTATTGCGACACTTTATGTACTTCTCTGTCTCCAACGTCATTTGAATACATCTAGCTCATCTATATCAAATGCTTACTATCTTACTTAAAAACGGTCAAAGAATAAGAGTCTCGAATCAATTCATAAGTCAAACTTCTTATTAAACTAATCAGACGAAACAATTTAAATATTTTGGAAAAATAAATTTGAATTGTGAAATGATGAAAACATGGAAATACTACTTACTCCGATGGCTAAATTGAGAGATTGCAAAGCAGTGGTACTAGCGATCCTGAGCCGGTAAGTCCGGCCAGGAACCACCGTGAGAATCTCCGGTGCCCATTGCTCGCCGCCGTGGATGTTGCACTGTGGAAGAATCGATGAGCTGTTGTACCTCGATGCTAGCGAACAACCGTATTGACCCCTCCCGTTAATCAGCAAAGTCTGGAACATAATTATTAATTGTTTAATTAATTCATAATAAGAAATTAGAATAATGATATTAAAAATATTAAAAAAAAAAATCCTTAGATAGTGACAAACATTCAATCAAGATACAAACATAGATCTACTATATATACTCTACTTGTCGGATTTGATTCTCTTAATTATTTTAAGGTACTATTAACCTCAAATAGATACGTACTTGTGATTCGTTGATCCATCGCATAGGGACTGAGGAAAGGCCAACTTCTTGTTCATGAACATCTTGGTGCCAATAATCACTTAGCAATATGTTCAATTCTCCGTCATACTGAAATGGCTCTGATACATTATTTACCACGATCAACGAGCCATATAACCCTGCTGATCTTTGCATCCCGTAATGCCCATGGTAAAAATATGTTCCTGCCTACACACGATTGATTTTTTGTACCAAATTATCAACCCAACTCGTGACCTAGCCAACCTGATAGTTTGGTTGATGAAATAAGTTGTGTACATACCTTGTCAACAGTGAACCTGTAAGTGAAAGTTTCACCGGGAGCAATAGCACACTGAGACATTGAAGCTGTCCCATCTGCCCATGGAGTCCCTTGCTACATGAGTATAGATTTACAATATTAGGGTTTCGATCTATGACCAACAACCACCAATAAAAATGTTTAAAAAGTGTCGATATACCTGTCTGATCCCATGCCAGTGAATGACAACTCCCTCTGTGTTGAGCTTGTTAGTGACCTCTATATGAACGATCTCCCCAACCGTGACATTGATCGCGGGACCAGGGAATTGGCCGTTGATTCCCATCACCATATTCTCCTCACCATCCGGTGACCAGAAGATGTACTCCACGTCCCATTTCAACTCGAGCGCCCAACAACCTTGACCGACCATGACCAAACACGTGACCATCATGGTCAACGCGTTAAGCCATCGTTGACCGCCTTTTCGGAGGGCTAACGGTGAGACCATTTTTTGTGTTCTTAGGTGGCCGCTCGAGCCGGAGATAGAGGTGTGTGTATTGAAGAGGAATAGTGTGTAGATAGAGATGGTTATGTGTATGTTTAGTGTGGCTAACTAGGTGTGTATGGATGCATATATATAGTGAAGCGCTATTAGGAATAGTTTAATTATGAATTAAGAATAGTTTAATTATGTTTGGGTTGCTATTAGGTACATAAATGGGAAGGATATAAGATATAATAGGGTGTAGCACGAACAAAATGAGCAAGCTTAATATTTTTGAGGGATGAATTATATTTTGTGTCATGGGGTTTTTAATTTTATTTGTCGAGTAACGATGTACTGTCGATGATATATTGTAGTATAAAGTCTAAAAACAAGCAATGATGTTACTGGGCAGCAGCGCCTCACCACACAGTCTTTCCTAATTAACATTTGCATGTTAATTAGGGGCCAAAACCACGATCGGTTAGGCGCCGAAACCATGCAGCATGCGATTAGTTTTGGCCCCCTAATTTAACATGCAAATGTTTATTAGGGGAGGTTGGGTGATGCGCTATTCAGCTAGCGTCTCGCCATCTACGTGTCACTATTCCCTACTAGAATTACCGGCGCGATGCAGCGGAAAGTTTTAGAAGACCACTAATGGTAGTTCCAAGTATTTTGTTTCTGCTATGAAAGCTGATATGAACCATAATTGACAAAATATAAATGCAAGAAAGGCTATGCTAGGAGTGAAATAATTGACAAAATGAAAATGAAAATACATGTATATGTATATAAATCATAATTAAATGAAAAATGTTGGCAAAAGGATGTTCAAACAAAATAAAAGGAACATAAAATAGAGTAATTAAATATTGTCCAATTAGATATTCTCTCTCTAGTCACGACTTAATTTTATTATAGTGTATCACCATTATTCTCCCCATCTCCTCTTTGTTCATATCCAAGCCCCATCACATGACATTGCCTATTACGATGTTAATTAGTTTCCATAGCGTAATCACTCTTTTTGGCACATTGGGCCCAGGCTAGACTCGCCCTGACTCCACCAGTGGTTCATGCGTTCGACTCTGTGTTGATACCGTTTCATAGTGGTATCAAAGCATTTGATCCCTTTGCTGCTTCAATTACTATATACCGTCGCAAATTTTTGGTCGCCGAAACTCAATTTTCTTATAGTGACGATCTTGTCGTTTTCAGTTGAAGTCTACTTCTCTCGATAGTGGCAGAGTCATGACTCAAGTAGACCATGGACCCCATACATAAAATACAATGGATCAAACATATTTTTTGTACAAAAAGTACATATATTTTATCTATTTTGGTTCAGGAGACCTGTGTCCGAGCTCGGAGTGGACTCCCCCTAGCTCTGCAGTGCCTCTCTCTTTCCTCCCTGTATGTTAATGGTTATCTGCTGACTACTGTGTTCTTTGACCATGGTAGATGGGATATGGTTGAAACTGTTTGATGGGAGTACATAGGAGTCGCTATTCGAGCTCGATTTTTTGGTTTGGCCGAAAATTGATCGAATTTAATTCAGTTTTGGTGACTGAAAAACCAATTTCATTATTTCAAAATCGAGCGCGGTTATGAGTTTTAGAGTATTTTCGGTCATCGGTCAATAACTGAAATTGGCCAAAATGACCGAATGCCCGAAATGGGTTCTACTTCGATTTCTCTGTTTCTCATTATAATTCTATGTTGAATATCATAGGTTAGGAATTTCCCGCAAATTTATATGACAAGTATTGATGATTAGGCTGCAGATGATTGATTAGTGTGTATTCAACACACCACGTCAACTCTAGTAGCTATAATTTGGCTGACTAAATATTTTTAATTGAGAATATAAATATATATAATTGGATAGGATAAAACCAACAAGCAAAACATGTAGTTTTAAAATCCTTCATATTTTACTCGTACTTTTCATTATACCTCCCCAATTCACCTTTCTCAATGCTTACTCGCTAAACTATGGAAGCAGTTGTTGATGGGAATTGGAATTTTTTAGCACAATTTTAAAAAATATGTACCGTCAGTAGCCAAATGCGTAAAAATGTCCAGAAATAGCACAATATGACTGACAGGCAGCGCTGCGCCAGCCAGATAGCGCTGCGCCACCCAGCCAGCGCAGCGCTGGCTGCCAAGTCAAATTTGTGCCGTTGCAGCGCTGCGCCATGTGGCACACTAGCCGTTACAATGTATCCGTTAACTAACGGTAGTATTGATCCCAGGCAGCGCTGCGCTGGCTGGGTGGCGCAGCGCTACCTGGGATCAATACTACCGTTTTTTTTTTGGTATAAATACCCCCTACCCCCCACATACCATCTTCACACCTCCTCTCATACTTTCTGAAACTCAATTCTCTCTAAGGTATTTTTGATAGTTTGTTTGTGTTTGTCAAAAATTTTTTGTTAGTATTATTGTACGCTAATGACGTATTTTATTTGTAGGTTCATAGCAATTGTCCGGCGAGGAAATTTCGTTTGAAGAAGGCCTGAACCCTCCCTCAAAAGGTATCATGCTATAAATTATATGGTAATTAAATTGTGTTTTACGATTTTATATGTATTTAACATTGCTTGTGGATATTAAATTGTAGATGGATTACATGTTTGGAGAGGTGCCGGTTGGGGTACGAAGTGGTAGTCCCGAGGACCCGTCGATTTTATGGGGTGATGCTGACCGACATCGAGCGGCGGGAATTTTTGAAGCTCAGGTTGGTACATTTGAAATGTTATTTATTTTTACAAGGTATTTATGTTTGAATGTTGCATTTATTTTAATAATATTCATAATTTAATTACTTATATTGTAATATTAGGATCAAATTTGAGCGAACATTAATTAGTATTAATTAGTATAATATTATATTGTACTATTAGGATCAAATACAAATTAGGAGCAAATTTGAATATTATATTGTAATATTAGGTTCAAATACAAATTAACTACTAGTTGACTACTAATATTAATTAGTAGCGAACATTATGTACCTTAGAAATTTACTAATAATAGTAATTAGTAACGAATATTAGTTCCGAATATTAGTAAAGAATATTAGTTACGTATAAAAAGTTAAAAAGTAACAAATAATAGTAATTATATTAAAAAATTTAAATAGAATTAGTAATTCACTACTAATGATAATTAGTAGTACCTAATATTAATAATTATAATACTAATTGATATAATTACAAATAATGTAAGTCCTAATTCATATTACTATATAGTAATAATTGAAATGTTACTTCAATTTGAAATGTTAGTTATGTATAAATGTTTGTTATATGTAAATGTTAGTTATATTTGATTGTTAATTATATGTGAATGTTAATTACATTTAAATGTTTAGGGTGCACTCAGAAATTGAGTACTAGTTATTAATTTTGTTACATCTTCTTCCCCCAACTATTAGGACCCACATATGACGCTTAATTGTCGCTTCTCTAAGAAGATCGTGAAGTACGATCCTAGGTTCGAGGCATACCTTGCCCCCATAGGTCTAGGTCAGTTGCGTGACTGCTTGGATTTTACCCCTGATTCTGAGCTGATCACCGCATTGGTCGAGAGATGGCGTCCCGAGACGAGCACTTTTCACTTGTACCACGGTGAGGCAACCATAACACTCGAGGACATGTACTTTCTCACTGGTCTGAGCATCGATGGTGTGCTTGTGGAGTCGCAGAGGCGCATTCCGACTGTGGATTCTGATCTGCAGATTTACGTTGAGCAGCTTCTGGGGAAGAAACCATCTACCGCTGACCTGTCTGCTGGCAGAGTGAAGATGTCGTGGTTGCGTAACCACTTTGGCACCATCAGGGATGACGCCGACCAGGAGACTATCGAGCAGCACTGTCGCGCATACATTCTGGACTTCTTCGGCAGCTGCATCTTTGCTGATCGGTCAGGATCACACGCCTCACTCTTCTTCCTTCCACTGCTCGAGGACATGAGCCAGATAGGCGAGTACGCTTGGGGGGCTGCCGCACTTTCATGGCTATATAGGGAGCTTGGCCGGTGTGCTTTCCGCATAGAGAGCAACCCGTCCCGCGACCACGTAGGTGACATTGGAGGTTGGATGGCACTGGTTCAGGCGTGGGCCCTGGAGAGATTTACGTCCATTGCTCGTCGAGTCCACAAGAGTCGACAGATTGCACCGACGCACTCCCCCATTCCACGTATGACTAGGTTCGGGCTACGACTTATTCTTCCATTTTCATGGTTTATTCCATCTTATCAAGTTGTATGAATGACGTGGTTCATTCCACAATTTTGTAGCTGGAAAGAATGGTATCACGCGAAGACCAGATACATCCTTGTTGGGGGGTACCGCCAGCTGTTTGACGATGGGACTCCATTCGTGGTATTGTATTCTAACAAGAAGATCGTGTTTTTTCCCTTACAGTTTAGGTTTCGTAGTTTTCTAACTTTCTACTTTATTTCATATAGTGGTGTCCCTACTCGGCGGACCGTGAGCATTACAGTCCAGGGACTTTCCCCATCCATCGCGTCGTCGCACCGCTTATCTGCTTCTTCAGCGCTATGTGGCATAGGCCTGATAGAGTGCTGCGTCAGTTTGGGATGGACCAGCCTGTCCCTACATGGGATCAGCCAGTAGGTGAGGTCATCAGTAACCTGGAGCTGACACAGCGTGGATGGCATCGTACTGATGTGGTAGCTAGATTTGCTGGATATCGAGACCTGTGGTCCACTCGTGTTGACCACATCGCCTCAGGCCCGTGGCTGCGGAGCGAGGAGAGGGAGTCCTATCACTTCCACGACGAGATCAACCAGTGGTATCATGGCATCACTAGACGTACAGTTTCTCGCCGAGGAGCCGTGGACCAGTCTTTGGTACGTAGGTCCTGTCATAATTATTACAACTACTTCTAGTTACATGTTTAACCATTCTAATTATGTGTTGTAGCTTGATGGCATGGAGAGGCTATACGTGACTACTGGCCAGTCACATATCACGCCTCAGGAGCAGCAGGAGATGCATGCTACACTGAGGTCAATGATGCATGCTTCAGGCGGGATCCATAGGACGTCTGAGTCTAGGAGGGCACCCCGGCAGGCCACCCATCCACAACATGCTGACTACCCAGTGCCTGACCCGCCAGCCGCCAGGATTCCTTCTACACGTAGAGTCCGACAGCATGTAGATGTCCCCCCTGTCCCGCGATTGTGGGAGCCGACATTGCCTCAGTGGGATCCACATCACCAGCAGACCCGATACTCTGACCACTATCCATTCGACACTACAGGCGACGCGACTTTCGATTATATGGGGAGTCAGGACTACACCCAGCCGGAGGACTACACACAGCATCAGGATTACACACAGCATCCGGACCCGACCCAGCCATACCCCACTCCTACAGTCCCCACTGGAGGCTATACATCTTACGCCCCTCCATCCGGGTCTCAGTGGGGTCCTTCCTCATCGTACGCCGGTCCATCCGGGTCTCAGTATGTCACACCACCCGTAGTGACATATGAGGCATCTTTCGATGATGATGATACTCCACCCGCCGACGGGCAGCATCGATATGGACTGAGGCGAGAGCCTACGCAGAGGATGTGCGCTACTGGAGGCCATGAGCTGGGGCACATTGGAGGGGACAGGGTCGGCGTAGGGGTCGAGAGGGTAGGGGTCGACAGGGTGGGGGTCGGGAGGGGAAGGTTCGTGATGGGAGGGGTCATGAGTAGTTATAGTATGTTATGAGTATATTTCATTGTATTTCGTATTTCAGAGTACTTCATAGTAGACGTTTGTTTCATGGTATTCGACTTTATAATTGATCACAACATTTCATCTTATGAGATCACAACACCCTAGAAATGCAACATATAATTGATCAAACATTTCATCTTATGAGTTGACAACACCCTAAAAATGGGTCATGTAGCAATAATTCTGTTCACATAGAAATAATTGCCAACCCACGTGAAAAAAGCTGCAGCTCCTCATTAAGTCAACCACTTATGGACGACACAATAATTTGTAACGTATAATTGACATCGCGCGTGAAAAAAGTTGGAGTTGTTCTGCAATTCTGGCATCCACTAACTGAATTCTGTCTTCCTTACATTATATAGAGGCGTGAGTCCATAAACAATTTCTGACTAACTCTTCCAAACTACTCGAAACCTACTACAACTCTCAATATCTTGTAACCATAGAAAATGAATTTCGCGTTTTGGCTCCGATGGGATGGCGAAATAGTACACGGCCAACACGGTGGGGTGTGCTACAGCGGGGGGAAATTATGTCGCCTCAAAATGACGAGGCAACCTTCACTACAACAGGCATGTCCAGTGTTCTTGCGAAAGATGGGGGTAGGATCTTCGGCGGTGTTGCGGACTGTCATGTATCGATGTCCAGTTTTTGGGAATGACCAAATTGTGGCACACTACCCACTCATTCTTAATGACGTTACTGGGTTAGAGGTTATCTACAACATCATGGCAACCCAATCGGACTACCGAGTGGCAGAGCTATACTTCGAGTTAGACCACCGTGGGACGCCAGGCCAGGGAGACTCTACATTCATGGGCGATGGAGCGAGTGCCTGTTATAGTGGTAGCAGGCAAGAAAGTACGGTAGCGCACTTAGGAAATGAGATAGAAGGACACTCATCAGAAAGCGACATCAACTCGGAGCAGGACGCAGCACATGTCTCTGAGCCAGACATTGAAACTCAACCCTTTCTGAATGCGCAACCACCGAGAGAATACACCCCCCCAAGCCATTTCACACATTTACCAGACGATATCGGTGACCTAATGACTACAAACAACAATGAGTACGGCGTTCATAATGTTCCACGGTGGCACATTGATGGGCCAGGGTTTGGGGTTGGGCAACAATTCGAAAGCAAGCTTGTGGCTCAAACTAGTCTGAAGCAATATGCACTCAGGAATAACCGCATGTTATGCACGACACGGTCTAGCAAATGGTTGCTTGAGCAACGATGTCATGGATATCAACGCAATGGATGCCCGTGGAGGATAAGGCTAACTACAGATGAGAGCGATGTGTGGACGGTAAAACAATTCAATCCGGCCCATACGTGTTTGGGCAGTCAGAACAACATCAGTCCGACCCAGCTGGACGTTGATGTCATAGCCGATGCAGTCACGCCCTTTGTCCAGGCACGCCCCCATATTCGTATCAACCTTCTTCAGACAGAGATACATACTATGTACGGACGACAAATTTCGTACAAGAAGGCATGGAACGGCAAACAGCGCGCCATGGAGCGGATATATGGTAATTGGGAGGAATCATACAACGAGTTACCTACCCTAATGAAGGCAATACAAGATCGGAACTATGGGACGGAAGTTGAATTCGTCACGAAAGAATGGACAACGGTTGATGGAGATACAATCATCCAATTCGACCGTGTGTTTTGGAGTTTTGCCCCGTCCATTGAAGGTTTCAAACATTGTTCTCCTGTGCTCATCGTCGACGGTACCTTCATGACCGGAAAATACAAGCACACACTACTCATGGCTAGTTCGTTCGATGGTAATAAGAACATCTTCACTGTGGCTTTCGCAATCGTGGATGTTGAGAGCAAGGAGACTTGGGAATGGTTCTTTGATTGCATACAACGACGAGTGACACAGAGACGCGGAGTATGTGTCATATCCGACCGACATGTGGGCATCGTGAGTGCAATGGAGAAAATCCAATTTGGATGGCATTGGCGATGGTGCGCCAGACACTATGTAAGCAATTACAACAAAGCCGCCAAGAACCCAAAAATGAAAAACCGCCTTATGAATTTAGGTCAGTATCATGACACTCCACCAAGTACTTAACAATTTCAGCGTATATCATTTGTAATCCATTCTTTTTTACCTGCAGCTAAACGCCGGTCCTTCAGAAAGTTCACAAAGGGGGCAACAAGATTCGCAAGGGACGACCCCGTAAATAAAAAATGGGCGCTTGAAGATCAATTATATTGGTCAAGAGCCGTAGACGCTCAACACGACGGGGCACGATGGAACCAATTGACATCAAACATGGCGGAGAGCGTGAATGGGGCATTCAAGTCAATCCGGGCTCTCCCTGTTGCAGCTTTGGTGGAATCCACTTTCTACAGGCTGCAAACGTATTTTGAAGATCGACGAAAGAGGGTTCGAGAAGAACAGGCGGCCGGTGAAATCTGGACGAAGAAGTGTCTTAAGCGCCTGCAGAAAAGAGTGAATAAGGCCACTTCCCACACAGTGAGGCAATTCGATTACGAAGCTGGCATATTCGAAATACAGACGGCGATAAATCGCAGCAACGGGAAGGGAAACAATAGGCAAGAAGTTCGCTTGGACTACGAGGAGGGGGACGGTCATTGCTCCTGCGGCAAGTTCCAACAGTGGAAGATGCCTTGTTCACATGCTGTGGCCGCATGTAACGCCGCCAATCAAGATCCCTTATACTACGCCAACGACCATTACAGGCTGAAAACAGTAAAACAAATATACGGACGGAGTTTCCTCCCTATCGGCTCGAAAGACGACTGGGTGCCTCATGGAGGGCCTAAGTTGATGCCTGACCCAGGAAGGGTCAGGGAGATGGGGCGACCACGACATTCTCGCATACGCAACGAGATGGATTGGGTTGAAGATATTGAGCCTCACTGCAGTTACTGCCATGAAGAAGGGCACAATAGGAGGACGTGCCGACGTGCGAGGCGAAGCAGCAGAAATCCAAACCCTACAAGGAACGGTTAATTGCACTATGAAATGTTTTAGTATTATGGGTTTGGTAGTTTGTGTTTGGTAATCTGTATTTCAAATGTGTGGTTGTCAATTTCATGTTTCAGTTTCAATGTAACCTAATGTTTTGTAGTTGTACTATGAAGTTACTTTTATTAGTCAATCCTTCAACTGAGAAAGACTGCAACTATGTCATAACAACAAATGAAATTTGACAACACAATGAAGAAAGGCTGCAACTACAACCCAGTCATTTTATTAACTTTTATAATGACGCGAACAACGACAACAACAACAACGACGACAACAACAACAACAACAACAGCAACAACAACAACAGCAACAACAACAACAGAAATAACAAACACACTAGGCCCAACATGGATGTCAATTGTAAGGACAAGGTCCGGGTGGTGGTGGGGGAGGCCCTTCCCTGAGCAACCTATTGATTGAAACGTGCAACCATGAAATTTCTTCCCTCAGTTCTCGAATAATGTTGTCCTTCTCCTCAACGATGTCATCCTTCTCCCTATTCGCTCGAACAAGTAGTTCGTCCTTCGCCCGAATGATTTGGTCCTTCTCCTTAATAGCAGCATCCACGGCCTCCCGCACCTCCAGTTTTTCATAATAACCACACCCCTTCTCCTACAGATCAGAAATCAAACGTAGAGGGTTTTGATAACTAGGAAAATGAATAAAATTAAATTCGAACCCTTTTTTTACCTCTCTCTCACGAGGGCAGCCAAAATAGCGTTCCAGATCACTCGGTCGAACGGATCTAGTCGCCCTTAAGTCACACCAGCAGTTAACCACACTGGCCTCATAAACGAACAAGTCCTCCTCCACCGGCTTCTTCAACTTGTGCATTACCCTCTCAGTATCTGTCACTACAGAACAACAGTACACAAGATTAATGCGTTAAACGCAAAAATGAGATAAGTACAAAGCACCCAAACGAATTTCACTTACGCTTACTCTTCCGAGACCTAGAGCCAGAGTTGAAGAACGACATATTCTAAGCTTGGTGACGGCTGCCTACTTCAAATTCTAAGTTTAGGGCAAGGGAGGTGAGTGGTCCAAAACTGCATCATAGAGGGGGTATTTATACTGAAAATTGAGGCCTTAGGGTTTCTTCAGACCCAGGCAGCGCTGCGCCATCTAGCCAGCGCTGCGCCACCTAGCCAGCGCATTGCTGGCTGGGTTTGAGGAAACCCTAACGGAGATTTGACGGTATCTAATCTGATTAGGCAGCCAGCGCTGCGCCTGCTGGGTAGCGCTGCGCTGGCTGGGTGGCGCAGCGCTATCTGGCTGGCGCAGCGCTGCCTGCCAGTCATATTGTGCTATTTCTGGACATTTTTACGCATTTGGCTACTGACGGTACATATTTTTAAAATTGTGCTAAAAAATTCCAATTCCCCAATGATTATGCATTTATATACCCTAGAAAAAGTTTGGGGTTGATGATCTCTACTTTTATTCCAAGCAGAACTCTGCTCATACCATAAAGTTGAAAACATTGTATGAAATATGAAAATATGCATGTGTCTAGTGATAAACCCTATATAGTATACAATATGTACATCATATAAGAGTCTTTCAATTTTGTTACCCCCATAAGAACAAAAATAAATAAAAAGTGTGTTGATTGCATAGTGTTGTTTTGTCATTCTCAATTGTAGAGATGAGAATACTACAAGTCCAAAAACTTACTCTCACAAGCCCATCCAACACAAGTGACCCCCACAAAAGGCCACCCTTCAAAACCAATGACTCAAGCCTTAAATACCATAATGGAGGAAAGCAAACACTATTCATTCAATAGTAACTCTCATTCTCCTTTTATATATCGAATTTTTGTACTTTGTTTAACAATGTGTCACCGACGTCGACAATACATTATTACGCGATCTTGAGTACTACAAAATTACAAAACCCGCATGCTATGAGGCTAATGGACTGAACAATAACCGACTATTGAATTCACTTCATGGGACTATAAGTCTTTTGAAGTTGAAGTTGAAGTTTTTAAACTCGATCGTTGGTTGGTGTCAATGGGTCAATCTTATTAGTTTTGTTAATTCTAGAAAAATATTACATTTGTAGCTCGCTCTTCGTTGTAATTTGTATCATTACAATATAGTACTTAGCAACTCCTAGGCATACTCTTCATGAGAAACCGGGTTAACAAAATAATGTATCAAATGTTCGTATTTTCTGTTCGTGATAAAAAGTTACCCGACTCAAGATTATGGGACTAGTTAATTATTTAATCGATACTTATATAATATGTTCACGTTGTTGAAGAGTTTGATAATGTATTAATATAAGGTGAACACTCCGGTGCACCCAGCTAGGTGGGTGCACTGAGTACAACCCGCTTGCGTGTCGTGATCTTATCCGTCCGTTCAATCAACGGATCTCAAGCATTTGAATTAAATTAATTAATTTTATTATTATTCTATTCCACACAGGACATATTACATATTAAATAGGATTTTTTTTAGTATACAATTTATACAACTACCATAATTGGCTTACTAATTGTAAGAATCGATAATTGATCGAATAATGTTTGTTTTTATTTGCACACCAAATATATTATTATAACCCATGCACGTTTTTATTACAAAACGTATCTCATGAAGATATGCTCATTTCACTACACCAACTTGTTCTATCCGGTTCGAGTGAAGCAATAAATAGTTCAACCTAAAAATCGGTCGGGCTGTAGTAGAGTATAGCTTCTCTTGTTGGTGCACTTTGGAGTCGTGATGCGCATTGAATGCCCTTAGTGGTATATTGCAATGCGTATTAAGAACAAGACAGTAAGAACAGTGAAATAATGTGGAAGGCTAAGCGTACATGGTAGATAGTAGAAAACCGAGAATTAGTATCAATGGCGTAGCCCTCAGGCACATGTGTATATATAATACTAAAAGTGGGTGCACCGGGTACACCCACTAACATTTTGATAGATAAACATGTTTTTAATATTTTTTTTTTTCGAGTATAAAAATCTACATGTTGTTAAAGGATATATAGGACGATTTGAACAAAAAACTAATTTGGTAAAGATGATAATCTATCATATTGAGAAAAAATGCAGCTGTAGAAAGAAACCTGAAGAACATTAGGTATAATCTTATACTATGATGACTAAAAATTATAATTAAGCTCAATTTAGACTTATTTAGATTAAATCTATTGATATAAACAATTAGTTCAATAGAAATATCACTCTAGATAGCACAAATGTTAGTGGGTGCACCGAAGCGTTTACCATAATACTATATATATGACGTATACATACACATGACACATTGGTGTTGATATAATATACATGTGTATATATGTCATATGGCTAATACTTCGGTATCTCGGAGCATCGGTACCCTAGCACTAAAATTCTATCATATTTGTGTTCAAACTTTAGAGTTTAAGGGATTGAATTTAGTGTTTAAGGGTTAGGATATAGTGATAGGAATTTCAAATTTATTTTTGGGATCTATAATTTTTTAATTTGGACTTATCGTCAAATATATATATAAGCGTCATATTCATCAAAGATCGCTAAATTATAAGTCGGTTAAATATAAATGGATCATACTACGAGTAAAATGTTTTGATGGTAGCCTAATTTTGGTCTGAGTGTAAAAAAAAATATTTTATTATTATTTGATGACATATCAATAATGCATTGCAAAAATGACACTGACATGTCATAAAAATATAATATTTTATTAATTTTTTTTTATGACATGTTAGTGATGATGTGGCAAAATGATTGGAATATGCTACAAAGGATTGAATTGTAACACGATTCAAAGTTTCGGGACCTGTTCGTAACATTTTGAAATTTCAGGACCATTTTATAACCCGACCAAAAGTTTCAGGATGTATAAGTATTTGACCCAATTTAATTCTTCTTGTTCATTCATTTATGCAAATCATTCATACTATATAAGTTTAATGTTAGTGATCATTGCATCCCGATAATTCGAGCTACTGGAAGTGAGTTCATATTGATTTTTATATTAATCATTAACACTCAAAAGAGTTATGGGCTACCGTGATTCAAAATGGAGACCTCTCGGTCATTGAAGGCTGATACAATGTCAATAACCATTACATTCCAATAATTCGAGTTATTGTGATAGACTTCAAATTGGAAGCATTACATTGTCAAGAATACAACTAAAGAGTAAAGATAACTAAGGTTCCATATAATATTAGGTTCATTAACATTATCCATTTCAACAAGCGTGACACTAATGCCCTCAAGTTCTTTAGCACCAAATATTACATCACATTAGATTTAACCACGCACACAAACTTGACATTAAGCACATATATTGGGGGCATATCAATGCAGTTACTAGGGTTAAAAAGGGAATTAAACACTGAGATACAGATATACAAATATAAGGGACTGCATTTAACAGTTTCCCTAGGCCACTTGGATAACAAAGGTTTAGAGACGTAGGCTAGCTCGTTCCACCCCGGTCTTACGATTCACCAGGGCTTTAATCGTCCTTATTATGAGCAAGTCGTGTCGTAACTTGCGAGCCCTAGCAGCTCTGGGCCTTCTAGCCGAGGGTTATGCTCAAAGCTACACACAGAACGAAACATCATCATTTTCAATGCATTTGCATTAAACTATGAGCTGCACCACGGGCATTTTAACAGCAAAGAAGAAAAGAGACGGATTATGTATCGATATGCCTCGTGTGCATACTGCTACTATTGCAAGCAAATTTAAGTTAGCATATTAAATACCATAGCCAAGAAATGGATCTATAATCTGGCAGTTGAATGTCACAAACTGTGAGAAGAAGAAATCAAAGCCCATCTCTGATCCCACGGCTAGGGTGCATCATAAGACACTGAATTCCCCGGTTAATGGAACTGTCTGCCGCATACTATTTCGCAAGCTTAAAACCGTGCTCCTAATTTCCTTCAAGTTTAAGACATTCCAGACCAAATTGTTCCAATTGATTTAAGAATGAAGATCTTCAAGTGACATCGCTAAAGTAAAAAACTTTCATGATCAATTTGATGAAACAAGCAAACTTAGCAACTTTTGCCAAAAAAAAGCTAACCTAGCAACCTTGATAATAAACCTTGCAGTCTTAAACCATGAAAACAAGCTAATGGTTTGAAATCTTTATCTGCAAGGAACAACCTTTTTAAAGGGCAAAGGCATTATCAATAAACCAAAATCCTGGTGTCAAAACTAGTTCAAGCATTCTATACAATGCTGAAATATAATTGGAGATGGACCAGAAGCCATTTCTTGGACGGAAGTGATTCAAAGTAGATGAGGAACAAACAGCTGGACAAATATAACTACAGCCTGGCCTGTCTGAACAGGGAACGGCATGAAAAGTGGTAAGCACTTGATTGCCAACATAAAAAAAAAGGCAACGCTCACTTAAAGCTCTAGTTCCCACATTAAAAAATGCAGCAAAAACAAGCAACATTCATATACATTATTCCTAGTCTAAGGTTTTGCATACATTTCCAACCAACTTCCATTATTGCAAAAGGGAAAATAAAGAATATTCATATTAGTCAAAGACACATAAACATAACAAAAAAAATGACTCATTAAAACTACTACTAAAATTAAAGAGGACACTAGATGAATGGAAACACTTACTTGTTTAGTGGAATGTGCTCAAATGGTCCAGTTGTGGGAATAGTTCCACACAAGTCATTGTTCGAAACATCACTAGAGAAAGGAAAGAAGTCTAACTAAGCTTGTGCAGTACACACAGGTTTAACAATTATGGATAAGAAGTAACATGCAAACTGAAGAGAAAAATCACTTACACTACTTTGAGACTAGAAACACCAACAAGCTCTCTTGGAATTGATCCAGTTAATCGGTTGTCATTAAGACGTCTGCGATACCAAAACAGTAGTATGAGCAAACAAAAACATGCTCCGAACAACAATGAAAGTTTAGACGAATTTGAAGGACACTAACAAGTGATTAATGATTATTCCAAACCTCATGAAGAGTCAACAGCAGGAATCAAAGAACCCATATGTATTCAGAAAGAAGAGATTTCCTAAACTTACAGAAAAACTAGGCTCTTCAATTTCCCCAGGGAAGAAGGGATAGTTCCAGTTATGTTGTTGTTGTATAGGTCCAAGCTGATCAGATTCTTCAAGTGACCAAGCTCAGCAGGGATAGTTCCGTGAAGGTTATTTTTGTAGAGCTCCCTATACCACAAATTAACACAACAAAGTTACAACCAATTCTTAAAACCAGAAACAAGCTTTAGATGCAAAATCAGAAGCTCAGGCCAAACTTCCACAAACCAATGGATCAAACACGAGCAAAAGCAAATGGCATAACTACACAGTCCAAAAAGAATGGGAAGTAGCAGAAACGTACAGATATTGTAAGTGCTCTAGCTTCCCAAGTTCAGACACAAGATGCCCAGACAAGTTTGAGTTGCCCAAGTCCCTGCAAGAAACACCAAATTGATAACATGTTAGAGCATGATTCCATTTCCTAACGAACAGCGAACTTAAGCTAAGTACCGTTCATAAACAAGCCAAATTTGCAGTACTGGACCTCACTAGTCAACAATCAGAGGATAGATTAAGTCCTTTTGCATAAAAAATCAATGAATCCCTCTCACTTGACCTAAGTCTTCTGAATAACCCTATTTCCCCAGCTCACCCGAATTCAACACCATAGCAACAAAATCAACTACCGAAAGCAACGGCTCCTAAACTTGAAGCAAATAATATCCAACTCTTCCAATCAAGCAAACAAGGAATCAAGCAGGAAACGAAAGATCGCGATGAATCAACAAAAAAAAAATACACTCGGGTAACGCGGTTATCCTGGTTGCAGGTGATGTGGAACCAAGTGCAAGGGTTGACTAAGGTCGGATCCCAGCTCTGGAGGACGTTATCCGGATCGGACAAGCTCCTCCTGAGCGTGTACAGAGCATCTCCTTCCGAATTGCCAAACGCGACTGTGAAGCACAGGGCTAGAGCAAGAGCAGCGAAGAGAGGTGCAGCGGCCGCCATCGTGGTGACGGATAATCGAGAAAGGAGGGGGGGAAGCTTAGTAGAAGCTTTGAGCCAAGGTTAGGGTTTAGGTATGGTGGAGCTGGTTGAAGGAGAGTCAGTCAACCAGAATGTGAAATGGAAAGAGAGGATCGGCTTTGGGAATGCGAGAGTGAAACATGGGGCATTATTTCCTTTTTTCTGTTTTTTTTTTTTTTTTCTCTTTTTGGTTAATCGTGTTGACTGAATTGTGTTTTGGCCTTTGGGTCAAACGGTGCGGCGGGTTAGTCAAACTGTGGAAAATTGGTAGGTTGGAGATGGTAACTATGGTCCAGATACCACATATCTACTACCCACCCATTTATTAATCGGGCATTATTTGTATTCGCCTATCGAGACTAAACAGATACAAAATCCAAATTATCACTGCTCGGACATGGGTAGTGTGTACCCGCTACCCATTGGGTGAACCCCGAATTTTTCTGCATATGGATTGCAAAGAAATTTTTGAGATAGAGCTACGATCTTTAGATCATTATGGTTTCAAAAGGGAACGACAGGTTGCTCGATCGATGAGTTGAAATGAAGAACTGAATGACTAAAGGAGAAATTAAGTCTGGTCCGTTAAACATAGATGATATATTATGGCTAATACAATATTGTTTCATATTGGGTACTCATCGAGCTGGGTATAGGACGGATACTTTGAAAATCGTTCCCATCCATTACCTACTCTAACTGAGTACCGGGTTTGCTCATACTCGATCAACGGGTAATTCTCACCTAATTTGGTCAGATTTCGGGTGGGTATCCGATTCCTCGAGCCTAAAAATTGGCAACTTCAAATTTCCACGGTAAGGCCTCCATAGGCCCAGCGCCTCGTGAGTTCTGCTAAGCTCGGCCCACCTGTTTTTTTTGGTCAAGCCTACTTACATTAAATTGCATATCTAATGTTGAGAAAATAAGACTTCATTGGGCTATGAATAATTTGTTACTTTGAATTTTGAAACAGTGAAATTTTGAATTTGATTTATGTTTGCCAGCTAGGATTGGTCAAATTGGTTAGTACAATATATCAATGAAGTGTTTCAGCCATAAAAGTGAATTTATCAACCAATTTGATAAAATTAATCCATGGACAAGTATCTACGGGTCGTTTGGATGAGGGAATCTGAATGTCCAAAGAATTAGGATGAATTGGAGAGAATTTAATTCCTAGGAATTAGTGGTAATTTAATTTTTTAATTCCATGTTTCGATAGCTATTAAGGTTAAGGAATTGAATTAGAGAGTTTTTAATTAATGTTTGAAAAGACATTTTCACCCAATTTAATTTAATTGTTGATGAGGATGATAGTTCATATATATCTCATCTCAACGTCTTCTCCAATCTTCTCTTCCTGTTCCTTCAATCTTTGCTCCTCTTCCTCCATTTAATTTCCATATCTTCAAAGTCCATCTCCACTGAAATTATAGTATTTCCATTTAATCTTCTTCTACACTTCTTTGGATCCAGATCTCTGATCACTGTTAACTTCTTTTCCTTCATATTGAAGTAGGAACCTCCAACCCCTGGTAAGGAACTAAATGATGTTTTCAGCATAAAAACATAGCAAAGGTTAAAAAACAGAGAGGAAGAGAATGGATGGTGGAAGAAAGCAGAAGAATAAGAAATTGGAAGAGTTAGGGCATGTTCACTATCAATTAATAATCTAAAAATTACATAATCAAATTAAATAATGTCATAATATACTAATAATACTGTTTAGTTAGAAATTAAAAAAATGAAATTAAATAATACAAACATAATTTCGGCTGAATTCTGAAAGTAAAAAAAAGTAACTTATGAAAATTAAAAAATATGCATTTCATAATTAGGAGATAGGGAATTATCATCTCTTCCTTGAATTTAGCCCACAATTCAATCCCCAACAACCCCTTCCACATATACCTCAACCAACTAACTATTCTGCAGATTTATTTACACTGCAATCTCAGCTACCCTACTAATTTCTAGCATAACTTAACAACAACTAATCATCAATATAAATTACAATCACTATAAATTACATTCACTGTTAAATTCATCCTCATACTTGTCAAATGCTGTGTCTGATTAGAGATTTGCTTACCCCATTGCCTATATCAAATCCATCCACTTGAACCGTATCATCATATTCCTGCCACCAAAGCACCACAACAACCAATGATCCATCATCCATATCAATCCAATTCGAACAAACCATGGAAAACTCTTTCGCATTTGAACCACCAATCTCTCTTGTAGGTCGTGAATTGTCCATTCAGCCAGCTCATGAAACTCGCGCTCCTGCAAAATCATGTTGTTTCTACATCAATCAGTATTAAATGACCAAAACTAAAACGAAATTAATTAGTAATTGAAGAAGAGGAGGAAGAAGAAGACAGGGAGGCTCTGTTTTCTGATTTCATATCTCTGTTCATCACCGTTGTGGGACGTTGCCGCCGACGGTAGATGATCGAGATCAGATGCTTCTGTATGAGGCGTATATAGCGGAGGAACCAACGAGATCAGATAGGATAGGGGGCAGGGTGTGAATCGAAAGGGATAACATAATTTTGAGCTTATCTCGCTTGAAGCTCTGCCCTATTTCCTCTCTAGTTATTCTCCCAAAATGCGGATAAGGAAATGAAAATTGGAATGAGCTCTCCAGCTACTTATCAAATTGACATCCACATGTCATATATAATCCCACACGTGGCGTTTGGTGGATAAGTAAAGGAAGCAAAGTTTCTATCCATGAAATTAAACTCCATTGTTAATGTGCTAACACTACAAAAAAAGGGGTTTAGGGTCGGTCAGACGCGCGTTATGGCGTCGGTCACCAACCGACGCTAAATTGAATAACGTCGGTCGACGGAACCGTCGCCAGATGTGGTGACGTTAAACTTTAGCGTCGGTTTTCGGTCGACCACGCTAAGACACGGACCGACCGACGCTAAAGCCACTTGGAAATCACAAAAAAAAAGTAGCTGCAGCAGCAGCTACTTTCTTCCGATCTTCCTTCTTCTTCTTTCGATCTTCCTTCTTCTTCGTCCTTCTTCTTCTTTCTTCTTCTTCTTCTCCTCTGTTCTTCTTCGTCCTTCTTCTTCTTTCTTCTCTTCTTCTCCTCGTTCTTCTTTGTCCTTTGTCCTCTTTCTTCTTCTTCTTTCTTCTTCTTCTTCTCCTCTGTTCTTCTGCGTCCTTCTTCTTCTCTTCTATTCTTCTTCGTCCTTCTTCTTCTCTTCTATTCTTCTTCATCCTTCTTCTTCTTCTTCTTCTTCTTCCTTCTTCTTCTTTCTTCTTCTTTCTTCGTCCTCTTTCTTATTCTCCTTCTTCTTCTTCTTCTCCTATGATCTTCTTTCTTCTTCCTCTTCCTTAATCTGCTGCTTCTTCTTCTCATCTGGCCACAGAAAAAAGAAGAAAGAGTTAGGGTAGAGACAAAAATTGAAGTTGAGAGAAAAAAATTGAAGTTGAGAGGCGGCTGCATAGGGGAGAGTTAGGGTTTCAGCTTATTAGGTTTAGATTTAGCGTCGGTCGACCAAACGACCGACGCTAAAACGCGAGAAACTAATTAGCGTCGGTCGTCCGGTCGACCGACGCTAATCACTTTCGTTTCAACCGACGCCAAAACGCTGTTTTTTTGTAGTGTAAGAAGTCACCATTAAAGGTATACTAATCAAATCAATCCATATACATTTCATACATAGTTATTTTCAAGTGTACCATGTATATGAGCTCTATGATTAGTAAATTCTCGATTCAAAGTAACTTATATATTGATTATGTGTTCTTTCTCTCCCATGATTAGTTGGTGACATTACATTAGCGAGCATTATTTTTAATTAGATTGTTGGTGTTAATTAGTATTTAGTATGAATCATGAACCACAACAATCCGACGACTGTGTGGAGATTGGTGGATCATTGGTATGGTCTCCAGTCAAAGAAAATTTACTGCTTGACACGATGCTTGAGGAAATGAATGTGCTAATAATTAGTCGAGTGTTGGTGAGTGTTATATGTGATTCCATTGTATTCTAGCAGTATTCATAATTTTTAAGTCATCTTTTAAGTAATGAACAAGATTATTATTATAAATTATTTAAATTCATAATTTATAAAACACCAAGTAAACAGAATTTCAATTATGAATTATAATTATCTAAATTATATAATTCACTTGATTATATAATTTAATATAATTTATAGTGAACGGGGCTTTAATAAGACAGAATTCTTCAGACAATTAAACTCACCATCATTATTGGTTAGACGTTGATGCTACGAAATGAAAAGGGGAAGTGAGAGGAGGCTATTAAATCTCTGAAACCCCCAATTCACTGCTTGTTCAGAAATTTCGTAAACAATCCCGAATTCAGTCAATAGAAATCACAATTAGGAGAATGATGGCGATTGTACCAATTCAAGCAATCAAAACACCCAATTTACCACTTGGCACGCTTGATGCGGCGACGGATGGAGCGGAAGAGGAAGACGAAGATAGCTCCGGTGCAGCACGTTGGTGGCTATCTGGAGGAGAGAAGGGCTGTCGGTGGTGGAGAAAACGTCAGACAAGGATGGGAAATCGAGCTTCACGGGGCTGCCGTCTTCCGGTATCAGAAAGAGAATGTTCGATGTAGAATAAGAAGAAGCAGAACATGTACGTAGTAGTAGTAAAAAAGAAGAAGAAGAAGAAGAAAGAAGAAGAAGAAGAAGAAGAAGAAGAAGAAGAGAAGAAGAGAAGAAAGAAGAAGAAGAGAAAGAAGAAGAGAAGAAAGAAGAAAGAAAAAAAGAAGAAGAAGAAGAGAAGGGATTCAATATGCCGGCTGGTGCTGTTCAGTTAGGGAAGTCGACAACGGAGTTCCGATGGGGAAGTCGACCAAATTCTGGGAAGAAAGTTTGTAATTAAGGGCAACTTATGTAAATTGCCCAATGATATTTGAATGCCCTGATAGAAGTTAGGTTATTAGGAATCTCAAAAAAAGGATATCTCAATATCACCGGAGAATTCGAAATCTAATTCCCTGAATAAAATTTGGGTTATCCAAACAAGGAATTTAAACATATCCCTAAAATCCACCCAAATCCCTTTCTCAATTCCTCCATCCAAACGATTTGATTTGAGGGAGGAATTTTGGGTGATTTGGGGCTCAAATCCCTGCCCTAGAGATATTAAAATCTCTTATTTGGATTGCTATATGTGAAGATTGAGAGAGATTTCAAATCTCTTAGGGGCCGTTTGGTTGATGGAATTGGGTCCGGGAATTGAGACCCAATTTCCGGTCCATTGGGAATTGACTCAAATAATTGCACTACAATTCTCATTGGGCCGGGAATTGAAATCCAATTTCCAGACCCAATTCCATCAACCAAACCACCCCTTAGGTAAGCCCAAAGTGATTTGGGAGAGATTTTAAAATCACCACAATAAAGCAGGGATTTTTGGGAGTTTAAGAGAGATTTGATACGCTTTTACTAGTTTGCCCTCAACTAATTCAACTATTTACAATTAACCCACATATCCCCTCCTCCCAAATCACCTATCCAAACGACACGTATATAAAATGATAGATTAGCTAATTTGGTCTCACAATTGCTCTCTGAGATGTTCTCTATGATTTGTTATGCACTATATCAATATCTTCGCGCTTAGACCCCTACATAGCGAGCCAATTGTTTCGTTTTATCAACTTATGAGATACTAGTAGAATGGTTCGTGATGGAGAATCAAATGAGTGATTTTTCTTGATGCTCCACCTAGCTCCTTGGACTTCATGACAAATTATGTGTGGGCGTGTCTCAAAAGTAAATAAAAGTGAATGGTAGTGAGAAAGGAATTTGTGGTTATGCATGCGATAGTGGATATGTGGCCTATGAGAAATAGAGAGTTGCGACGGACCTTTGCATATTTGGGTAAAGTTTCGGTAGGTTATGTGTCTGTCATTTGTACATAGTGTTCTTCCAAAATGTGATGATATCATTTTGAGGAACCCTAAACATCTTTCGTTTATATGCTTATGGGGCGATCAATAATAGTGATACTCTCTTGAGGAACCTCAAACAACTTCTATACATATACCTTTAGGCCACAAGGCCCGATTCCGACTCCTTGGACTAGCTACAAGTGATTTTAGAATTTGACGTGTACTTCTTGGACTCGGTCAAAACCATCTTTGAGGTGAACAACCCAATCTTCTTTTAAATTATCTATGACTAGTTTAAAGTTTACAATTTTACTATGAGGATGAGAGCTGGTCTTTTAGCATCATCTGAGAAATCGTGGGTCGTTGGATCCTGCTATGAGCAATCCTAATAGTAAATGTTCTTGAAAGTAGACGGGGTATAATGATAATGTAATAGTTGTCTAAGTCTAGAATTTTTTTTTTACTTAAATGATGTCGTCGTCAGTGGAGGCCACATTAAAGTTGAGCAAAGTGAAAGGTGAGCAAGAAAGAGGGGAAGTGAAACTATGACAATTTTTATTTTTCATTTTAAATACATCACTTTTTCCTAATTTTATTTATTAATTTCTATGACTAATTCTACCGGGTCCACTTGAGTGATTTAGGGTTCAAATCTCTGTCTTGGAGATTTGGCCAAAATCACTCGTTTACTTTGCAATTGTAGTTAGAGATTTGAGATTTTGAGGTGGGCCCCTAGAAATTTGGGAGAGATTTTGAAATCCCTCCTAAAACTAGAGATTTGGTTGTTTGTATTACTTTTTTACATAAACGCAGAACATGAAATAATGAGGGTATATTGGTCTTTGACAATATGCATATTTTAATTCATTTTTTTAGGTTTTAGAAATCTCTATCACTACATTTCTCCAAATCTTCCAAGTGAACATGATTCTTTTTGAAATAGTTAGAGAACCCAAATCTCTAGTCCTATTGTCCTAGGAGATATTTCAGAATCTCCCCCAAATTTCTAGGGGTCATCTCGACATCTCAAATCTCCCCCAAATCTCTAACTACAATTGCAAAGTAAATGAGTAATTTCGGCCAAATCTACAGGGCAAAGATTTGAGCCCTAAATCATTCATAATCTTCCTCTTAAATCACTCAAGTGAACAACCCATAATACACAAGCTCGGGTAACAAGGTTAATGTTACCCTCTCATGCTGTCAAAATTAGTGTCAGTCCAACACCACACGTCCACACCCCATGCCCAAATGAAAAAAAATTTGCATTATCCTTAATTGATGATTCCTTTAATATATATATATATTTAATTAACTTCCCAAACAACCCGCTATTCTTCCCAAATTCCCTCTAGCTTTTACCCTTGGCTTTATTATCTCTTGTACCCTCAGTCTGTTCCCATATTTACAGCTCATAACACTCACAGTTCTTCAGTCTGTCCCTCTCTCTCCTCACAAAACACAGGACACGCCGGTCATTAACATAGTCATGCAGGGGTAAAGTAATAAACTGGGGATTTTGGGGGGAACCTGCAGCACTTTCCCTCCCAAGTCCCAACTGATGCTTTTCGTTGGCAATAATCAGGTGCGGTGAGGGACTACGGGACTCAGGGGATTTTTAGAGATGGACGGTTAGGATGATGCGGATATGCAGTTCTATTTTTTCACCTCGGTAAAACTGTAAAAGGGCACGCGAAGCGAAGAGTTTGGCTGACACAGAGCTTAACGGCTGATACAAAAGGGCGTGTGGGCTCCCTCTATTACAGGGGTCTGTTTGGTGCATTCAATTGTTTTCTTACATATCTATGGAAATACGTGAAATTTGAATAGTCCATAAAATAGTTTGACCTTTCATATACCTGATGCATAATTAGAATAAAATCACATTTGTACAATGAACATATATTAAAATTTGGAAGAATTATATCCAATTCATTAACAATTAATATAAATCATGTAAGTTCTTAATCATAAAATTATATCAAATCGAGATGTCTAATTGTAGAATTAATTAATCGTAAGCTCAAGTAAATATCTTACCTTAAAATTACAAGATTTTCTGTAATTAAAATGGTTCAACGTTGAATTTACAGAGACTAATAAAGATATCACCTATCAAAAGTCATATTAGATCAAAATTTTGATCTCTAAAAGTAATTAATTGTTTGATAAGGTAATTTCTATCATGGTTCTTAAAATAACAATCTTACATTACTCATGTTACTTATTTTTATCCAAATAATTAAATTTTAATTAGTAAATCATCATCTTATTAATGCTATAGCGATGTTCAAATCTCCGACGCAACATCAACAAGCCGAATCGGAGGTGCATATCGCACAGACGGGGATGCTGGAAAACAGATCGTCTTGACAATTCATGAGCGACCTGATTCCTATATCTCCCGACGAAACAAAAATTGAAACCTTCTCTAGATCACAATAACAAACGACACATCCGAACAATCTCACCGAACTCTGTGTCATCTGGCTCTGATCCCTGTAGCGCACAAGACACAACTTGCGAGTCACCTTCAAAGATCACATGTTCGTACTATAGATCAATAACCCACTGAATGGCCTCCAGTAACGCCATTGCTTCTACTTCTTGCACTGCCATTTGCCCCAGATACTACTGCATACATAAATGTCGAATATTAAATTTTTTATCGCTCAAACTATACTAACTTAATATTTTAAATTTGGGAAAAAGAAATAAATAACCTACCTTAAAATCACAAGTTTTTCTTAAATTAAAACGATTTTAGTTGGGATTACTGGATAGGGTTTTCTTCAACTCTAGCCAAATGGCGCTTTAATTTGTAGGTGGGCAGCTGAATATCAATAGCCCACCGAATAGCCTCCAGTAACGCTATTGCTTCTACTTCTTGCACTGCCATTTGTCCCAGATACTGCTGCATACATAAATGTCGGATATTAAATTTTCTTATCTTCAAACTATACTAACTTAATATTTCAAATTTGGAAAAAATAAATAAATATCCTACCTTAAAATCACAATTTTTTCTTAAATTAAAACGGTTTTAGTTGGGATACTCGATAGGGTTTTCTGCAACTCTAGCCAAATGGCGCTTTAATTTGTAGGTGGGCAGCTGCATATCAATCACCCACCGAAAATAGCCTCCAGTAACGCCGTTGATTCTGCTCCTTGCACTGCCATTTGTCCCAGATACTGCTACATACATAAATGCCGAATATTAAAATTTCATATCGCTCTAACTATACTAACTTAATATTTCAAATTTGGAAAAAAGAAATAAATAACCTACTTTAAAATCACAAATTTTTCTTAAATTAAAATGGTTTTAGCTGGATTACTCGATAGGGTTTTCTTCAACTCTAGCCAAACGGCCCCTTAATTTGTAGGTGGGCAGCTAAGAGGTGAGCGGATATATAATACACATCAGGCGAGAGAAGGGTGTTAGCAAGTAACTGACACAGTTTTCGTTCTCCTCTTCACCCTCTCCATCTCCAGCGAGTCTGTGATTTCAAGGTGAACTTCCTACTTCGTTTTTCTTCACTTGCAGGGGTTTTCATCGGTCTACCTCTCCCGATCTCTCTTTCTGTTGCCTTTTTTCTTTCGTACGGAGACTGCGTCTTGCACTTCAGTGTTTAGGTTTGAGTTTTTCTTTCATGATTTTGCAATGCATCTCCGTTCCTGGCTTTAGTCTTCTGTTTTCAGTGTTTCGTTGCAGGAATCGCTTCATATTGTTCTTATTCTGTGGATTTTCACCTTGATTTTGGCTGTTGTTCTTCGTTTTGTGTACCAGTAGTCTCTTCATTTTCTTCTCTTGTGCAGGAATCGCTTCATCGTGTTCTTATTCTGTGGATTTTCATCTTGATTTTGGCTGTCGTTCGTACTGTGACTTGTTCTTCGTGTTGTTTACTAGTAGTCTCTTCATTTTCTTCTCTTGTGTTGGTCTGATTTCTCACTGCTTTGTGACGTTTGCGGCTCAGTTAATTTTCATTCTCTAGCTGGCGTGTAATATTCTATGGCTGTTTATTATCTGAGTTATTTTCTCTCTCTCTTTGGTCATCCTTTTGTACTTAGTGTCGTCTGGTGCGGTTAGGGTAAAGGGGAGAGTTGCTGTCTTCCTTCTTTCACCAGTTCTTAGTGCTCGAGAGTTTAGAGTTGAGAGCCGTTGTTAATTTTTATCTTCACGATTCTAATCTTCTGCTGCTGCTGCTTTGCTTAACAGGTTGATCTGCAGCTAAAGGTTTCTGAAAACGCCCACTGGTATATTTTTCTTGCTGAGTGTGACACGTACCCTAGTGCTGGACATGTTGCATGTTGTTAATGGCGTCCGTTTGTTGGACTGTTTGGTCTGATTTGCTGTATCTTCATTTTTTGCGTTTGTTTCCCCTCCTAAGAGAGGGATTTCGTTCTGTGTAATGTTGCATGCGAGGAAATTGTTGCTATGCCGCTCATCTTCTACTTGTTTGGTTTCTGGATTTCCGTCCTGCTATTAGATTGTCTCTGATTATTTCTAAATTGCTGTGTTAGTTAAGGTTACGATTCTTCCAATATGGTTGCCCTCTCATTTGTCATATTTTTAGGCTGTTTGGCTGGTCTATTTCTATTTTTACTGCATTCTATTAGCATGTTTTGCCATGATTTTTGCTGTTTGTTTATCTATCCTTGAGTCGTTTTGTGATTCTTATGCTGTTTGCCTTTTGGCATTTGTATGAGCTCCCGTTTGCATTCTGCTGTGTAGGACTTTGCATAATTTGTTGTCCCAACTTGTTTCTCTTTGTTTTTTCAGGAAATGGATTCGGTTGATCCTGCTGGAAATGGGTCTCAGGAGGGCAATGGATCACAGGAGGCATTGCCACCTCCCCCACCCATCGTTCCACCGGATGTTGTACCTCTAAAAGTAGAACCTGACCCTGTGAAGAAGAAGCCTGCACGTCTGCCCATGGCTAGGCGTGGTACTGGTGGCAAAGGGCAGAAGATATCTTTACTGACAAATCATTTTAAAGTGAACGTGTCCAATATGGACGGTGATTTCTACCATTACAGTGTATGTTCTATATTTACTCCTCATTTAATCCTCATGCAATAGGTTGTTGCTCAGTTTATTCTGATATGATATAGTCAATTTGATTACTTCTGTTTTCTATAGGTTGCTCTGTTGTATGAAGATGGGCGCCCTGTAGAGGGGAAAGGCATAGGGAGGAAGGTTCTTGATAAGGTACATCAGACTTACAGTGGTGAGCTCGCTGGGAAGGATTTCGCCTATGATGGTGAAAAGAGTCTGTTTACTATCGGACAACTTCCCCTCGTGAAGCATGAATTCACTGTAGTTTTGGAGGATATGCCATCTAGCAGGTTGAGTCTTATTGGCTGGCCTGTCAATTGTATGTTTATTTCAGCTCCCCACTAACCCTGTCATTTTTGATATGCAGGAATAATGGGAATGCAAGCCCTGATGGAGGTGCTAGTACTGAAAATGAGGCTGATAGGAAGAGACTAAGACGACCATATAACTCTAAGTCATACATCGTGCAGCTCAATTTTGCTGCCAAAATTCCTATGAGAGCAATTGCCAGTGCCTTGAAAGGGGTAGAGACTGAGAATTCTCAGGAAGCATTAAGAGTTCTGGATATCATACTAAGGCAGCATGCGGCAAAACAGTTAGTATTTAATCAAGTTAAGGTTTTATTTTGTGAGATTTATCCATGCAATCCTGTCTGAATTCTATTTATGTTGTTTTTTTAGGGGCTGCCTCCTGGTGCGACAATCATTTTTCCACAATGATCCAAAAAACTTTGTGGACCTGGGAGGCGGGGTTTTGGGTTGCAGAGGCTTCCACTCCAGTTTTCGAACTACCCAAGGCGGTTTGTCCTTGAACATTGGTAAGTGTATCTAAATTAGCCTGATATTGTGGGGTTCTTGCTTATCTTTTTGGACAATGTGGTTGAACATTGATGTTTGGTTGTTATTGTAGATGTGTCAACTACGATGATTATACAGCCTGGGCCAGTAGTGGATTTTCTAATCAGTAACCAGAATGTTAGAGACCCATTCAGTCTGGATTGGCAAAAGGTAGCCGACATGTGTGAGCAGATCTCGTCTTTAACACATTACCAATAGCTTATCTTAAGTATTGCAATATGTTTCTGCTGTCAGGCTAAAAGGGTGTTGAAAAATCTGAGGATTAAAGTGAGCCCCCCCAAACCCCAAGAGTACAAGATAACTGGATTAAGCGAGCTGCCCTGCAGAGAGCAACTGTATATTTTCTTTTTCCTTTTACTCCCACTGAACCCAATATACTCCTGTTTTAATAAGTTGATCCGCACAGCACCTGTTGGAATTATTTGAAGCTGCACTCAGTTTTTAGTGCTCTTGAGCTGCAATTTTCCCCCTTCTTTTGTGTAGGTTTGAACTGAAACAGAGAGATGCTGATCCAATTCAGATCACTGTGTTTGATTACTTTGTCAATAATCGCAAAATAGAATTGCGCTATTCAGAGAATCTGCCATGCATAAATGTTGGGAAGCCAAAGCGGCCGACCTACATTCCTTTGGAGGTGAGCTAGCAAGTCTCTTTGTGATGATCTTACTTGTTTTAAGGTACTTACCCTTTTGGTTGATTTATTTCAGCTATGCTCTTTGGTTTCGCTTCAACGGTACACAAAAGCTCTGACTAACTTGCAACGTTCTTCGCTGGTGGAGAAATCAAGGCAAAAACCACAAGAGAGGATGAGTGTTTTGTCGAATGTGTGTACCCTGTCTTGGATTCTAACTCCACCATTATTGACTTGTGAAATGTAGTAACTCACTTACTGGTTCATCTTGTAGTCACTCAAAACAAGCAAGTATGAAGCAGAACCAATGTTGCGATCCTGTGGCATTTCAGTTAGTACTGGTTTTCTCCAAGTGGAAGGTCGTGTCCTACCTGCGCCAAAGGTATTGACTATGATTCTCATCAAGTATATTTATTTTTTGTTTTTCTTGGATAATTTGTGTGTAAGTACGTTCTTTTCTGAGTATTATATCTTGTCTGTCTTTAGTCTGTATCAGTAACTTGTTTTTATTGTAACAGCTCAAGGTTGGAAACGGGGATGATCTGTTTGCCCGTAATGGCAGGTGGAATTTTAACAATAAGGTGCTTGACTGTTGTGGTATTATTTATCTCTTTATTTTCTATATATCCTGGTCTTTGTTTAAACATGAGTTTATATTATTTGTACAGAGACTAGTTGAGCCATGCAAGGTTGAGAGATGGGCTGTTGTAAATTTTGGAGCCCGTTGTGATCCACGTAGGCTGATCAATGATCTGTTGCGATGTGCGGATGCTAAAGGAATTGTAAGTCCTACATGTTACTGCCACCAATTTCATATGTTTGGTACCAAATAATAACTTGCATTTGTTGCTGCATATAGGCCATGGAACCTCCTTTTGAAGAGATAATTGAAGAAAATCGACAGATGAGTCGTGCTCCTCCTACAGTGAGGGTGGAGAAGATGTTTGAACAAATTCAGTCAAAACTTCCTGGTGCTCCGAAGTTTCTATTGTGTATACTCCCTGAGAGGAAAAACTGCGATATATATGGTTGGTCTCCATTTTCTGATGCGATAAGTCTTATCCCCTGTGATTTGTTTTACCGTGTCATGTCTAATTACATGTTGATCCCTGCAGGCCCTTGGAAGCGGAAGAATCTTTCTGAGTTTGGCATTGTTACTCAATGCATGGCTCCTCAAAAGGTGAATGATCAGTATCTGACAAATCTTCTGCTGAAGATCAATGCCAAGGTTGGTTGAAATATATGTTATAGTTTACCTGTAAATTTTGTTACAAGATTCTGCTATGCAATGTTTGGCTCCCTTATGTTCATGTTCTTCGTAGCTTGGTGGGTTGAATTCGCTACTGGCTGTTGAGCACAGTCCATCAATACCTATTGTTTCCAAGGCTCCCACAATGATTCTTGGTATGGATGTGTCTCATGGGTCTCCTGGGCAGTATGATGTTCCTTCAATTGCTGCGGTAAATCTCTTTACCTGTTATGAACTTCTGTGTATAGTCTAAATCATCTGTTGGTTTTGTTGTCGTGTTTTATATTGAGGACTCTAAGATTGAGGAGCTTTCTTCGCATTGTCCATTTAGGTTTAACTGATCTTTTTGGTGGAAAATGTTAGGTTGTCAGTTCAAGGAAGTGGCCGTTGATTTCTAAATATAGGGCTTCAGTCAGGACTCAGTCTCCAAAAGTGGAAATGATTGATTCTCTGTTTAAGAAAGTATCTGACACTGAAGATGAGGGCATCATTAGGTTTGACTTGGCAGTTTCTTTTCGATTTTTTGTATTTAGTTTAATGTATCATCAGTTTGTAGGTCATTACACTAATAATTTGCTTTGTCTTTCCAGAGAAGCACTCTTGGACTTCTATGTGAGTTCACAGAAAAGGAAACCTGAGCAGATCATCATTTTCAGGTATGATTTATGTTGATTGGTTATTCTGGGATGTACCTGTGCCATTCATGCTTAACAAGATCATTTATGTCAGCATGTGTTTCGTAGTGTAGTAGTTGCTATTTTCCTTATCTTGACTGTTATTTTATTTACTTAAATGTACACATCCTATTTCTGTTGTTTATATGTAGTTGCACACGTTGTCTTTCTTCTGCCATTCTGTTGAAGGGAATTTTTTAACACTGCTTTCCTTGTTATATTGTTCAAATTGTCTTAATTTTTAATCAGATCTTCAGCATGAAGAGTCTTCCGTGCGTTGTGTTGTATGCAGTTATTACGTGACATGATAAAAATGAATCTACGTCCCATGCTCAATATGCAATTGTTCACGATGTCTATTCTATTTGCTCGAAGTAATTAAGTTGGAGCAAAATGGCTTTCAGATCAGAGCTGTGATTTTGCTGTGTCGGTGCTTATCCTGTGAATATTTGACTTTTATCTGTTTGCGTGTTAAGAGGACTAATTCCGTTCTTTGTTTTCTGTATATTTCTAGGGATGGTGTTAGTGAATCCCAATTCAATCAAGTGCTGAACGTTGAGCTGGATCAGATAATTGAGGTTTTGATTTTGCACTCTTTCCGATAGCTTTTGTATTTATTTCATCAATTTTTGAATGGGAAATCTAACAAATGCTTTTTCAATATTCTTAGGCCTGTAAGTTCCTGGATGAGAAGTGGGATCCAAAGTTTGTGGTTATTGTAGCACAGAAGAACCACCATACCAAGTTCTTTCAACCTGGTGCTCCTGAGAATGTTCCACCTGGTAAGCTTTTTGAAGGAACTATCTTTGACTGAAGTTGGTGCAAGCCTAATAGGATTTTTTCTTTTGTGCAGGTACTATCATCGACAACAAAGTTGGTCACCCTAAGAACAATGATTTCTATCTCTGTGCACATGCTGGGATGATTGTGAGTATCACTACCTGGAAAATCTAGTTCTATTTTTGAGTGCTTAGTATTACTGACTTGGTGATTGACTATCTTCTTTTTCTCAGGGAACTACCAGGCCGACACATTACCATGTGTTGATGGACGAGGTTGGCTTCTCAGCTGATGATCTTCAGGAACTTGTACACTCTCTATCTTATGTGTAAGTCCCTTCTCTTGTAAATAGTTTACATGTAAGGTTGTGATTTTAGAGTCATGCCAAGTGTGAAAGGTTGATCTGATTGATAATACATGGTCGTGTTCTTTGTTGCAGGTATCAAAGAAGCACAACCGCCATTTCTGTTGGTAAGTATTGTTGCTTGAATGATTTTTGTATATTGTAAACTTGGAGATGGTTAATTTTTCCTTGTGGGTCGAGTTTGTTCTAACTTGATTGTTGTATGATGCAGTTGCTCCAATTTGCTATGCCCATTTAGCTGCAAGTCAAATGGGCCAATTCATGAAGTTTGACGAAGCATCTGAGACTTCTTCAAGCAAAGGCGGGATGTCATCAGCTGGACCCATAGCAGTTCAACCGCTTCCGAAACTTGAGGAGAAGGTTGCAAACTCCATGTTCTTCTGTTAGAGAACTGGGAGTTTGCAAACTCGTTAGCTGGCATTTCTAGACAATGGTTTTATCTATCTCCTTCGGGGATGTAATATGTAAATTAGTCGGAAACTGGATGGTTGAAACTCTTTTGCAAGGCTTGTTGGGAGGCCTTAGGTAGTTGTAGTGTCTAATCTATCCCGGAGGTGATGCTATGTACTTATTTTGGATATGTTATCTGCTACTGCAGTGCTTTTTTGCTCACCTATGAGTGAAAAGCAAAGCTCTTAGCTAGTTTAAGATGGTTTTGGATGCTCGTAGCTGGGGTTCAGTAACTGTTAGTAAATGGTGAATCAAGTAAACTGTACCCAGTTGATATTGTTGTGTCTAGCACCTCTTGTTCTTTCATGCATTCAATTTGTGTTTCAAATCTTGTAGCTTAGTGAGTACAATGCACGGAACAAACATGAAAACAAGAGGAATGCCACGGAAGTGGTTGCAGTGGTGGAACATCGAGAAGAGCTGCTGCTTATTACCTGGAGAGGCTCATTTGGATCAGTGACGAGAACTTCCACTTTCATACCCATAACAGAGCAGTGGTTGGAGCGGCTGCAGAGGAAGTAGTAAGGCTTTGACTCTGTGAGATTGAACACATCACGACCGCCTCTAGTGATGTTAGTAATGAAGGAGTCTCCTCTGCATTCGTCGTAGCTCGTCTTGTTCACCTCCAGCACATTGTGCACCGTCTTGTTGAACCCAAAGTCTATGTTGAGAAAAAGAAAATAGCAAAAACAGAGGAGTATCAAAGTTAGCTGGATTTCAAATTTCAATCATTCAATAACCAATTTGAGTTGGGAACTTACAGAGCCAGTCACCAACGTAGAACTGCTCCTGAGATGCCCAGTTAGAGAAATTGATGCCTGGAACCCAACTGTATCTTCCTCCACCAACCCTGTGCAGAACTGGATCCCTTCCTTCAGCACTAATGGCCAGAAGAAACATGGCTACTAGCAGTACTCTCCTTGATGTTATCCGAATCGCCATTGGAGAGCTTCTCTAGAGTTGGGAAGAGAAGGTTAATTGTTAATGCGAGGAAGAATTGCCACAATATATGCATGTACCAGCAGAAAGAAAGGCCATTGCTTTGGCATGGATTGATTCTCTGTAACTGAACTCCGTCAGCAGGTATTTGCGTGATACTTCTGTTCTGTTTCACGGTTTTAATTACATACAATCTTACAGCTCTGTAATTTTGCTAGTGGGGCCTGAAAGGGTAATGTGATTTGATGTTCCTTTCAGCATGAGCCAACTAATTAACAATCGATCGGAACACTAAACAAAGTCAACAACGACTACAACGCTAACCCATCGAAAGACAAGTAACAAGAGCTGCAACAAGGGCAAATGCGAAATGGGCAGTCGAAACCGTTGTCGACTGAGCAGAGTTCTTCTTTGCCGCAGGAGCAGGCGCTGGAGGATGGCTCTCGACGGGGATGGCGACTTTCAACCCGTTGTAGCAAAACCCTCTGCCGGAGATGAAATAGTAAGTCCTGGCTTCCGTCAGCCTGTACACGTCACGCCCTCCTTTCGTGATGTTCTGCACGAATCCGACTTCGTTGCACGTATCGTAGCTCGTCTTGTTCACCTCTAGCACATTGTACACGTTCTTGTCAAACCCGAAATCTGCCATTGACATTGTATAGTAACACAATATCATTATCAAATCGTAATCACAATGCATAAGAAGAACAAATGCACAACAGACGGCTAAAACAAAGCACTATTCATAGATTGGAAAAGGTCAAGGAAATGACTACGGCAATGTCTTAGATTAGTTTGGTTCCCTAAAAATAATGAAAGATATACCTAAGTTGTTAGAGAGAATTCAACATTGCTAGATTCATTAACATTTTTCCTCGAATAAAAAAAATAACACGATTACAATTTTTGATGACACATGCACTAACACACGGACAATATCTTAATCCGTTTAATGTACTAAACAGTCACACTTAGCGTGTCAGTACACATGTCATCAAAAGTTGTGATTCAATAATTAACTTTCAAATTTTTACACAAACAAGTACAAAAGACGTTAACGATTTCGAAAATTAGGTTAGATCTGGGGTTTCAAAAAAATTATGCATTTTAATTATAATGCGCTATAGTTTGGATGGTTAAAGATTCTCTAAACAGGTGGAATCGTATTGAATCCCTTCTTAGATTTTACCAACCAAAACGATAATAGTTCAAACTCCACCAGTTCTTTAGCTCGCCCCATTTCTAAATTCAATATCAGAATCCGTTCCTAAACAATATAAGATCCATTCACAACTCTCTCCCCCAACAACTCGAGTTACTGGGATGTAACGGTTCATGACAGATAGTGTAAAAAGGGGATTGTAATTAATTTGCAAGTAAAGTAAGTACTCACATAGCCAATTGCCAACGTAGAAGTGCTCCCGAGACGACCACTCGGTCATGTTAACGTTGGCTCTCCACGTCTGCTTCCCTCCTCCTACATATATTAACCTATCCGCCGCCGCCGTGATCATCACCGCCGCAACCGCCGCCGCCAGCATCAGTTTTCTTAAACCAGCCATTCTCGCGTAAATGGAAGACTGATGGACAGAGAATTAGTAGATCTCCTATATATTTTGGGGGAAAAACGTGTTGTAATTTTAAGTAATTCACTAATTTGGCTGATGAGTTTTAATGGTAATTAAGTAATTAATTAGTATAATGGCAGAGATAATTTTAGTAATTAAAAATCTTCAATATGACTGTTTCCCTTCATGCTCCCTTCATTAATAGTAAATAACATGTGGGTGTCTACCCATATGTAGCCTAATTAATTGTATATTAATGAACGACTAAATTCAGCTCATATGTTTCTGGTCAATTTACTGGACTTGTTGACCAGTTTGGTCAACGAGTCGGCCTTATAATTTTTGGCTATTTTGTTGTTGGTATTTCTGGTTGAAATTTTTAGGATCTCTTCTTTTTAATATAATCGTTCATAAAAAAAGTAAAGGATTTGAGTTAATTTGGTAGTTTATGTATAGCTCTTTTCTCATTGTAATATGTATCATCACAATGTAATTATCGATATACTAACTTGGTAGTACCCCAAATATGATTTTCTCGCGAAGGAAAAAATTGAGTTAACAAATCTACGGGTTATGTGTTTATGTTTTCTAATTGTGATTGTGTTTAATTCTCATTATTATGTTATTTTAGTAGACTAATTAGTCAAGTTTTTAACTGAAAAAATAGCCGGAAGTACGAGAAGGTGAAGCCATGGCGCTGTTTGACTCTTTGTTATGGATTCAGGTGTCCAGTTTGGAGAATGTGAATTTCAAAATTGATTCGTCGGATGTGGCAGCTGCTGTGATGGGCCACATCGAAGATAACACTGAGTTCGGAAGAGCTATTAGGCATTGCCGAGAAATCCTTCGCTCTAGGCCGGGTTTCGTGGTCAAGAGCAGGGGCGGAACTGAGGGGGAGCCGGGCCGAGCCCCGGCTCACCCCATTTTCGGTCCCGAGCGTTAAATCCGAGTATAAATTTGTGCTTTTTTCGAATCCGGCTCAGTGCAAAATTCAATTCCGGCTCAGTGTTATTTTAATTTGGCTCAGTTCATTGTTATAATTTCAAAATTAACAACTAAATATATTCTAATACCTTTGTCTTTAGAAAAAAACCTAATATAGTTAATATACTCAATCATATTAACCATACGCTTCCCTAATGCTAATGTTTCGTCAACATGTGTAGAGGGTTGAGTAAACCTAAAACCATTTTATCTCGACTTATGAATGAGTAAAAATACAATATTTAATGATAAATCGTTCAAAATATTAAAAAATCGCCGGTGGCACATTCTAATTTCAATTTTTCAAGAGTAATACTAATAATCTTAAGAACAAACATCTCGGGCACAATGATCTAATGACAAATATCATTATATATTGAAAGTAAAATAATATACGTAATGTAATATATATTCTAGTAATAAATTTCGGCTCAGGGCATTTTCTAATCCTGGTTCCGCCCCTGGTCAAGAGAATTTGGAGGAATAGGAACCAAGTAGCTCATGAGTTAGCTCAAGGCTCCTTTACTTTTGCAGTGCCGTCTGTTATACATGCTTCTCCGATTTGACTCGATAGCACACTTTTTGATATGTGCACGAACATTGATCATTAATAATACATGACGTTTACCTAAAAAAAAGCTAAATTTTCTTTTTGTTTAAGTAAAAAAATGAATGTAAGAACTTTTGAGAAAATATTATAGTAATTTTCTTTGAGTATTTAACCACTCTATTCGATTAGAAGGCCTCATAAGTTGATGTTATTTTGTACAAGTTGTTGAGTAATTAGAATGATGCATACGTTGGATTCTTAATTTCTTATTGTGATAATAACATTGTTTTAAGGATTGCAAAATAATTAATTATGAATTGTCCGCCTAATTACTTAATTAGAGAGAGACAATTATATATAGACACCAAAAGAGTTGAATTTATACCATATTTGAATTAGTATTACATAAACATTTGAACTTTTAGGGGCCGGCTGCTCTTCAAAGCAACACCAACAAATGTCATTATTTGTTCTCGAGCAATTATAAATGTTTGAAAATTAGGACTTGCTTATAAAAAAAAAAATGATATAACATGTTACTATATTATCATCGGCCCATTGACCAATTCTTTCATGTAGAGTAGATGTGCCCATTGGTTCGTCGAGCTGAGCCTATCCCAATCCAACACGATAGGCCGATCGAGCGAGCTTGCTCGAATTCATGAACTCGTTGAGTCTGGCTCGTGAGCGAGTAAGATAGCTCGTGAGCCGGCTTAATAATAAAGCGAGTTCGAGCCTACCCGACTCAGCTCGACGGACAAGCTCGCTCGATTCGTTTAAGTCATTGAACTGGGAGATTGGTAGCCGGTGGGGGAACTCGCCCAATTTTGAGGCGAATTCGTCTAGCTACGGTATATTGGTCTGGTTTTTTTATTTTGATTGGTCAGGAATCTGGTTAGACCCCATTTCCCTGCGTTTTTACCTATAATTGTAATTAGTTTTAGTTCGTATTTATTTAGATAATTATATATTTAAATTTATTTACTTGGGTGAAAACCCCTTTTCCAAAAGAGTAACAAGTAATTCTCAATTATTAGGTAAACTCAAGTGATTAATTTATGCATAATATACTTTCATTAAGCACATAACACCACAACTTTAACAAAGAAACACCCAACATTTATCCACTAATACATTAACCAACACATAACTACAACCTTAAACACGATCTATAGCACGCTCCCGTCCAGGAGTGCTACGCCTAAAAAAAACTACAACCTTAAACACATCCATAAATAACTTATTATTTCCCTTAAACCTTCCATAATCCTAATCTGACAAGGATTATCAATCAATTAACCACCCTGCAATTCTTCCTGATCTCGCCATCAGAACCAGTAATCGGACTTATGTTCCCCATCCTAATCATCGACCTCACGAAATCCCCGAAGAATCTAAACTGATTCACGCTGTATATCTGGACGAGGCTCCGGGCGGCGGCGGTGGCGGGCTCGTTGCCGGAGAACAAGACCTGGTCGGAGCTCAGAATCCCTCTGTTGTTTACAAGGTTCTGGAAGTAATGGTTGTCGAACAAGTCCGTGGAGCCCTTGTCGAAAGCAGTCGTGACATTGCCGTCGCCGGTTAACGGGCACAGAGTTTGGAGCTCGGAGACCAAGTTGGACTCCATTGTCGGATCCGGAGCTCCGGTTTGACTGAAGTTGACCAATCTGTTGCTGAATGTTGCACATCTTGCTTGTCCGATTGTGTGCCCACCTGGCAAAATAATTAGTAATATATTGATTTATTAGGTCGGGTTTGGGCGAGAATCAGCCCGGTTTGGTTGAGGAAACCGAAATGGTTTGTTATTGTTTGGTTAATTTAATAACCATATAGCAGTATAAGTTACATGAATTGATGTTAATTCAGGAAATAACTATATATTTAAAGATCATAGGTTAAAAATAAACTTTGAGTCATACGGTCAGACATGTTCATCCTTTTTCATCGACAGTTCGTACGGGTAACTAGGATATTCAACCAAAATTTGTTCGGATCACAAAATAGTTGATTTTCTAACCATCTAATACTGGTTTGGCGGGAAGTTATATTAGGGGTGGAATCGGTCAGTTTGATAATAAAATTGATCGAGATGAGTTGATCAAAGGTTAACCGAGAATATGATTACATTAACTGTTGACTGACTGACCATATAAATCAAGACGACCGACCAAATGATTCAAATTAACTAACTTAATTGTGACTAGAATTATAACCAATTGATCTTTTAACCGAAATCATTGATCAACACTATTATAACCGATTTTAACCTATATTTGACCGAATTATAATCAATAACCGACTTGTTATTAATCCCTGATTATAAGTTAATTGACATCGATTAATCAATTACAGCGATTAAATTAACCGTAATTGTATTATCAGAGGTTATTACCTGACAAGGAGACAACATCAGAGATATCATCAAGGCCCACTGCAGCAAACTTGCTTACAATGAGAGTTAGGTTATCAAATGGGCCTGGAAGCCCATTTGCAGCACTCAAATTAGCCACAAGCCCATCTCTTCTCCCCAGTGGTACTTTCCACGTCGGCCCCCCACTCTGCACGTCATTCCTTGGATTAAGAATATTGCATGTAAAATAATAAAATCATATCGATCAAATATAACACATTAAAATTAAATTAACTGGTAAGAAATAATGAAAATATGAAACAGAAATCATATGGTTTTAGATTTAGAGTAAAGTATTTGAAATTTGGTCGGGGATACAAAGTGGTCTTGAAACTTTAAAATGGTACAAGTTGGTTAAAGTTTCGAGATCAGTCTGTAACATTTTGAAATTTCAGAATCACTTTGTAAACCCGCCCAAAGTTTCAGGATGTATGAAGTTTTTCATCTTGTGGTTTTATATGTATACATACCAAGAGAACGGAATCTCGTGAAGCTAAGGTAAGAATGTCGGCGCACGAAACGACACCGCTGCATTGGGCTTCCACAGCCGTTTTGATAGAGTCAACAACCTCAAACCCTCTGGCCGAGTTCAAGTTAGGCCTGGCTAGCTTCTCACTGTCGCTCCCATCAAGCAACAATGATCCATCGCATCCCTGAAACACAACAACATCAGCTCACCCTAGCGATAACATTTTTTCGAACATTTATTTGTTGAAATATCGAATCAACCGTACATTGACAAAGCAATCGTGGAAATGAAGGCGCAACAGAGAGGCTGCCATGCGGGTTTCAGCCTTGATTGCATTCATCACCTCCCTGCGCACAATTTGGCCGAGTTTCGGACAGGTTGACGCATAGTAATCGAATCTTAGTTGCGACTCGACATTCATAACCATGCCCGACATCAGCATCAGCAATATTAGTATAGTCGAATCAATACGATTGAACGATAAGGATGATGAAGTAGAAGTAGTACTCTTCTTCATGGCTAATTATCTATAGGCACAAATTAAGTAGATTTGTGTGAATTCAATGGGTCTTGTTATGCCTCGATTGAGTAGTTATTTATAGGCACAAAGTATACAGAATGGTATTTCTATATTAGCTGCAGATGATGCATTTGCGTATCCAAGTTGAAGTTAACCATGTATTAATTAGTACTACATAATTAAGAAATAATTGCACTCAGAGTTGTGATTAGTGCAGTGATGAGATCATAAAGTAATTTGTCAGTATAAGGTATAGTGTAATATGAACAAACTGCACTGCTGCTCGTATTTGATTTCATTGCTGGCATCCATCATTTCCACTAAGCAACCACATTAAGCTTGTTTAATTATTTAGCATACAGTAGCAGAGCGAGGAAATTGACCAAGGGGTGGCTTATTCGGAAAAAGAAAGAAACCAGATAACACTAAACGAAATAAAGAGACAATAAAATAACATTTAAGATTCGTACGATAATCCAATTATAGTCACCAGTTACAATGAACCACAGCGAAATTTCATATTTTGAAAGTACTCTAGAACAGATTCATTGTCCAAACTAGCAAATAAATCTTATTCAATACATAGTCGCCAATAACATCTACAATTGTTTAATTCTAACCGTGTGCATTCATGTTCTTATCCTAACTAAAAAATATTAGTAAAAAACTATGAAAATCCACTCTTATCAACTAATAAGTTGATCATGATTTTGCATAGCACTTACCTTTGTTAATCAATTTTCACATTTCAGAATTGCAGCAAGTCAAATGTCTTGTCCAATTGAGGATCCTCGAAATAAGGTGAACCGGTAATTGAACATACAACTCAATCGAGTTTTGTAGTTAAAATTGTGTAACAATGTACCATTAGCAATGGTGAATATTAAGTTTTGGCTCCAAACCATGTTTATGTTGCATGGTTTGGGTCTTAATTAGCAAAGAAAATATTATGATTACTGGAGGTGAGTGGGTGGCGAGGTGCTGTCCAGCCAGCACCTCACTCACTCATTACCCACATGTCATTATTGGCTACTTTCTGACATAGTTATGCAATGTGATGTGCAACCAACGGTACATTGTTACGTAATTTTGGACTACATAACTGCGAAACCCAAATTACATAAATAGGCAACCTTTTCATATTTAGCATTGAACATTGAAGAAAATGCCAAAACTATAACCTAATCCTCAACTTGATTAAGTTTCACAAAGTTGGGGAAATACACTGCATTTATCAACCAAGTTGTTCACAGATACACAGCTACTCCACAAACTAAACTACTTTTATTAATAAAAATCTTACAACTTAAATGAACTCCAAGTTAAACAACACTAGCTACTATAAAATTAAATTAAACCCCACTTCTGAATATTCTATCATAGCAGAGCAACAATCTAAGCATGTTCATGGCCTTAATCAACCCTTACCATTAGCAGCAATAAAGGAAATCTCTGCAACTATTATCAAGGATACCAAAACTAGCTGATTTCAGCTAAACATGCATTCATAATGATAAAACCGGCATCGTTTTATCACGGTTATAAGTGATCATCACAGTTCTTACCACAGTTGACAGCGATTTTATGACGGGTCTTCCACGAATCCTTTACAATTCAGCCTTGAACTGTTAGTCTCTCTGATTCAATCTCCATTTCATTTCCACTAACACTGATAAATGACTCAGGATCAGACAACTCAAATGTTCAATCAAAACCATGAGCAGGAATGAGAAGCAAGATTGAAATGAAGAATCACAGCCACGTTTGGATTAATCAAATAGAGTACAACATGCCACAAGAATGTACAATCTGTGACAAAAGAATTTTGCTTTACAGATAGAAGATTCATTTCAGTTTTACCCTAACTTGCTGCAGGTTACTGTACTAGATGGACTCAGAAGCCCTTCTGTTAGCAAAAAAAAGCTTATTAATTAAGTAGACATTTCTAGCTGAAGGGAATAAAAGATCAAAGAATAGGAGGGGCTCATCATTTACTGTGGCAGGAGTGGAGTGATCATATCAAAGGGCAAAGAAGAATGAACAAAACTTGAAGCCATTGGGGGAGATAGCAATTGGTGAAGAAGACATTGCTGCACAAAAGTTGAACAGAGGATATGATCAGTAGACAATAAAGTGAAGTACATAAAAGCACTGCAGAAACAGACAAACAGGAAAAGGTAGATATGATTTCCAAAATCACAGCAAGGTAAGAACAACAAATCCCGCTTTGGTGCAGATACCCTTATTTGTCCGTCATGGCGGACAGATTATTTGGCTGTTACTGTTATGGAGTGTTATTAATAACAGTCAAATAACAACCAAATAACACTCAAGTAAAAAATTACTACGGTGTTATTTGGTAAAATTGGAGTAACACTTGAGTCACTCTCAAATAACAACCAGGTAACATGTTACACTAGTGTTATTCATGTAACACTCTAGTAACACCCAAATAACTTGCCTGCTATGACGGACAAATAAGGGTATCCGCACCAAAGAAATTTTGAAGAACAACATGAACTACACACGATCTATGATGTCTTGACTATACACAAAAAAATATTGTCGGAATCAAATAAAATGTTGAAAAAAAAATTGTTTTCAAATATTATAATCATGGGAAAATAGCACTTTGCCCCACCTTACTCTGCCAATTTAACAGATAGCCCCTATACTACAAATGACTCATTATACCAGTTCTACTCCGACTACTTTGTCGTTTGCGTCCTTCCGTTCTAACTTTCATCTTCGTTACATTAAATCTGGACACATCCGTACCCGACAGAGAGAGATATCGAAGGTAGGAGACGAAGAGTTGGTCAGGGAGGTAAATTGGGGAGGTGTCATGAACAGTATAGTGAAATACGAAGGGTTTTAAAATCACATATTTTATTCACTGATTTCATCATATATCTAATTATATATATTTAAATTTTAATTACAAATATGCTTAGTAAGCTAATACATTACTATTGAAGCTAACGTAATGTACTGAATGCACATCAATTAATGTCATGAAGACAAAAGTTGGAACGGAAAGTACCCAAAAGACAAAGTGGTCAACATAGGAGTGGGTAAAAACAAGGGCTGGTTATATAAATGGTCATTGAACTTAGGCTAAATAACCAAGAAATCACTAAACTTAAAAAAATTACTCAACTTCGATTTTTTATCCAAAAGATCACTGTTAGCTACGGACATTCATGATTCCGTCCATTCGTCTGTGTGAATTCGCCAACTGGTCTGCCATGTAATATAAGTCTACCACATCATCCCTGAGATGCCTAATCATCTTACCGGAGTACCTAAATCAATTCCCAACCTAACTCCCCACCCACTTCCACCGACAAATCCTCCCCCACCGTCGATTCCTTCTCCCCTACCCCCGACACCTTTTTCCACAGTCAAACAAGTTCACCATCACTCTCCTACTTCATCACCACCATCGTCGCCGACAACAGTGCCCCACCACCTCCCCATTGTCTCCGTCGTCGACACACTGCAAAAGCTTGAAGCCCAGGACAAGCAGCGAGAAGGCTCGGATGGACAGGTTGCTAATTGATGAAACCTGTCATCTCTTCCGAGCCCGCGTCCTACTTTTTTCTCAGATCTGGGAAGTACGAGGTGGGAGGAAGGAGGAGGGAGCAGTCAGATCTGGGAAAGAAGAATCAGTAGTTATTTTTTCATGTTGCAGGGGAAAATGTCAAGAAGAAGAAGAAGCAGTTGTAAAGTTCGGTTAATGTCACGGTTAATCTCGTTGCAGACCATGAATTCGATGAAGAAAATCAAATCTTAAATTCACTCTATTTGTGTTCCAAAACAAGAAATTTTCTGGTCAAAGTTTGCGGCTCTGGCTCTACCGTCTCGACATTAGAAACAGGGGAAGCAAATGCAGGGGAAAATGTCAAGAAGAAGAAGAAGCAGTAAGTGGCAGAGCCAGGACACAAGTAGACCCTGGGATCGATATATAAAATAAACTAGGCCAAAACAAATAGTGTACGAAAAATACACATATTTTAGCTATTTGAATCCAGGGTGACCTCCCCCTAACTCCGCCACTGGAAGCAGTTAAACACAAGGTTCAACAAAATGGGAATACGACTGTTCTTCGTCATCCAGGTGAGATTATGATGAATTTAATCTCACCCTAATCTCTACTGAGTACTTACTGTAATTTCTACACATAAAAAGAGGTAGGAGGAGGAGGAAGAAGGAGAGATCAAGCTTGGTAATTGAGTTGGGACGGGTGTTTGGGTTCATTTTGGATAAATAGAGAGCTGGCCTAACATGGCAACTTTAATGACGTGGTCGTGGATGGACGGAATTATGGATATCCATAAACAGTGATCTTTTGGATAAAGAGTCGAAGTCATGTTATGACAATAAAAAAATTTGAAGTTTAGTGACTATTGGGTTATTCGGTCAAAGTTCAGTGATCATTTATGTAACCAACTCAATAAAAAGAGCCATTTATAAAGTTGGCAAAGTAAATAGTGCCAAAGTGATATTTTTCCCTATAATCAAGATAGGGTAAAACCTGATTTAGTAGATTCCATTTCGACTTTTGATGAGTTGGAGCAAGAATTAATTTTGAAAAGTTAAAGACATAAATATGACTCTTAATAGTCAAAATTTAGCCTATTAGGTTACACATGGCCTCAGCTCAATAATAAAATTAGGCAAACAAAAGACTGATTCTTGGATGGATCAAAGAAATTAATTCCTGGTTCTTAGATATTTCAACACATTAGTCAACATGATTTAATAGCTCACATTTAAAATCAAGGTAACACAGTCATTCAATATTTATTTATTTTTATTTTGTTAGTTCCCTTTTTTTTATGTATTTATTAAGGAATTTTATTTTGTTATGGTCTTTTCCATTCATAATTTTATTAAATTATTAAGATAATTTATTTGGTGAGAGATGCAAAAAAACATGTATCAAATCTTCTTAATGTTATACCTAGTTCTTCTAATATGGTTAATCTCTCATATTTTTATTGAAATATGTTGAGAACACTTAGGATGACTAACGATCTATGATATCTTTCTTTCGTGAATCCCACGAACAAGAAAAAAGTTTATGTAGGGTCCACTGAACTCCTCCGTCAACCACGTCAGGACAAATTTTCCTATGACCATACCTCTATTGCAAGAATTTTTTTTCCAAGGGATTGTACTACTGTAGACGACACTATTTTTTTTAAAGTTTTTTTTCGGCAATCGATCATGTGTATGGCAAGTTATACACCAATGTAAATGTACATTATATATACAATATGCATGTTGCTACACAATGCATGTGTACACATTCAAATTCTTAGGCATACGCAATGAACACATGTACAAAATTCAGAACATACACAATATATATATATATATACATTGAGTATGACATTTGTATACATTTAGGCTCTAGTGGTAGGACCTTGGGATTCTAATCGAAAGGTCTCATGTTAAGATTTCACAATCACCGATAGAATTCGATCCTAGCAGAACATCAATTTTTTATTAGTTAACAAATTTGCCAACATTTTCCAAGTAAAGAGTTTGAATGATGAAGATGAGTTTGTCATAACTCATAACATAAACTCAACTCTCTATACATGTAACTTAAAACGTTGTAGGAACACCACCTGCACTTGAACTCGTCCATTCGGTAGGTTGTTCCCTTTCGACAGACAGACTCGATCATACATCTCAACACCACTAATCATCTTTCCCCCTAGTCTACAGCCTGCAAACCACGAGTAGCAGAATGCGTAATCTCACAGATCAGTTTGCGAACCAGTTTGCTGACTGATAGTAGTTTCGAACTGCAGTTCAGTTTAAGAACCTATGGAAGTTTGAGAGAGCAAAAGGGCTCTTTTTGTCAGTTAAACTGGTCCACTTCCTTCCTCTGGAGCTAAGCAACAATCTGCTATTCTGACTTCAGGCTCGCTCTCTAGTGCAATGATGGTAGTTTTGGATTGGTCTGGATGTCCTGAGGCAAGTATACAAATAACTTATGATCCCTTTATAAACAAGTGCATCTAGGGCTAGGCTGAAGAGCTCTTAACTAGTAGTATTGCAATTTTGCATAGTCATATTCATGTCAAAGGATGAGAGAAAGCATGAAGAATGCAGAGGCACTTCTCCCCTTAGTTAATTTTAAGCTGCCTAATTCTCCCAACATTTCATAACTGAAGGAAGCACTGAACTTAAACAATAGCAAAGCCATTGACCTATAATTCGTGAAGTGTTCCCCAACTAGCTAGAGCCTCGCGATATGCAATCATGCTAATAATAATATGCATATTCCATAACACCAAAAACAACCAAGAGTTTAAGATAATTAATCCAATGTGGCTCAAATTCCATAGCTCCAAGGGCCAGTAAACAGTATACTTTGTTTCATGCAATTTTTGCGAGTTTTCAAGCGATCTTGGTTGAGGTAGGGAAGGAGTCTGTTTGCTGTTTGCTGCAACAGAAACACAAAACGGACAGCCTAGTTTTGAGGTTCAAGTATAAGCAGGGGGGACAACTCGGAAAGCAGGGTGATGGATTCCACAGAGTGATGCCATCTTAGCCCTAATTCAAGGAAGGAACATTTTATTAAAACTGATGCCACCTCATCTGATACATTCTCTCATAGCCAATGTTGTTTCAATAGGTTAGATCAGAGATCGCAATTCGCAGTAAGCCTTAATCTCACAGACATTACTAGATTGCACAGCCTACATGTATTTGTGCACTAGAAGAAGAACAAATGCATGCATCCCAGATACCACGCATAAGAAAATTTCACCCATCTTGAATCCAGCAAACAACAGAGCCGGAAAAATAGAACAGTGTTCAACAGTAATTACCTCTTTTACTCTCCTGTCCAGTCTATCAACTCAATGCTAGGAGCATAATGCTTTGACAATTGCTCCTCAGCTTCTACATCATTGACCACACCACGGCAACGAGGGAAACCACAATAGCATGGTAGTTGTTCATCAATTGAGAAAAACCTGAGACAACTGAAATTAGCTTTTGCCGACTTAAGTTGAAGGGTGTTAAAAATTATTATTTCAAGAGACTTGAGAATAACCTATAATCATAAGTAAGTTCTTCCCATCTTTTAATATCTCGCTTTGCATAGATAATGATATGCTCATCACCGTTCACACTTATGACTCTGGAATAGCAGTTCGGCTGTTGAAAACAAAAGTAAGATGAGTCTCCTGCACTTTGATGAATGTCAGCATCTAAATAACAACAGACCCCCACAGTTACTACATGAGCGTATGTATTCAATCACTAAAACAAGATGAGCAATGAGCAAACTCAACCAACTTGGTTGGACTATGCAATTATATCAAATATTTTACATCTTGTTAACTAAAATGATAAAGGACAGGGAATTAAGGGACAACCTCACATGAATGGTTAATCAGATGAGCAATGCTTCCTGCTCTTGTAGCATCAATAACTCGTTCATTATCAATTCGAAACATGTAAGTACCAGCACCCTGCATTAGCTACGTCGTTAACATTGCATGAGAGTTAAAAATTAAGGGGCTAATGATACACCAAGAGAACTTACCACCAATGAATTGTATATAAGACCTTCTCTCCTATCAGCTATAGAAGGTCTAACGAGTTCACCAGTGTATTCAATCATCTAAAAGACAAAAAATTGGAAAAGGTCAATGGCATCTTTTCACGAACATCAATACCTATTAGACTTGAAGACAGAAAATCAGGTTACCATATCACCAGCCCTGTGTGGATGCTTAGTAAAGATGCCAAATCCATGAATCGCTGATTTGCCTAGAATAGAAGTATTGCCAACAATCAGAAAAAATAGAGGTAAAAACATAACTCAAGTCTCTATGCAAAAAAGTTTCATGTACTTTCATATCCTGAAGCACTGAAAAAAATTGATAATGTATATCTTTGCTAGCATATGTGCAACAATTCTTATAATATGGATAGAAATATCGAATTAGGTGTGCACATGAGAAAGATATTATAATTCATCAAATGCTCATAGAAACACTATAAATAGCTCATCCTAATATTTCATTGACAAAGATACATCAACAGAAAACACAGCCAACGATTTAGTATTGACAAAACATCAATGGCAGAAGTTGAAAAGTAGTACTTACCAAATGCCAATCTCTTTCGAAAAGTCTGTTTCATGTAATCATACTTCTCTGCCATAGAAAGAATATTGCTTGGAACAGAAAGGTTAGAGGCTTTCAGCCTTCGTAGGCTAGAAGTGAATCTGGTGCTAGCAACACCACTTGAAGAAAGTGATACGCCTGATGATTCTTTTCTACAGTAACCACCCACAAGGTAAGGCTGATTCTCTACAAACGCACGCTTTGAGGATGCAGCTGCAAGGACTTCAGGTTCCTTCCGTCCTCTTCGTCCAGAATGATTGTAAGGCTCTTCCAGAGGGGACAACAAAAAAATTAAGATAAGAAACAGTAATGCAACGTGAACATACAATCCCATGACTGAGCCAAGTACCAAAATCACAAAAGACAACATTAGGGAAAAAAGGGGAAAAGTTCATAATGCAAATTCTTCTAAAAAGATGGATCAAAAGCCAGTACAAGCTCAATTTTAACCAAAAAGATGGATCAAAAGTTCATAACACAAATTCTTCTAAAAAAATCAGAGCTTGCAAGAGCAAAGCATTCAGAGTGGTAGAAGTGTATGGATGAAGTACCTGTACGAGCACAACCAGATAGATTACAAGGTGGAACATAGTCAGAGCAACGACGAGAAACTCGACTTATACGCTCATCCACAATTGGACGATCATTAGATGGCTGTTTATGCCTTTTGCAGAAGGAAAGTAAACGAATGCATTGCTCTTCATCATCTTCCTCCATAGAAAGCAGATACAGCCTTTCCTCGTCCTCTAGCTATACAACAGAAAGCGAGAATCCAAAAGAGCCCCATTGGTTATCAGGAAAGATGACCTTAGCACCCAATGATACTTCAATTTAAGAGCATAGAAACTTATTACCCCACTCTAAAGGATTTCACCTATGAATTTACAAGGCTTTTGCTTCAAAACCATGAAAACAGAAACTCACCTCAACACAAAGGCCAGCAGCACGTGCACAAAGAGGATGATATGCTGCACAGCAATTATGATTTGAACACTGCAAAACAACATGCATCCAGGTGGAGCGAATTAAGAGCTGAGAATAAAAATATTACAGAAGAAAGGATAGAAAAGGGAGCTTGTATGCATGAGGAAGTTATGAATGATGGATTCGTGCTGCAAACAGAAAATGGTTGACTTGGATTGGTTCTAAGGTTCTTGTGCCCAAAAGAATGAGCCTTGCCTCTAAGTTCCTAATTTAAAATCAAATTTTATTGTATAAGTTTCGGGATCAACAATTGGACCATGCAATAATTAATATTCACAGATAGGCCACACCCTATAATATAAAAAAAAAAATATCTCTGCCAACCTTCAATACTGTTGGTCTATGATGATGATTTGATTGCTGGGAACAAAGCAAAGACAAAAATTCTCAGGATAGACCCTACATAACTGAAGGCTTTGGTCTCAAGGGTAGTAGCGTATGCATGTCTTCTATGAGCAATCTGAACACATGTTCCCCTATTTAGTAATACTTCCAAATATGTTGCATCAAGGACAGCTCTCAACATCATTTATTTACACCAACATTTCTAGAACGAACAATACTTTATAAAATGATACACGCTAGTCAGTAAAGAAGAGAAACACTACAGATCTTACATAACAATTCAGGTTACAAGCTTACCTGTATACAAGCTCCATAAGCCACTCCACAGATACTACAGAGAAGTTTCCAACGATCCTGTCCAAACACAAAGGCTGACTGAGATAAAAGCAACACATTGTGCATGATAAACAATATAGGCTGTTCACATAGCACATAATACTCTACTTCTGTTCATAACCGGAAAAAAATTAACATAAAAAAGAGTGTATCAAGTGGCCCAAAAACCTAAAAATTAACAACAGCATACATACCTTGTTAATTCTATTTAGACCATCAATGGGCTCCATTCTCTTAACGTCCAACAAGCAAGTTTCTGTCCATACAGAATTATGTCATCGTGTCTGAAATTGCCACAGCAGTGAACACCACACAGAAGTTAAAGAAGGCAGAGGCAGACCTGGTATCCATATGGCACATGCAAGATGAGCCCATCGCCCATCAGTTGTAGGCTTCATAGCACCACCTGAAGATTCAACTTGACATAGTTACAGTAGATATTCAACCAGAATATACAACTTGAACATCAAATTGAGCACCAACTGATATCATTCATACCTATAACGGGACAAAGACAACAAGGGGGTGGGAACTCAGGAGCTCCAGGACGGCACAAGTTACATAACCATAGTACACCATCAACAGGTTCTAATTCCCCATAGCACCTAGCATGTACCTGAAGAAGCATAAGTTTATGTCGAGTTCATTTTAATAATGATAGGCAAGGGTTTCTGAAAAAAAAGATATGAAGGGTTTCTGAAATGGAAATTGTTAAAATTACTACACCCAGAGTTGCAAACTATAAACAATTATAACATGGACAGCATCAAGGATAGAAAAGCTTACCATCATTCTACATTTATCACACTGCAGAAAGAGATTGTTTTCATATTCCTGTAATCAGAGATGAAAGGGAAGCTTAGATCATGGGATCGAACCAACGCCAGCAGGCACATAGGAAGAAAAGAGGAGAATAAGCTTAGATCATATTCCTGTCAATCTGCATTTTAATCTTTGACGTGTTGGTGTAACTGACAAGGGTTTCTCCCACAGGAGTAATCATTATCCAAACAAAAATAGGATTCACCTCATCCATATGGCAGACATTGCATTTATCAAGGTCCTTCCAGTCAACACGAACTGGTCTGTAGCCAGCAGGCAAATCTTGATATCTATCAGATTGTGACTTGATTGTAGACATTCCAGAGGTTACTCTGGATTTTGATAATCCCTGTTGATACCAACATACTTCAGTGAGAAACAGGGACTCTTTGGGAAAATAGTAAAATACATGCATATAGCAAAATAAGTCCAGTGCTCCCTAGGTTTCCAGAGCATGAGTCGAATGAACTTCCAATGTAAAGTTCAACCAATGCATGGGAAATGTAGGAAAACTGTAAGGTCGTGATTGCCGAATCGAGAATCATGAAAGACTTTTGCAGTATTTTACTGCTATACTTTTGATTTTGGGGTAAAATTATTGGTGGTTACTTCCTTGCATAGACAAGTGTGACTTTAGCCAACATACTTGCGTTCTCACTTGAAATTTACACTAGCAAAAACATCTACTGATAAAACAGTCTAATCAGCAAAATATGGCAAGATAAAAAAGAGAACATTCAGCTACAGACAATGAATAGTTGAAGCCAACACAACTTTTATAATTGCCATGGCAACTCATAAGCGGGAGAGATCATAGATTGTGAAGCCAACACAACTTGCTTAAAAATGAAATGTAAGATCCAGAAAAAAAAAAAAATTACAGCACATCTAAGTGAAATTTCTAACCGCGATTAGCAACATGAACTGTATCCTGGTAATTCAAGCAACAACGTGAAATGGATTACCTTAATGAGTTTTATGACTTCAGGGTTGGAGAAACCAAACATGTGAGAGCCAGACTGACAGGTCCTTTCTACTTGGTATTCACTGTTCAGATCAACAGATGCATCTTCCAGTTTCTTAATTCTTCCGTATATTTTATTCCAGCAAAGAGATGGAGTTGACCCTTCAATCTAAATAGGACAATTAATTAGCAAGAAAAGAATACAGCACTAAGTTTAAGAAATTAGTCAAGACACTGTTGGTTATGTGGTATAACTACAACCTTATCATTGACACAGGGCAGGATATTACAAGACGGAGTTATCAGAATATCACACTGATTATAACACAATCTTATTGCAACTCAGAGAAATGTGTCAAAGAATTAGGAAATTCAAATCACCAAATATAATGATGATCCCCCAAAAAGCAACAATGCAGTTTCCAAACGGTATGTTAAATGGAAGGTGGAAATTACAGCTTCCAAAACAATTATTGCATCAATCAAAAGAAATATTGCACAAACACGGATCATGGTCATCCGGCTCCACAATTCACAAAATGGCACCTCAACGGTAATCAGGAACTAACCAGGTCTCCATTGTTAAATGTTACTCTAAATAGGGGCCGAATCTTTGACTCAGAATCTCTCAGCACTTGCATCTTATAAATGGCAGAAGCACCTCGATCTGCATCCAAGGAAATTTTCAAGTAGCGGAGAAAATATTCCATACGAAGTAGTGGCAGACAAAGTGAAAACAGCAACATTTCAAAATGCAACAACACTCAACATAACTCAAAGAACAAGGCTAAAGAAATTGACCTGCTGCTGAAGTGTACTTCCGCAAGGCAGTATATCCCTCAGGCCAGATAGATTTGTCATCCTGGAAATATTCTGAATCCTTCACAATCTTTCCTGTGGATATAGACAGACGTTTATATAAGAGCATTGATTTGCTACAAAGCAAAGCTTTTATTAAAAGCTAGCAAATTAGTTCATCCTAAAGAAAGATGGTTGACCAAAAAAGCTCCTTTAGGATGGAGTCAATTTAACTATAACATGCAGCAATCAACAAGCAAAAGTGTTACAATTTACTACATCTTCAAAAAGTTAATTTTTTGGATGCTCTGGTAGGAAGTTACACAACAGATGCTAAACATATATGGTTTCAGGAAAATGAAGACATGGGTTAACCAAAACCCAGCTACGAATAATTACCAAGGCTTATGATCTGCAGATCCCCGATTACATATGGAGAAGTGTGAAGGCTCCTCAGTATCCTTTGTATCTCTTCATCTCCCAGACAATCTTCGCCTGAATCAGTACTTCCATCATCACTATTTGCATGTTCACAACTTTCAGTATTCATGCTCTTTCGCAGCTGTACCATTCTGGTGGGAAGCTTTTGTTCACTCAAGTACCTGACAGGATCAAAATAACAAGTGAATAACCCAAAACAAAAAATAAAGATGGCTGATGCTGCAGCAAAGTGTGAGAATACCCATGCGATAAGTCATTTAAACCATTTTTCACAAAGAGTAAATGTATCTAGAAAATTTTTAAGGAGAAACATTATGCTAGGAACTCTTAACTGCTATGAGGTTCATTCACAAAACCAACACAAGTAAATGATGCTTCACGTTAGCAATCTTAATGTAATTTAGGTGAATCGTATGAGTCGAGAGGAAAAATTTCAGGGCAACAACTATGTAAGGTACATGTGTACAATACAAGTCAATTCTTAAGGCCTGCAAACTGTCACCAAATGAGAAACCCTTGTGGCACCACCACCATAGGAGTTACCAGTAACCACAGAAAGTTAAAAGACAAGACTAAAAGAGCATTTGGTAGGTCACACCTAACTTATTAAATTTCAGACACCAAAAGCGGGTCGTCACAGGGAAAAAAGGATTCCACGACAAAATATAGTTGTAAACGACACAAAACAGTGATGTCTGAACATTACAATTCATCAACAACTTCAAACTCAAGAGGAACATATAATATGGCAGTTTAATGATACAACAAGCTACACTGATAAAGGTCAGCAAGACGGATCCAAAACCAATGCACAATAGAGCTTACATTTTTGCTTCTTCCAAGCTTCGAGTGAAACGAGGTTGCTTGCACTTCAGGTGGAAAGAGGAAAGAAGTCCTTTGAGAAATGAGATTACCTGGTTTGGCTTAATTCTGCAGACAGTTCAAATAAAACATCAAAACCACAAAGTAGGACAGCTATGAGACATTTTTGCCAAAAGAAAAGACATGAATTAACGATCCAACAACAAGATCCTGAAGAATCATGTACCTAGCGAAATCATGGGTACCAAAAAATTGCACAGGGGTCAATCTTGCTTCCAAGTTCTTTTTCAAACCTTTACGGCTACCAATAACTGATTCTTCAACAACAATAGCTGGCCAAACAGCATGACCTGCACTACGCCAATCAAAAGATATAGTCGGTGCAAAACCAAATATAAAAAGTGAAAATGAAGTGATATATACCCATGACAATACATGCAGTACACTTCCATGGAGAAATATTTAGAATAGAGGCCACAGAACTTCTAGGAAGGATAAGACTGAATACATATTAACATTCAGAACGCGTGAGAAGTAGGGATTTTTCATTTGAAAAGATGTTCATAATATACTAACATTTTCATTACTTTGCGCAGGTATAAGAACTACATGCCGGTCGGTTAAAAACAAAACAAACTGCAACAACAAAAGGAGATGCACTGAACAATATCTAAGACATATAAGAGATTAACTAAGTAAATGCCCACCAGTTAGTTTTGCCCATATGAGGTCTCCAGGTTCAAGGTCTTGGCAGTCATCCAAACTGGCAGCTAACACAACCATTTCCTCGTATTCCTGGCTTCCTCCATTGGTACTTCTCGTACTGTAACTCAAGTTCAGTTGCTCCATCTCTTGACGAGATATATAAAATTTAGCCTTTTCTTTCGAAAGTAATAAATCCTCAGTATCTCCATCTTCGTAGTGTATCTGCATTTAACAATTCCAGTGAACAACAGGAACTTAATAGCTGCTATATAATGCTTCGGGGCCTCAATAAACCGAGCAAACAAACTAATTGGACATTAAACCATACTTGATGCCGATTAGTCTCTGAATTGTAGCCAACAATACGCCCTGAATACCAGTCAACATCCAAAGGCCAATACACCTGCAGGGAAGTTTGTTCATTCCATAAACAAGATAGATAGAAACTGTACAGTTTGAAAAATTGCAGAACGAGACACTTGCCTTGCATTGTAGCCCAATGAATGTTTTGGGATCAACACCATCAATGCTTAGCCTATAAAATCAAACAATTGCAGGCACAAACGTGCAGACTTCAGTAAACACCGTGACTAGATGCATCCAGTCGGCAAATGAAACTCGCAAAGGTTCAATATTTTCCAACTTATATGAGTCAATTATCACAAACATTTACATTACCCTACATAGAAGAAACACAAAATAGAATCGGAATTACACACCTAGCCCATCTCCTAGCATCAGCTGGGAGTGAAGAAACCTTGTCGGAGTCCTGCACAGAACCACTTTTCTTTTTCCTCTTCCGTACCTTATTGCTACCATTCACTTGATGATTCCGGCAGTCCCTCAACCTGGGGAGATCAAACCCTTGCAGAAGACTGGAATCAACCCCCAATTTAACTAACTCACTGCTCCCAATCCTCCTCTTCTTCGCCTTCCTCTCCACATTATCCTCGACCAAGTCCTCAATCTCCTCAATTTCCTCCTTCACTTTAACCAAATCGGCCCTCGACACTTCTCCAACAGACTGCTTTTTCGACTTCTTACACTTGCGAGAATACACATTGATTATAGGAGGCCGATTGGAGCACGGAACGTCGTCATCGGAGACGAGCCTCCGTGCTTTGACCTTCTTAGACATGACATTAGAGCCGCCCGAGCTGACACACAGCGACGCCGCGGTGTAGACCCGGTCAAGCGACACGTATCGAACGGGGGCGTCTGTGTGGTTGTCCAGATTGATATCGTCGTCTTCGACAATCGGCTTATTCAGAACCTTGCTTTCGCTGGGTTCTTCTATCAATGTCATGGTTGGTGCAATGATAATGATGAAGACGAGGAGAGAGCCGAAATTTGGGACGGAGGCGAGCTTCTGCTTTCCTCTGTCGTCCTTCTGCTCTCTCGCTCGCTGAATTAACTGTGTCAGTAGATAGATATCCAATTGGCAGATCCTGGCGGCAATTGGAGAAGCTGGATTTGGTTGAATTTGAGGAAAAGGGAAGAGAGTGTTAGTTAGGGTTTAAGGTTGGGGAAAAATTTTGGATCTTTTGGAGGGATAGTATTCCCCCGAACTATCAGTTTCCCGCCGTGTGTTAACAACAATGGCGGACGAGATATAACTCCAAGGTTACCTAAATGGTCACCAAACTATGGGCCAATTAACCCGACAGTCACTAGATTCGAAAAAATTCTTTAAACGTCACCAAACTTCGACCTTATTATCCAAGCAGTCATTCCGTCCATGGACATCCATTTTGCCATCAAACGGCCTATGTGGACATTCCAAATAGGACCATTTATTGTCCGCCACGTCATGCAAGCTCGTCTAGGTGGCATATTTTATCCTTGACCGACCCAGACAACCAAATCAGTCTACCCAAGCCGAAACCCAACTCCTCCTTCCACCCAGCTCCTCCTTTCCCCACCTCCAGTGCCGCCTCCCTCCTCCAACCTCCGCCTCCACCGTCTGCCCTCCTCCGACCTCCGCACTCCTCCTCCCGCCTCCCCCTCCGACCTCCGCACTCCTCCTCCCGCTTCCCTCCTCCGACCTCCGCACTCCTCCTCCTGCCTCCCTCCTCTGACCTCCGCCTCCACCGGCTGCCTATTATGGAATCGAATCTCAGCTACGATCAGCCATGGCTCCCTTGTGACGACATCTAGACAGATATCATCTACGATCAGCCTCCGCCTCCACCCGCACTCTAGACAGATCTCATTCACGGTGGCCCCCTTGTGACAGATGCCGACGGCGAGGATCTCCGCCATTTCTCACAAGGAGGTCGGCTGCTCCGGTCGGTTGCCTCGGTATCTCCAGCCAAAATCATAACTCCTCTCCCAATTTACGAAACATCATCAGCTGGGAAGATTGGCAGATCTGAGAATGGTGGGGGAAGATTGGCAGATCTGAGATCGGAAAGAGAGCTTCTACTCTCCGATAAAGAGCAAGGAGGAAGAGGACAAGTCAGAAGGAGAAAGTTGGAAGGAAGGGAAAAGGAGAAGGAAGGAAGAGGGAGTGGGGTTCAGCGGTGGCGACGACGGCGTCGGAGGTGGGGAAAGGAGGACAATGGGTTGGTTCATTTAGGTTTAGATTGAGTCTAGGGTGGGAATCGGTTTGGGTAGATTGGTTTGGGTGAAATAATCCACCTACGCGGGCTTGTGTGACGTGGACTCCTATTTGGCATGTCCACATAGGCTGTTGGACGACATCATGGATGTCCGTAGACGGAAGTGACTGCTTGGATAATGAGGTCTAAGTTTGGTGACATTTAAGGAATTTTTCGAATCTAGTGACTGTCGGGTTAATTGGCCCATAGTTTGGTGACCATTTAGGTAACCAATCCCTCACATATGCTACCCCACGTGTTATTTGCAAAACATAAGCTATTTTTTCGACTGAAAACATATTAAGTTTTTTTTTTATAAATATTTTGAATATGACGATATTGGGTGATTTAAATCAATACTCATACCAAACAACCCCAAGCTATTTTGATCAATTTCTTTTTACCACCTACTTACATATGGGTGGAAATTGGGTCGGTAGCCGAATTCGATTCTGGACAAAAAATCATGATTGTGACCATGGTCAATTTCAAATTTGATCAACCGTGACAGTAAATTCGACTCAATTCAAACTATTTTATAAAATTTTGGGATATTACATAATTTTGGTTATATAAGTCACGAGTTTGAACATTTAATTCCTTTATTTGGACATGAAAATCATTTATTTCTCTACGATGAATTAGAACTGCATTATTTGCAGTATGATAGGTTTGCCTACACTAGGTTAGATTGCTTGCACTAGTATAGGTGTGTCTGCACTTGACAGATTGATTGCACGGGTAATTAGCATTAGGAGTCCCATTCCTTTGGGTTTTGTACGAAATCGTCCCATTCGTTTGAAAAAAATGGATCAGCCCCATACGTTTTAAATTCAAACAAATTCATCACACCGATCACTTTTTCGGCCAAATCAAACAGTCAGCATGCTTAGTTAGCAAAAAAAAAGCTTAGGTGGAAGGTCCAACTCATCTATTCTGACCCAACCGGTCAAAATAGCAAACTCAACCCAATCCCAACCTAAACCCCCCAAAACAATGAGTCTCAAACCCACGTTTTTGAACTCAGCTCTTGGTCTCTAAGAAGTTTATCGACTTCCCTTTCTGCAGCTCTCACCCTTCTCTGTTTGAAACCTTTTCTTCAACAAGTATGCAAGAAAAACAAGAAGAAGAAGAAAGATGAAGAAGAAGGAGGAGGAAGAAGAAAGAGACAAATGAGTAGGGGTTTTAGATTCAAAAAGATAAGGGAAGAGGAAGTTTCAGACTGATTCAATAGCTGAGTTCAGAAATGTGGGTTTAAGACTCATTGTTTTGGGGGGTTTGGGTTGGGTTTGCTCTTTTGACCGGTTGGGTCAAAATAGATGAGTTGGACATTCCACCTAAGTTTTTTTTGCTGACTAAGCATGCTGACTGTTCGATTTGGCCGGAAAAGTGATCAGTGGGATGAATTTGTTCGAATTTAAAACGTATGGGACTGATCTATTTTTTCCCAAACGAATGGGACGATTTCGTACAAATCCCAAAGGAATGGGACTTCTAATGCTAATTACCTTGATTGCACTAGTATAGTAAAAAAAGTGTCAGCACTAAGACAAGTATGTCTGCAATGGGGTAGATTGATTGCACTAGCACATTAAAAATGTGGTAATTACTATAATGATATTTTATCTCCCTCTACTTTGTCAAGTTAACATACAACCCCTTATACTAGGAAATTATCAATTTACCCCCTCTTACTGTAGTCAACCTAACAATTAAACCCTTCCATCCAAATTTCCATACAATATTTCGTTAAGTGATTACTCACCAATATGACTTATTCATAATTAATGACAACCTTGTCATATCATCGACTTTCATCCATATTTGTTAGTGACTCAACTAAACTAAAAATTGATAAACAAAATGCACTAAATAAAAGCAATAAATTTTATATCTATAAATCAAAATAATAAATCATAAATATTTTTAATATATAAATTTTATGGATTTATTTTTTTAATATTATTTTTTATGAATAATTTTTTTAATATATATGAAATTTTGGATGGAAGGGCTTGATTGTTAGGTTGGTTATAGTAGGAGGGGGTAAATCGATCATTTCGTAGTATAGGGGCCTATCTGTTAACTTGGCAAAGTAGAGGGGGCAAAGTACAATTTTTCCATTAATTAATTAAAATATTTATGTTGACTAAATTAATGATAATTTAAATTGGTAACTAATCCCTCCTTATTTGGTGGGATAAGTACTCTTTTCTAATAATTATTCACCATTTAATTATGTAATAAATGATACATATTTAATTAGATAATTAGTATTTTAATATCGAATAGTTTCCAACAAATCATGTATGTAGACAATAGAGTTGAAACTCAGATAAGTGCTCGAGTCTCCTCTGCTCGAGAGGCTGTAGATAGAGTCTTTTACCAACAATGGGGAAAACAAGTACTAAGAAAACCCAAAACCCTTTCGACATAAAATTCTATCGATTCAACTTCCCCCACTACTTACTTCCCTTCGATTGGAGTTGTAGCTCGCAACAAAGGAGTCGATAGCGGTGAAATTTTATTAATTTTTGGTCGGATACCAAACATAGTCCAACTTTCAGGTATTCCAATAAATTTAGCCCAAGTTTCGTGTATTACAATTTTTAGCCAAAATTACTTTTACTCTATTAGTTTTGTCCAAATGTTTAATGGACATATATATGGTGTAGCAATGATGTGTAAAACAAATAATATAATAGTTAATAATTCTCTAAAAAAAAACAATTGTTAATAATTAACTAAATGAATATATATATTATATACATGAAAAACGAGTACTCCCCACTCGATGTCATCAACAGTAGGGGTGGAAATTCGGTTAAAGTTAATGGTTAAAATCGATTAATCAACCGAAATTGGTTAATCGTTAGTTAACCGATTATTTGATCGATCAAGGAGACGGTCAACCATTTTTAGCAAGTCGGTTAATGGTTAAAATGCGGTTAACCGACTTTGACCGAAACAATAATGGAATAATGAGTTACAGTGCAAGTGTTTTTTTACATTGTGTATAATTTATGATATTATTTAATTTATATGAAATTTTAAAGTTAAAAGTAGATTAAATCGGTCAAAATCGGTCAATTATCGGTTAATCGAATATTGGTCGGATTTTGACCGATTTTATTTTGGTCAATCATCGGTTAAAACTTATTGGAGGTCGGTTAACCAATTTTAATCGGTTAATGACCGAATTAACCGATTCCCACCCCTAATCAACAACCCTCCCATTAGGCTATTATCACCTCGACCCAGGGGCGGAAGTAGGGGGAGCCCCGGCTCACCCCATTTTCAGTCCCGAGCGTTTAAATCGAGTGTAAATTTGTGATTTTTTTCGAATCCGGCTCAGTGCAAATTTTAAATTAGGCTCAGTGTTATATTAATACGACGATTTGAAAACCAAATCTATTTGAAAAAACTTTGTGTTGTTAAAAGAACCTAATATAGTTAATAGACTCAATCATATTAACTATACGACTATACTCTTATCTTATAGTAATATCTCATAGACATGTGTAGATGGTCCAATAAGCTAATCATTTTATTGCGACTTATGAATGAATGAGTAAAAATGTAATATTGATGATAAATTATTCAAATAAAAAAAAATCATCGGTGGCACATCCCAATTTTCATTTGGTCAAGAGGAATACTAATAATTTATAGAAAAGATGTTGGTCACGATAAATTAGTGACTAATAACATCACACAGTGAAGCCAAAAAATATATCTAGCACAATATATGTATAGAGAAAATTTTTATTTCAATTTCGGCTCAGTGCATGTTTGAATCCTGGTTCCCCCTGCCTCGACCACATTTGGAAGTAGAGCAACCTGTTCAACGTTAAATTTCTTTATCTCAAGAGGATAAACTAGATCAACGAATCACATAATTCAACAATACTATGTCTACCCTATTATGAAGCACCAAATTCTCATAATCATCGATTGATGTTGAATTAGCGACGGTTCCAGATGGCCGAGTCGGAGCTCGACCCTTTTATACGGAAGAGAGGGTTATCATGATGAAGACTTATGCACTATCATTGGACTATACCCATGGAGGCTGGTGCTGGACGAAAGGTGGAGCAAAGGTTCAGGTAGTGAGTGGCCGAAAACAAATGGGAATGAGTTGGCTGGTAGAGTCATTTGCTCGAAACTAACACTTGAATATGGAATAAAAAGTAAATTTTCATCTTCTTCTCTCTTCTTCATCTTCGCTCAAGCTCCTAAAAAACGAGGTCTTGGACTAGCAGTAGTGATGAACCATAAATCCATATAACTTTTTAATTTTTCTAATCCCATACAGACAAATCACACTACAAGAATCTGTCTGTTTAACATTGGAACTCTAATAGCGGTAGCCAATTCGCTATTAGATGGGCCTTTTTAACAACGGATAGCTTAAATTTAACACCGAATAAAAACCAGTTGTTATCTAACAGTGAATTATAAACCGTTGTAAAACTTGTTGAGAATTTAGTGACTAAAGAGCACACTTTTATAACTTGAATGACTTATATTACAATAACTCTCACTTTCACAAGATAGCCACTAAACTCTCTATCCTCACACTTTGATCACTCCCACTCCACACTCTTAACCTCACGCCACTCTCTCTTAATTCTTACTCTATTTTGCTTCTCACTTTGCTTTTCATTTCACTTTGTCACTCCTACTTCTTCACCTATTTATACTACTCCTTAATTAATAAAATATTACAAGATATTTCTCTAGACTATTCTAGCAAACTTAACATATGGTCACAAAATTTTTATTTTGTTTAACCTATCACATCATTTTGACTAAGTGGCAATTGGAGGCTTGTGGAGTTCTCTAGAGAATTGGAGTTGATTCCAACACTCCCCCTCAACGACAAGTCTCTAGAGTTTCGGGTTTTTCGATCATACCAACTCGCTTCTTAAGATCTTGTAATCTTGGTCCGTTAACTCCTTTAGTGAACATGTCTGCTAGTTGATCCTCCGTGTTGATGTACTTCATGTCAATATATCCTTGTAACACCTTTTCTCTAACGAAGTGGTATTGTACCTCCACATGCTTAGTCCTTGCGTGAAACACCGGATTGTCCACGAGTCGTAGTGCTGACTGATTATCACAGAGTAGTGGAACTGGGTAGTTCACTTGTTGTCCCAAGTCCTTCAAGAGTTGTATCAGCCATACACACTCTTGCGTCGCCATCGCAGATGCCTTGTATTCTGCCTCGGTAGTCGACAATGCAACTGTAGGTTGCCTCTTACTGCACCATGATTGGTCCTGATCCAAGGTTGAACACATATCCCGTGGTTGATCTCCTTGTATCAAGGTCGTCAGCATAGTCAGCATCACAATACTCTGATAACCCTGTATTTCCTCCTTTCTTGTATAAGATACCATGATTAATTGTACCTTTCACGTATCGAAGAATTCTCTTTGCAGCTTCCAGATGCGGCTTCTTTGGATTTTGCATGAACCGGCTTACCAAGCCTACTGCGTACGAAAGATTTGGCCTTGTCAATGTGAGATAGATGAGGCTGCCGATATGTTGTCGTATCCTCCAAGTCTTTTCCTTCTGTTGATCTTAGCTTGACACTGGCATCAACGGGAGCAGATACTGGTTTGCACTCCAGCATCCCAAACTTCTCCAAGAGATCCTTACTATACTTGTGTTGACACAAGAATAGTCATTCTTTAGTTTTCTCCACTTCAAGTCCAAGAAAGTGTCGTAGCTCTCCAAGCTCCTTCATCTTGAAACATACTGAGAGATTCGCCTTGATTTGAGTTACCTCGACTTCATCATCCCCAATTATGATGAGGTCATCCACGTACACCAGCACAACTGCTATCCTTCCTTCTTGATTCTTCACGAACAAGCTGGAATCTGACGGTGCTAGATTGTAGCCATTTTGGATGAGAAACTCTGCAATCTTACCATACCACGCTTTTGGTGCTTGTTTGAGTCCATACAGTGCCTTATTTAGCTTACACACGTACCCTGGATGATGTTTACTTTTGAATCCTTGTGGTTGCTCCATGTAGATTTGTCGATCTAGCTCTCCGTGTAGAAATGCGTTTTTAACATCCATCTGCCAGAGCTTCCATCCCTTGCTTGCCGACAACGCAAGTAGAACCCGTACTGTAGTAATTTTGGCTACTGGACTGAAAGTTTCATCATAGTTGATTCCATACTGTTGTGAGAATCCTCGAGCTACTAGGCGAGCTTTGTACCTCTCAATTGAACCATCAGGACGAGTCTTTACTTTGTATACCCACTTGCATGAAATGGGTTTTACTCCTTCAGGCTTCGGCACCAAATCCCAAGTCTCATTATGATCTAGAGCATCAATCTCCTCTTTCATCGCTTTAAGCCATTCCTTTTTCAATGATGCTTCCTCAAATGTGTTTGGCTCGTTGATTATTGCTTCCTCGATCAGTGCTGCATTAGCGTATTTAGGATTCGCCCTCCTTTTCCTTCTAGACCTTCTAAGTTCTGGTAGGTCTTCAGCTTCTTGGGTTTCAGATTCTTCAAATTGGCTTGGTCGTTGCTCTTCTCGAACTTCTTGAGACACTGCAGTCCTCCATGGAGATTTTTCCTTTGCCACTATCTTATCTCGAGCTCCATGTGTCTCTTGACTTGCTTCGTGTTTTGTAGAAGCCTCTTCTTGTTCTTCTTCTATTTTAATATTTTTCTCCAACTTCTCTTGAACTCGTTCCTTTATCTCTTCTGACTCAGGCTCAATCGTTGCTTGCGGTGACCAATATGATGTCATCTCGTCAAACACCACATTTCTTGAAACATGACACTTTCCTGTCTCTGGATCACAACACCTCCAGCCTTTTCGTTGTTCGTCATAGCCCACAAAGATACATCTGATTGCCTTTTTGTCAAACTTGCTTCTAAGCTGATCAGGAACAAAGACATAGCATACGCACCCGAATACTCGAAAGTGACTGACTGTAGGCTTGACCTTCCAGAGTTTCTCAAACGGCGAGATGAATTCCAACTTTGGTTGTGGTAACCGATTTATTATGTGTACCACGATCTTCATGCACTCTGCCCAGTACTTCACCGGTACATTCTTCGCATGTAGCATGCTCCGACATATCTCCGCAAGGTGACGATTCTTTCATTCTGCTACTCCATTTTGTTGAGGTGTTCGTGGACATGTCAATTGTCGACGAATCCCCAACTCCTTCAAATAGCTGCAGAATTCATGTGAAGTATATTCACCTCCGTTGTCCGTACGAAGACATTAAACCTTTTGTCCAGCTTCACTTTCAGCTTTCTCCTTGAATAGCTTAAACTTCTCTAATGCTTCAGACTTCTCCTTCATGAAATCCAACCAGACATACCTTGAGTAATCATCGATGAAAGTGATCACGTATTTGAACCCGCTCATAGAACCTTGTCTTATTGGGCCAAACACGTCAGAGTGGATCAGTTCCAACGAAACTTTGGCTCTAAACTTGGAGTCTTCGTAAGGTAGCTGATGTGCTTTCCCATATTGGCATCCTGGACACACCATGTCTTCACGGACTTCTAGTTGAGGAAGGCCTCTCAACGCAAACTTGTTCATCATTAATTTTAACTTGTGGTAGCTCACATGTCCTAGTCGCGCGTGCCACAAGTCTGCCGTCTCGTTCCTCCTAGCTCGGTCCACGCAGGCTGACTCCATTGACATCGCATACATTACTTCTCGCTTGACTCCTTCCATGAACGACGTGCCTATGACCTTCAACTCCTTGTAGACTTTCACGTCATTAGGGCCAAAAAGTACGTAGTTACCTGGCTCAGTTAATTGGGTGATTGATATCAGGTTCTTCTTTATCCCAGGCACATGGTAGACTTCGTCAAGCTGCACCGCCCTTGGATTGGAGTCGAGAGCTATTTTTGTTTTGCCGACGTGTGCAATTGATAACCTTGCATTGTTGGCGGTAACTACGACTCGGCGTCCCTTGTACTTGGATGTGTTTGTCAGCTTCTCCTTGTCTCCCGTCATATGATTTGAACACCCTGAGTCGAAAATCCAGTTTCTCTTGTAGTCAATAGCTTGTGGACGAGACACTTCTAAAGCAATTTCTTCAGCTTCATCTTTCTTGGTATTCACTTCCTGCTTCTCGGTTTGTGGTTCTTCGCCAACCGGTTCGACCATGGTGAATGAGCACTCCATGTCCCAATCATCTTCAAGGTTTGGTTCATCCCTTTGACGGCTTGACGTCGCAACATTTCCTTCGAGTTTCTTCCGATGCCAACAATCACGTGCAAAATGACCTTTCTTTCCACAGTTGTAGCATTGGTTGTTGCGGCGCTCTTGTAAGTTTTCATCGCCACGTGTTGAGCGTTGATGAGTTCCCTGTTGCCTGCTTCTCCCTGGTCTTCTCCGCCAGTCTTGTTTCTCGCCTTCTCTTGGTCTTGTCGCCTTTCGTTGTCCACTGCCGGCTTTCTTGCTAAAGAGCACTTCTTCATCTTTCATGGTGACTTTAGATAATTGTTTATCTAAAGCCTCTTGATCCGCCAATTTATTCTCCATCTCTTCCAAGGTCGGCTCTTTAGCCCATCCACGGATTGTCGTAACGAGTCCATTAAACTCAGGACGTAACACATGGACTATAATTCGTTTGATCCTTGTCTCACTGATGGGATTTTCTGGATCCATCTTTGAGATTTCTTCACATAAGGATTTTACCTTTGAGAAGTAATCACTTACTGTCACTTCTCGTTGTGAGATTGACAGAAGTTCATTCTCAAGCATTTGTAGTTTCGCATCATTCGTGCGAGCAAATACTTCAGCTAACGACCTCCACGCCTCTGTAGGTGTCTTAGCTTTCTTGATTCGTGGCAACAACGAATCATCAACGGCGGCATATAGCACATAGAATGCCTTCCCGACTTTGACATTCCATTTTCGCAGGCCTTCGACATCGGTGGGTGGTGTGGTTTGACTTCCGGCAACAATGTCCCATAAGTCTTGTCCGCGCAGGTAGAACTCCATACGAGTGCTCCACGGGTTGTAGTTGTTGTTGTTGAGCCTCTCAATGCTACTAAATGAAGTAGCCATATCCGCCATAGTGATTTGGTGATAACTCTCGATCAACCAAATAAGCTTGATCCCTGATCAAATATAGCTCCGCAGTCCCGGACTACGCACTAGCGGCACCTCCACGTAATTTTGGTTTTAAACCAAAAGACTCGTATGTCGGTCCCAGATCGGCCACTCTGCAACAACGTATCACAATTCCAAGGGAAAACTTTTCTGATGTGGAAGATCAGACTAGCTGCAACCACAGAGCATACTCAGCATAACCTTGGCTCTGATACCAAATGTTGAGAATTTAGTGACTAAAGAGCACACTTTTATAACTTGAATGACTTATATTACAATAACTCTCACTTTCACAAGATAGCCACTAAACTCTCTATCCTCACACTTTGATCACTCCCACTCCACACTCTTAACCTCACGCCACTCTCTCTTAATTCTTACTCTCTTTTGCTTACCACTTTGCTTTTCATTTCACTTTGCCACTCCTACTTCTTCACCTATTTATACTACTCCTTAATTAATAAAATATTACAAGATATTTCTCTAGACTATTCTAGCAAACTTAACATATGGTCACTAAATTTTTATTTTGTTTAACCTATCACATCATTTTGACTATGGGGTTGTTTGTTTGGTAGAATTTAAGGGGTGATTTGCCTAGAATTGAGGTCCAAATCTAGGGGGTAGAGAATTCAATGAAATAGATTGTTTGTTTTGCAAAAAAATAAGAGAGATTTGCCCAAAATTAAATTCTAGGGTGGGCCATTTGTAGATTTCAGTCCCTTTTTGAAATCTCTACTTAACAGTAGTGATTTGGGACTTTCTCTAGTGATTTGAGTGTGTGTTTCCATAATTACCCTTGTTTGAAAGAAGAAGAAGGAGAAGAGAATGGGAAAATGTGAATAGAGGAGAATAGGGATAGTTTGGTCTTTTCCGTGTTGGTTCATTTATTTTCATTTAAATGATTTTTAATTTTTTAATTCAACATTCTCACAAAATCACTCATCCAAACGGTCTATTCTGAAATAGACAAGAATTCAACAATCTCTAGCTATTCTAATTCCCTAGCTATTTCAATTCTCTCCGATCCAATTCTACCAAACAAACGACCTCTAAGTGACAATTGGAGGCTTGTGGAGTTCTCTAGAGAATTGGAGTTGATTCCAACAAAACTAACACGGATAGAATAGATCATGCCAAAGCCCGCCACACAAAGTGACAAAACTGAGGGTCAATATATTATGGGAAAATAACATTTTAGTCCCATCTACTTTGCCAACTTAACAAACAACCCCATATACTATAAATTGCTCTTTTTACCCCCTCCTACTTCATCCACTTTACCTTTTGGGTCCTTCTATTTCAACTTCAGTCTTCTCAACACTTAATTATTGTGCATTTAGCACACCACATCAGATTCAATAACCACATATAAGCTTATTAAGCACTTTTAATTGGGAATATAATATATATATATATATATATATAATATAAATTAATATATAAACACATGATAAAATTGACGGATAAAACACGCAGTTTTAAAACTCTTCATATTTCACCATATTCTTCGCTAACATCCCTCAATTTGCCTTCCAACCAACTCTTTGTTTCCTACCACCAATATCTCTCTCTATTGGTGTGCGGATGTGTCTAGATTTAACGTTAAGAAGACGAAAGTTGGTATAAAATGATCCAAAAGGCAAAGTGGCTAAAATAGGAGGAGGTAAAAAGAACTATTTATAGTGCATGGGTCTATTTATTAAGTTGGCAAAGTAGAGGGGGAAAATGTTATTTTCCCAAATATTATATTTCCATTCTATTTTTTCAGGTATAGTCCAAGGAGGTCAGTCACACACACTGACAGTTTGACATACACCTGGAGGTAAACGGAACGGGACTCCTTCTCCTTCTAACTCGCTCTCATATCCAGAATAAAATCTTTTATTTCTTTCTTTATTTCCCCCCTAATTAATTAATTCTTCACTGTGTTCTTCCCTCTTTGTGTTCTTCGATTGAGCCCTTCACTTGAAACAAAACCCTAAATTTCTAGGTACCCACTCGTGAATGGAAATGTTGGTTTGTTTATCTTAGTGTTACGAACCAATTACTACTTGGTGGATAATTATACCTTATCTCACCGATTTCCACTCCATCCCTCTCTCTTTATCCTCTCTTCCGTGTTTTTTTTTTTTTTCAGTTTCTGATCAGTTTTCACTTCTCCGATTTGATGATGCAGTTTCCGATCCTTACAAGTTGACCGAGTCCTCACCATAGGTTGCATTCTGGCTATCAATGGGTTGGTGGTGATCTCTTCTTTTCTTTGTTCTGACTGTTGATGGGTTGCTTTTGATTCTTACTTGCAGGGGGCTGTTGGACTTGTGTGTGGGAGTGTAGAGGTTTTGTAGCTTCAGTGAGAGTTCGTGCCCATATTTGACAGGTTCTCTTCCTGCCGGTTGTTCCTGTATTTCGCCTCATGCTGTTTCTAGGTTTTGTTTGACCTGTGTGTGACCTTCCCGGATTACCAGTTTCTTTAGAGTGCATCTTGGTTTCCTGGGCTCTATTAGTTATTTCCTCATTAGCATTTGTTTTATACAATTTTTTAGTTGGAAAATCAAATGAATTTGTTTAGATTTGATGTACAACTCTGCAGAGTGCAGCCCGATTAACTACAACAACAGGGTCTGTGATTGTCTATTTGAAACTGATTGAGCATTTGAACCTGCATGCTTCCAGTAGATTGTGTTATGAAAATTCTAATGCTTTTGAGAGGTTTCAATATAGATGCAGCTCTGCATGGAACTCAGTAGTGCATATTCTTTTTCTGTTTTCTCTCACCATCTATTCGGAATTTCAAGCTGTGGCAATATTCAGATGTTTAGAAGGGAACAGAAGAAGATTTACTAGGCTATACTGGAATAGGGCACGTTTTTGTTGATCAGCATTTACAGAGATCCTTAAATATTCGTATTTTTTTCTCATATGTGCATGTACATACTTTGAAAACTGCATAGCTGCGAACATCTCCCTTGCTTTTCTTCGTGTCTGCAATAGATGTTTGCGATTTCATGAAGTATGTTCCTCCATGTTATATCTTTGCTGTGACACTTGAAACTGTTGTCACAATCCTACAATTTCTTGGTCCTTTCCTCCAATGCTAAATGCTATGTTTTTCCTGCAGGAAGGTGAAACCATCAAGTTGCCAGGAAGTCTTCATATTAGCACTGTTAACACAACATGAGCGAGGCAACTGCAATGAACAATAATCCTGGTGCAAAACGTAAGCGTGGTCGTCCACGCAAGCACCCAAAAGCGGATCTCTATCACGGGGGAGCTTATGATGTTATGACAGATCAATACATGAGTAGGGGCTATAATTCAAACCAGCAGGAGAATTCTGGTGTTCAATCTGGAGGGATCAGCGGAAGTCATCCCACACAGCAAAATCCAGTCAATGATGACATAATGTTAGGTCAACCTGTCCATGGTGTTATTGAAGCAGTGTTTGATGCAGGGTACTTGCTCAGTGTCAGGGTTGGCAATTCGGAAACCAACTTGAAGGGTGTTGTGTTCAAACCTGGGCGTTACATTCCTGTTTCAGCTGAGAATGATATTGCCCCTGGTGTTCAAATGATAGAGAGAAACAAGTTTCCTATTCCAAGAGAAGACAATGAACACATCCGTCGGCGTCGTTATCGAACTAGAGAAAAGAAAAGTATCGCACATGGGACCCACGCATCTAGTACAGTAGTCTCGAGAGGCGGCCAGGTACTTCCTTTGATGCCCCAAACTGCCACGTCTGGGATGATCCCAAGAGGCAATGTCGTGCCTGTTATACTCCAGCCTGCTAACGTATCAAATGGAGAACCATCGTCAGTTGCTATGGCTCCTCATCTGATGGCTGCCTCTAAAGGTAAAGCTGTTGTAGATGTTTCTGTTCCTAGAAGTGGACCATCATTCGCACAACAGCTTGCAGAAGCTGAGAAGCAAGTAAAACGTCAAGAATCTGAAACTATGAATCAGCAGCTGGTGCCTCCTTGTGCACAACCTCAATCTGGTTTAAACTCCAATATTTCAACGGCCCCTCCAGCATCAATGCATATTCCAGGTATGCCTTTTGAGAAACTTTTAACTCTAGTGATGAAAAGTCGTCAAGAGTTGACAGAATATAATAGCAGCTCAGCTGGTACTTTGTCTATGAAAGATTATGGCCTTGCTACTGGAGACGATGATTACGAAGATGATGATGATGATGATGAAGAAGATGACGATGAAGACAACGAGGAAGAAGAAGAAGATGATGATGATGATGATGATGACGACAGTGATCAGCCTCTAACTGTTGAGCCCTTGCAAGCTATACAGCCCAACAACCTTAACACCCAACCTGCATTTATCCGGCCGCATATGGAGTATAGAACTGGGAAAATGACAGAGCTTCTACAGGTAAAAAAACAGTATGTAAAGGCATGATTCTCCTTCTCCTATCCTACGTAGTATGTACTATTTGATAGCAAATATTTGCATATCTGATATGATGTTATGTGAAGGTTGTACAGAAGAACGTGATGGAAAATCAGTCAATGCAGGGTGGGAAACCAAGCGAGTGAGGAACAAGCCATCCTGAGCATGGAGTCGAAGCCAAAAGCACTGTTGCAGTTTAGTAGAAATCTTTTGTTTAGATATGAAGTTGGAGGCTGCTGCTTATATGTAAATCTTAGGAAGAGAGTGCCTGTTGAAACTCATATGATTACTTGATCAAGTAATTGAAATGGATGCTGATAAATACAAGACTTCCTCTGAAAAGACAATACTAACGTGTCCATCAAACGGACAAATCCTTCCTTTTGTGTAATTGTATCCTGACTATGAGAATGTTGAGCTTCTACATTTCACCTGCAGCATATAATGATCATGATGCTGGATACTTTTCACTAGGCCGTTGACGAACCAAGCCGCTTGTGATCGGCTCGAGAAAAGCTCACTCGTGACTCGGCTCGATTTTAAACGAGCCAAGTTTGAGCCAGGGCATGTTCGACTCAATAAGCTTGCGAGCTGGCTCGAGCTTGAGCTCAAGAGCCAACTCGAACACTAGCTTCACTGTATGACTTATTATAAACTCAATAATGAAACACGTAGTTTGTCATATACAAACTTGTAAGTTTTAGAATACTTCATATTGAGCTAAAATTGGACGCATCAAATGGTTTAATGACCTAAGTTGGACTTGAATTCGAGTTTGGCTCGTCAAGTGTAGTTAACGAGCTAGGCTCGAGTAGGATCGAGCTTGTCACAAGCTAGAACAAACTCGAAAATTCTAGCTCAAGTTCAAGCTCGTCCAACTTGAGCACAGTGAAGTTCGGCTCAGCTCGTGAACACCCATACTTTTCACCTACCAGTAGTGGGGACTGGGAGTACAATGTGCTGCTATGTTTCAATTCAGCATCATGATGCCATTCTTAATTTATTGTGTAGTACGAAAACTGTCCTCAACGAAATACAAAAGCTGCTATCATAGCTTATACGCTGATCTCAATGTTATCAATCAATCTGACAGTACCGAACAATGCAGCGATGCAGAACACAACAGGGCTTTTCACTACTGCTACTGCCTCCAAACTCTCTTGATCCACAATCTGGTAAACAAGACACAACAACAATAGTGAGAATCAGAAAAGTCGAAGTGGTTGTGTTCTGTCCAACAATCAATCAAACAAACAAACAGACCTCTGCATAGTCGACCTTCCCTCCTGCCCTGGTTATTGCTTCAACAACAGTGTCCTGCAACTCACTGCAATTTGTCTTGTGCCCTTTCTCAGCCAACAATTTAGCTTCCAACAGTGCCCTGCTTATAGATAGTGCCTGCAGCATTTCATATATTACAAAAATCATTGTGAAATACATAGCAAAATTCAATCCCAGAAAGCTACAGCGAACATTCCTCTACCTTTTGCCTGTCTTCTGCAGATAGCTTAACATTTCGTGAACTCATTGCCAGACCATCCTCCTCCCGCATTACCTCGCACCCAACTATTCTTATCCCAAAATCAAGATCTTTAACCTGTTGAAATTTTGGACACAATCAACAACTCTGGAACAGCAGAAAAGCCTAATGCTTGATGAAGTCGAAAAGGTAAGCTTACCATTCTCTGAATAATCCTCCACTGCTGGTAATCCTTCTTCCCAAAAACAGCAACATCAGGCTCCACAATGTTGAATAGCTTCGAGACCACGGTGGCAACTCCCCTGAAGAAAACTGGGCGGCTCTTCCCGCACAACCCTTTCTCCAATTTCTCAACCCTAACCCACGTCTCGTGCCCTGCTCCCATCTCCTCCACGCACGACGATATCCCCGTTCCTTCCTCTAATTTCCCTTCTCTTCTACCGTAATCGTACAGGTTGTGGGGATGGAAGACCGCGTCCACCGACCGGAGCTTCTGGATGTCGCCGTTGATGTCCGATGGGTAAGTTGACAGGTCCTCCGTCGGAGAGAATTGACCTGGGTTTACATAGATTGAAACAACTATGACATCAGCTAGGGATTGAGCTTCTTTGACCAGAGATAGATGACCTTGGTGGAGGTAACCCATTGTCGGAACCAAGGCTATGGTCTTCCCTCTGCATCTCATCGCCCGTGACCATTTCCTCATCTCGTCTTTGTTCGTAATGATCTCCGGCAGTTCCGTACTTTCCATCGTCGACGAGGACGCTTCGTTCATTTCACTCTAAGTTCGTATACAGTCTTTTTACATGGTTAGTTAATCAATCAGTCACTATCAACAAATCGATTATGAAAGCGTCATTCATATGAACACAATCGAATGGATAGAAGAAGAAAAAAAGAGAAGAATGAAAGCAATGTTACCGTGGTTGAGTTTCCAGTTGCAGAAATGATTTTCGTGCCGAAAAGAGGAGATGAATGAAGAATTGGGTCAAATACTTTTGCAGTCTTTTAAGTTTGCATGTTGTCAACTCGGTCACTTAACTTTTGAACTCAGTTGAATTGGTAACTTATATTTTAACTTTGTTATAATGTGGTCACTTGGTCCGATTTTGTGATCATTTTCGTTCAAAGTGCCACGTAGACATGACATTTCATCCAGTTAATGGTTAAAATTGATTAATTGACCAAAATTAGTTAATCATTGATTAACTGATTGATTGGTCAGCCAAGGAGCGGTTAACTATTTTTAGCAAGTCGGTCAATGGATAAAATGAGGTTAATTATCGGTTAACCGACCTTGACCAACTTCGATCGAAACAATAAGGAAATAATGAGTTTTAATGCAAGTGTTTATTTACATGGTGTATAATATATGATATATCGATAAAATTCGGTCATAAATGGTTAAATCAGTCAAAGTTGGTCAAATCGGTCAAAACATGGCAAACTATTTTGGTAAAAAAATTGGTTAGTTAAACCATGTGTTAAAAGGGCAGGACTAATTTTTAGTTGACTGAATTTTGGTCGATTTTCGACCAATTTTTATTGGTCGATCATCGATCAAATTTTCTTGGAAGTCATTTTAATGACGAATTAAACTACACAGTGGGCCACACTATTTGTTTGTTGGGGAACCGCATGCAATAGCATCTCGGGTTTGGCGTCGGGAAACCAACAAATATCAACAATATTGATGCCCCTCTAGCTGTGTAGCAACTCTCTATTAGGAATAGCTAGTGGTGCCAAAGACGCATCTCCTTTAATGATCAACATGTGAATGAGTAGTCACTTGAGCATTCCTGAAAGTTAAAAAAAAAGTTGTATGATGAAAGAGGCGGTTAAACTTGGATAGGACTTTCCGGAGGCAAAGAGGAGGCCTCCGACCGAGTCACGAACAACCATGCCAGCCGCACCTCCGATAGGATCTATAATCATGGTGTCTACGTTGATCCGGTTCAATGGGGGAGGATGTCATGAACGGTAGAGGACAAGTACAAAGGAAGTTGAGGGAGGTGTGGCGACGGACGGGAGCAATGAGAGGTGGTATATGTCACGCTGGAAGTGACGTCAGAGGGCAAGTAGCGAATATTGGAAATGCTAAAAAACCACCCAATTGTGAGACTTCCAAGCCCTCCACCAAGTCAAAACTCAGGTAGGCCCGTCTTGTGGAACTGTCATTTGTATGAAACTCCATACAATGGCCGGATGAGTGACCGGTAAAAAGGAATAGGGTAACCCTAAGGTTGAATAAAGCATTAGCAAAATTGAGCATTGAAAGCAAAGGTTCATGCTCAATTGATTTGGATGCAAATAAGCAACACTGGCACGTGGATGAGATTGTCATTCGTCGTGAGATTAATCCCTCGTTTGTTGGCAGTGTTATGTGACAAAGATGCCAAAGGAGGAACCTCAACTTCTGAGAGACTTGAAGTGCCCAAATTGATCACCAGAGGGAACATTTGGATGGATAAGCTGATAGAGCTGAGGTTTTTTTGGAGGTCGTTGAAGGGCGAGAGAATAACTATGAGGTGGTGAAGACGCTTGAAGGCGATAAATCCCTAACGACTTTATCACAGTTTGGAGGCAATTGGGATGTGAATGCATATTATACGATTCACTATCTCAGGGTTATAGACGTGAAGAAGTTGTGCTTTGTCTAGTTGCCCTCTTTCTGGTGAAAACTCTTCTAGCCAATTGTGTCTTGTATATTGCTATCAAGTGTCTTTTGATGCAGTACACCCATTCATTATCGATCCACTTGTGCGTTGGTGGTGGACACACCAACATCCATGAGTTATTAGCTAGTAAGACATTGAATTTGGCTGCATAGCTACCTGCTATTCTCTGTGTGGATGTATTTGTGTGTAGTTGGATGGCCCAAAATCTTATGTCATTTGTACATTGGTTTCATACATATGCAATTTAAGACTTCTTGTCATGTCATTAGAGTGAATCAAGATTCTTATATTGAACAAATAATATTCACCACATTGTTTACAATAAACTATGACGAGATTTCATATCTTAAAAACATTGTAGAATGTCCAAACTAATACATAAATTTTGTTCAATATATGTCATTAAACCACCATTCAACCTATCATCATTCATTTAGTTTCGATATATTTCATGGATGAGAATGCTCTCTCCACAATTGCTATTGCAATTAGTAGAATAATTGAAAAAACAGATAGATACAATATTTTATTATTTATTTTCACTATCTTTTTGCCCACCTGTCTACCTCTTTCAAGTGTAGGTCACAAATGTACGAATTAAACTATGACTCATTAGACGGGGAGGGGACTCGTTAGGGGTAGAAAGTAGCAAACTACATCAGTTTCTCCTTGTCAAAAGTGACAAATGAATTATGTGGGCTTAAGCAAGTCATAGATAACAACTAACAATTCACAACGCCAAAATGATTATTGATCTCTTGCAATTGCATATCCACAACGGTGTAAAATACCTCAACTCGAAAGTGATGTTAGCATGTGACATGTTTCCTGATGCGCGTAGACTTTCCACGATGAATATATATGTCAATGATGTTAGAAACTTCATACAAAATGTTTTCGTCTCCTGAAAGAGAGTCTCCCATCCACTATCCTCGATTCGTATAGTTGTCTATTGGAAATATTCACAAGGTGGATAATATTAACAATAATTGTTTTTTTTTTTTCTGCAAAGTTGTGGACAACTCATTTGTTATTGTGTACCTTGATCATCAACTCCATCATGAATACAAACTTAATATCAATATATTCAAGTTGAATGAACACAACAAATGCTTTTCTGTCTCCGTCAAAATTTCGCATAGTACGAACCAATGCTGAAATCAGGTTTTCCAAGTTAACCAATATCGCAAAATAAGATCCACAATGAACATAATAAAGTATCACCATAGCCATACCAATTTACCGATCTAATTCATATCCATTCTCCAGTTCACCTAGAACATTGGCATCTTCAACTTTGTTTGCTTGAAAAGATCACCAAACTTAACTCGACATATGACTCGATTTAACAAAAAAGTTAACAATTCATAACCAACTCAACCAATGACTCACAAGTTGATGAGATCTATCCACAACCTAATATTGTTAATTGAACCGTAACTTGATTAACCATACTTTCCCCACCCCTACCTAAGGCTGGAAGTGAACCGTACGAGTCTGGAATTATTTGAACCCGTACGAGTCTGGAATTATTTGAACTCGTCCTGAACCTGTAAGGGTACCCGTAACCCGTCCAAGATTTGGAATTGAAATTATGGATTAGGATACTCGTAACTCGTACGGGTTAATACCCATACTACTCGACAGAGCCGTCCCGTGAATTTCGGAGGCCCTGTCCTAAATTTATTATGAGGCCCTATAAAATGATAATTTAAACCCAAATTATTTGGGTACCCTAACTTGACTTGTTTGGATGAGTATACTTATTGGTTTGAGACATTAATAATATCCCTTTATGATGGTATACACGTCCGATCTTGTACCCACCTTAACTTAGACTCATTGTCATTCCTAGACTATATAAAATTTATTAACAACTAAAAAAAATGAAAAGTAAAATAATATATGAAGTATAACTTACCTTCAAAAAAAAAAAGAAGTATAACTTAATATCATATCATACTTATATATTTAATAATAAATTTAGGGAAAACGATGATAATAAAAATAGAAAGACCACTTCAAAAATACAAACAAGGTTGAATAGAACAAAAAAACTTAATTTGGTTTTGTCAAAGATGAGGATTGAACCCATGACAACCTAGAATAAAATGAAGAGCTAAGCCACTAGACCACATCAACATTTATGTTTACTTTTTGCACACTTTATTTATAATATATTTTAGGTATTTTTACTTAACCCGAAAATTTTGAGGCCCCGATATTTTGAGGCCCTGTGCCGGAGGGCCGGCCAGCACACCCTCAGGGCCGGCCCTGCTACTCGAGCTATCCGTTCTACCCGCACCAAGATTCAAACCCAATAAACCTATAACTAAAACCCAAATACTCACTAGTCACTGCTAATCATGCACTTGAAATAAAGCGACTTGTTGTTGCACTTGAAATGCAACAACAGTTGCTGTATTTGAAGTGCAAGAGTAGCTATGCAAATTAGTAGCAAAAATTATTTATCTAAACTGAAATTTTTTCCTTCGAATTCCAAAATCTAAGTTGAGTTCGGGTAGTATAGGGTGCCCGACTGCTCACAACACACTCAAACGAAAAAAATACAAGGATAATGACAATATTAATGATTCCGATTATTTTTTTATTAGTCTAGCTCACTCGGTAAGGCTGAAGAACAAGCGACTTCGGGTAGGATACCTGTAACACGTGATAATTACGATTAGGGTACCCGAATCCGGCCGGGTGAGATAGAATAATAAAAAAACCATTGGAATCGTTAATATTGCCATTATGCATTATCCTTGTATTTTTTTTCGGTTTGAGTGTTTTGTTATGCAATTATTTTCTAGTTCAACAACCGTAAACCCTAGTAATTTAAATACAAAACAATTCCTAGCTGTCTCTCTCCGCAACCATCTCCGCCTCTCCCTCTGCTCAGCAGCTTCTCCTTCTCTCTCCAAGCCCTAGCAGTCGCCAGCCAAGCCTTTGCTCTCCTCCTGCGTTCCGCTAGGGTTTTGATTGGCCTGGCGGCTGCGATCGCCGGAGAATTCTGATTGCTCCGGTCGAATTCTGCTCGGTTTCCTCGTCATGGATCTCCCCAGCCTCGCCGCCATCCTTCAAGCTGCTCTCAGTCCTCATCCCGAACAGCGGAAGGCTGCTGAGCAGAGCCTTGATCAGGTTCTTCCCATTCTCTTGAACTGACTTCCTATTTTTATTCACCTGCTTCTTTTGTCGGTTGGTCGTCGGGAGTAAGAGTGACTGTTGCATTCAATTTCAGCTGTTGACAGTTATTTCTTTTTGTTTGTTCTTATACGCAAAGGACTAAGAATTACATATTACATGCCAACGTTATTTTATTTATTGATGTGTTGCAGTTACAGTACACGCCTCAGCATCTGGTGAGGCTGTTGCAGATAATCGTGGATAATAATTGTGATATGGCGGTGCGGCAATTCGCTACTATCCATTTCAAGAACTTCATTGCAAAGAATTGGTCTCCTCTCGATTCTGGTACTCTCTTCGTTTCTCAAGGATTTCGTAGTATTTTGGGGCTTTGGCGTTATGCTTATGGTTTGTTTTTTGGTCATTTTGTTTCCTGTAGATGAGCCTTCCAAGATTGCATCAAGTGACAAAGATGTTGTCAGGGATCACATCCTTGTTTTTGTTGCGCAAGTTCCCCCATTGTTGAGGTATCGTTGGTGTAGAGTGCTTTTGCTCCAGCTTCTTTTGTCTTTTAGATAATGTGTCATTCTAACTGTATTTTTTTTTTTTATGAACGTAACCGTCTTATTGTATCATTGAGCTGCTCTAATATGGGACTCTTGTTATGTACAGAGTGCAATTGGGTGAGTGCCTCAAGACAATTATCCATGCCGATTACCCAGAGCAGTGGCCACGCTTGTTGGATTGGATCAAACACAATTTACAGGATCAGCAAGTCTATGGATCTTTATTTGTCTTAAGGATTCTTTCTAGGAAATATGAGTAAGTTGGTTCTTTGATAGAGTAAGAGTGAATATTGACTGAATGACATACATTCATGCACCTTCTCAATAAAATCCTGTTAATAGTAAGTTTGCTCTTTTCCAATTAGGTTCAAGTCTGACGAGGAGAGGGTGCCTGTTAATCGAATAGTTGATGAGACGTTCCCACACCTTCTCAACATTTTCACTAGGCTTGTGCAGATTGCAAATCCATCCTTAGAAGTGGCAGATCTAATCAAGCTGATCTGTAAAATATTCTGGTCATCCATATATGTGAGTTCGCTGTTTGAATTTTTTATGGCATGTTGAAGTCAATTTGTTTGATGATGTGATTTACTATGCAAGTATGCATTGAATGCTGCGTGATACGTATCCTTCTAAATTGAAGGTTTTAAGTCATACTGAACGTCTTTTACTAACCTGTCAAAGACAAGCTATTGCCATCCTGGAATTAGTGCTCTTTTAAGATTTTTTTTTTTTATGTTAAATGGCTTGCAGTTCCTTGACTTGATCTTTACGTGGCAACTGAACAGAATAGCCAAATCACTTTAAGTTTCTATATTTTTACATCTGCATATTTTAGGTTGGGAATGCAATTTCTGTCGTGGGAAGTATCATGGTGAACAACTGCATGAGTCTGTTTGATTAAGATTTATAGAGAAAGCAAAAAAGAATAAAGAAGTATTAGATAATCATTTAGATTAGTGTTCTGCTAATGGGAACAAAGTGTTTACTGAGGCCATTATCATGGTGACCAAATGTTTGGTTCTGATTGACTAAGATTTACAGTGGAGCCAAAAAAATAAGGAAGAAAGAGTACACTAACCATTAGAGTACACATTAGTGTTTGTCTGAGAGATATTTCTAAGTTTGGCTTACATTTCTTTTCTAACCTTTGATATAATTTTATATATCTCCATTCTACTTGTTTGATCTGTATCTGTCTTTTCTTCACAGCTGGAGATCCCAAAACAGCTGTATGATCCAAATGTCTTCAATGCCTGGATGCTTCTCTTCTTAAATGTTTTAGAGAGGCCGGTTCCAGTAGAGGGGCAACCAGTTGATCCTGAGATTAGGAAGTCATGGGGATGGTGGAAAGTGAAAAAATGGACAGTCCACATTCTGAACCGGCTGTATACAAGGTGGGAGGTTTATTAGATTGTAATTATTGTCATTTAGTGGAGCTGTCCCTCTTAGCTGCTGAATATATCCATTCAAACAATTTAACAGGTTTGGAGATCTGAGGCTTCAGAACCCGGAAACCAAAGCTTTTGCACAAATGTTTCAGAAGAACTATGCTGGAAAGATTTTGGAGTGTCATTTGAATCTGCTGAATGTGATCCGTGTTGGTGGGTATCTTCCAGACAGAGTTACCAATCTGATTCTTCAGTATCTGAGCAACAGGTTATTGGACTTGATTCTTTTTTAGCTCTGATATTCAATTGCTTATGCTTCATTTTGTTTCTTTACTTTTTTATTACTCGTAACGAAATATTTGCTAAAACTCCCATGGGTTGATAGGGAGTTTCAATTTCCACAATTGGTTTAATAGTACACAGGCTCTTTCTATATAGCATGATTTGTTCTAAATGACTGTTGTCCTTTTTCTTTTAGTAACAACATTGTATGGAATTGGTGAAAACTTCTAGTTCTTTTCTATGGCTTCAAGAGCATTTGTTTTTCACAGAAGCATCCAGCTTTGTTTGATAAGTTTCAGAAGCATCCTACTTTTAAATGATGCTCTATTAAGCTGTGTTTTAACTTCTACTGATGATCTGAAAGTGGATTTATTGTTAACGCGGAACTTTATTTCCATTGCAGCATTTCAAAGAATACCATGTACAGTCTGCTACAACCGAGACTTGATGTTCTTCTCTTTGAAATAGTTTTCCCTCTGATGTGTTTCAATGACAATGATCAAAAGCTATGGGATGAAGACCCTCATGAATACGTGAGGAAGGGCTATGGTTAGTTGAAAATCTGAGTATATTGATTAAAAACATTGTGCATAATGAAGCATTTTATGTATTATTGTTTTTATATTCAGATATCATTGAAGATCTGTATAGTCCAAGGACTGCATCAATGGATTTTGTTAGCGAGTTGGTCAGGAAAAGGGGAAAGGATAACCTTCAGAAGTTTATCCACTACATTGTTGAAGTTTTCAGAAGGTAACTTTTGTTTTCCTAAGAAAGAGAACTCTTTGGTGTTATTTATTTCTTAGTATGTTTTTTGAGTTCTCTTTCTGTTGTTAGATATGACGAATGCCCAGTCGAGCACAAACCTTACCGTCAAAAGGACGGTGCTCTGCTTGCTATTGGAGCACTCTGTGATAAACTGAAACAAACTGAACCATACAAGTCTGAACTGGAGCGTATGCTAGTGCAACATGTATTCCCGGAGTTCAGCAGTCCTGTTGGTCATCTTAGAGCTAAGGTTAGTAAATTGTTTTGTCATGCAAATTTTCCTTGCATATTTTTATCTTTATGGACTGGTTATTGTTATTACTGAATCCTGGTTACATTAGAAAACTTTGTAACACAGTCACTTAGATCCTCATTGGTTTTACATGTTTTGTTTGTTAATTAGGCGGCTTGGGTTGCTGGACAGTATGCCCACATTAACTTTTCTGATCAGAATAACTTCAGAAAAGCTTTGAATAGTGTTGTATCTGGCCTGCGAGATCCTGAGCTTCCTGTGCGTGTAGATTCAGTTTTTGCATTGAGGAGTTTTATTGAGGCATGCAAAGGTGTGTAGCATTTGACTGTATGGACATGTACATCCTTCTCCATTACTAGTTACTGACTACATGTTTGTGACTGCAGATTTAAATGAGATCCGTCCTATTCTTCCTCTACTTCTTGATGGTATGTTACTTCATCCAACATTTCTAAATAGACTTTTGTTAGCCCATTTAAGTAAAAAATCTGCACACTGGTTTATTTTTTCATTTAATTATCTGAATATTTTAAAATCATTCGCACTGATGATAAAACTATTGAAATAAGTTTTATTTGGCAAGTAAGTCCACAACTCACTTTTTGTACTTTTTATTTTATCTAGAGTTCTTTAAACTCATGAATGAAGTGGAGAATGAAGATTTAGTATTTACTCTGGAGACTATTGTGGATAAATTTGGTGAGGAGATGGCACCTTATGCTTTGGGCTTATGCCAAAATCTTGTAAGTTTCTCTAAGCAACTCTAACAGATGATTCTCCAAACGTGAGCCTACTGAACTTTTTGTGCATCTTAATTTGCAGGCAGCTGCCTTCTGGAGGTGTATGAACAGTGCAGAGGCTGAGGATGAAGCTGATGATCCTGGTGCTTTGGCAGCAGTAGGTTGTTTGCGTGCCATAAGCACTATTCTAGAGTCTGTCAGCCGGCTTCCTCACCTTTTTGTTCAAATTGAACCGACTTTGCTTCCCATAATGCGGAGAATGTTGACAACTGATGGCCAAGGTACACACTTTATTACGAACTGTTTGAAACTTTGAATTTACTTAATTTTGTTCTTATCGTGTGGAGAATCTTGACTAATGATTAGCTAATATTTCAATTAATTAAAATCCTTTCATCAGTTCTAACTAGCTACCCTGTTATGTTGATTGTATCTTAGCTCTGTTGGTGTGAGCTGCCATGTTTGTTGATTGCTTCTAATATATATTTGCAGAGGTATTTGAAGAAGTTCTGGAAATTGTTTCATATATGACATTTTTCGCACCCACAATATCTCTGGAGATGTGGACTCTTTGGCCGTTGATGATGGAAGCATTGGCTGATTGGGCAATTGACTTCTTTCCAAGTATGTATCTTAATTTATTGCTAGGAAATATTCTGCTATCTGTAGTCCTTTTCTGAAGAAATGGCACTAGTCTTAGTTTGCCTAATCTTTGATCCATTGATTTTCTGTCTAGCTTGTACATTGTTAAGGATAACTAAATTAGTCACAATATGTATATAGTTTCATTTCCCTAACATAGCTATGTACAAAAGATGGATCCCTTAATTGTGCAATTGTTCTTGTGGTGTCATGTGATATAGATATTCTGGTTCCCTTGGACAACTACGTTTCACGGGGAATGCACATTTTCTGGCTTGCAAACAACCAGATTACCAACAAAGCCTGTGGAACATGATCTCATCAGTGAGTGAACTTGGACTCTGTGTGATAATTTTCTTCTGCTAGCATCACTTGCAATTGTGAATGTTAATATAGGATCACTAGTTTTGAGGTTGTCTCACAAGTACATCTTGAACACATGATAGTTTTTGTCTCCTTTCACTTTATCATTTATAAAAAATGGATAAATAGTTCCCATTAAGTCTTTATTTTGGTTTTCTTCCATTGATTGCATGTCTTTGCTCAAAATAATGGTTTGTAATTATTTTTCTGATTTCTTTCCCCTTTGTTTTGGTAGATCATGGCAGATTCAAATCTAGAGGATGGTGATATTGAACCTGCCCCAAAGCTTATTGAGGTGGTTTTCCAGAACTGTAAAGGACAAGTAGACCAATGGGTTGAGCCGTATCTAAGAATCACTGTGGAAAGGTTGCGCCGGTCTGAGAAGTCCTACTTGAAATGTCTTCTTGTGCAAGTGGTAAGCGGTTTTGAATCAGCTGCAATATTGCAGTGCTAGAGTATGGCTTAGCAATGTTTCTATTTAGTGACTTGCGCAATCATCTTTAATATCTGTTCTAGATGTATTGGAAATGTTTCTCTTTTTGCTTTCCTATTTATTTTAGTTTGGAGTTTAATGGAATAGACTATTCTGTTTTTTCTTTTTTGCAGATTGCAGATGCACTTTACTACAATGCATCTTTGACGTTGAGTATTTTGACTAGGCTTGGAGTTGCCACAGAGGTTTTTGGCCTCTGGTTTCAGATGTTGCAACAAAAGAAAAAGAGTGGTCAACTGGCTAATTTCAAGAGGTATTCTATTTGGCTTTGAGTGAATTTAAAATATGTTGCCTAGTTGTGACGTGGAATACAGATCTTGCTCTTTTCATGGATAAATCTTCTATGGTTGTTGGTCTGATTGTGTCCTCTATGGTCCAGGGAGCATGACAAGAAAGTCTGTTGCTTGGGGTTGACCTCATTGCTTGCACTTCCAGTAGATCAATTGCCCGGGGATGCTTTGCAGCCAGTTTTTACTGCTACACTTGGGCTTCTAGCTGCGTACAAGGAACAAGTCTCAGGTTTTGGTCACTACTGTTAAAATGTTGATAGCCTCTTTTTTATGTTATTCTGTTGAAAATGTTAGCATTTTGATGGTGCTGTAAATGTGCAGAAGCTGCCAAGGAAGAAGAAGCTGAGGATGATGATGACATGGATGGCTTCCAGACTGATGATGAAGATGAAGATGTTGATGGTTCTGACAAGGAAATGGGAGATGATGCTGAGGATGGCGACGAAGCTGATAGCCTCAAACTCCAGAAGCTAGCTGCACAGGTGGGTTGGTTTGTTGATTTCCGAGAAATGCCACCCCATTTCCTATACCATACTTGTATAAGTAAATGTTTCCTTTCGTTGATATTGCAGGCTAAATCTTTCCGGCCACATGACGATGAGGATGATGACTCTGATGATGACTACAGTGATGATGAAGAGTTGCAGTCACCAATTGACGAGGTCGACCCTTTTGTTTTCTTTATGGATGCTGTTCAAGGTAACATCTTTAGCATTATTACTCTATACTCTTTAGACACTCCGAATAAATTTAGCTCAATGAATCTAATGGACTTTTTCCAATTGTCTCTTTCTTAATCAAGCAATGCAAGTATCCGATCCGGCAAGGTTTCAAGGCCTCAAGCAGACACTTGATTTTCATCATCAAGCTTTGGCAAATGGCGTCGCCCAGCATGCCGATCAAAGAAGGTTGGAGATCGAGAAGGAAAAAATTGAGAAGGCATCAGCTGCTCCGGCCACTTCGTGAAATCTTTTCGAGTCTCGTCCTTCTCCCTAATATTTGTTTTGGTTGGATGCATTCATCTATTTCCAGTAAAGAACAGGAGTCAGCACGTCTGATTGAAGCATGGTAGTTGGTTCAGCTGTCGTCATTCATAGCCGTGCCTTGAGAATTGTTCACGACTGAGAAGTTCCAAATTTCCGGGTGTTGTGCGTCGAATTTCCCACAGAAAGGGGCCTGAAAAATTCACTGAGTTGGGATCGAGTCAAGTTGTTTTTTTGGGTCTGGCTAATGGGGAATGTTCTACGTCGGAATGCCTCTGAGCCACTGCTGTTTTTCTTCTTGCCTACTTTCGTACTGTATTCAGAAGATATTTTTTTATGTTCTTTCTAGGAGAGTCAGTACAATCTTCTTCTACCTCTATCATGAAGAGGAGTTAGGGTTCTTACGATCTGCTGTGTGCTCTCTGGTCGATTAGGTGTCGAATTGGCCAGCGCAAGCACACTGATAATTTTGGGAATAGATAGGGTCCATAATTTTTTTTGGGTGTCTTGGTTGCCACATCATTGTTGTGGTCGTTGGTTGATTTGTAAGAAAGTAATGAGTTTTGCTTCAGAAAAAGCAAAACAAAAAGGAAGATTCAGATGGTTTGATTTGTGTAAAGGAGTTTTGGATTATTTTCAATTTTCATGCACTGTTTCTATCTCTTGTTCCTTGCTGAATACGTATACCTCAACATACTCAATTAAGTGTGCAGTGTTTCCATCTATAGTTCATCAAAATTAACCTTGGAAAATGATTTTTCGAGTCGATTGTATTGTACTGTGTTGTTTAGAATAGTACGGACTGAAAATCCCGCTTAGAGTTCGCAAAACTATAGTCAGAGTAGGAGTTCTCGTGGATGTTTAGAATTGCACTGTTTCTATCTCTTGTTCTTTCCTTTTCCCTAAAACAGGTCAACTGGTCTAAAGGGCAGGACTTGCTCCAGTTAATTAACTCGCTGTTCACTCCCTCCGGAGTTTCGAGAACATTTTCTCCTACATTCAAAGACTTCCTTGTATATCGACAGAAGACAGAAGTCTTTCAAATGAGGCAATAAAATCATCCTAACAACAGAACAAATTCCAATCTAGAGGAGTCTACGTATAGATAAAATTGACAAGTGATGTTTATTATTATTGGTGATTTGGACAAATGATGTGATATTGAATGTTGTATCGATGATGAATCTCCCCAATGGCTTGGATTGGCAATGCAACTAGCTTACCAACGACTTCCCCAAAAGTCATGGGTGTATGTCTTATAAAGTTGAAAACAACTAATACAAAAGTAGTTTTTCCTTCACATCTATCAAATTGCACAATGGATAATGTCGGGTGGATATCCAAAGCTTACTGTAAAGCACTTTTGCTTATTACGTGCTTAGTTAAGGGAATTGGGTCCGGGAATTGGTCCAAATAATTGCACTACAATTCTCAGAGGGTCGGGAATTGAAACCCAATTCCATCAACCAAACCACTCCTATATATTAACAAAATTACGCGTGACTAAAGTATGCAATGTATAATTTAAGTAAGATGTACTTATTAATGGATTTAGAATAGATAGTACCACTTCGCTTGTGTCAGATACTACCACTTCGCTTGTGTCAGAGGTAGATATTAAAGGGATCTCACAAATGTGATTGACAAGGTTTCTCAGCGTAAAATTCTTACTCTGGATGGTGGTGTCATAACTGCTGACATTTGTAGTTGCCTTGACATGATGTCGACTCTGCATCTCTCTGCAGTTTTTTCCCGTTTTACAAATAGAGCTGTCAATTTTGTGGGGTGGCAGACAAGTTCTTAGATGTCTCCAAAGTGAGGATGTGGTAAACCTTTTGAGTTGGGTGTATGTTTAGAGTGAAATTCTTAACTATATGGTTCTCTTTCATGGGAGCTACTTACGAAGGAAAAAATAGCCAGTATCATAGTATGCTAGATTTTTTATATGGGTTATCGAACTTATAAACATTCTGAAAAGACTACTTAAAATGTACCATTACAACATCATCACTAAGCCAAATTCTATATAGCACAAGATCGAACTTTATTAAGACATTAAATATATGCATAGATACTCTATTTTTTGTCCTATAAAGATCGAGTCGAGTCTGAAACAACCTGCGAGAGCACCCACCCACCAAGAAAGGGGTGGAGGGCAAAAAATGAATTGTAAAATATAACATAATTTTTATTTTCTTTTTATCGTGAAAACTCCTGTTAGAAAGAATCATAGGGGTTGTTTGTTCCCTAGAATTGGGGTGGGTGAATTGCCTAGAATTGGACCTCAATTCTATGGGTTGGAGAATTGGGTGAAATGTATTGTTTGTTTTGCAAAAAATGAGGAGAATTTGCTAGAATTGAATTCTCAAGGTGGGCCCTTTAGAGAATTCGGACCCTTTCCGAATTCCCCACTATCAAGGTGGGAATGTGCAGATTCTAGGGTGAATTGATGGTGATTTGGCAAAAATAACCTTTATTAAGGGGGAGATGGAGAATAAGTTGGGGTAATTTGGTCTTTGTCAAATTAATTAATTTTTTTTTATTTTAATCCAAGAATCTCCCTAATTCACTCGTCCAAACGGTCTATTTTTGAAATAGACAAGAATCCCCAATTCTCTAACTATTCTAAATCTCTAGCTATTTCAATTCTCTCCAATCCAATTCTTGGGCAACAAACGACCCCATAAGTCTCTATTGCATACGTAATTACGTGTATTCAACATGGCCCTCAAAAAGGAAAGGAAAATAAAGCCTCAATTGCATACATAAGTGTAGATAGAAGCAAAACATAGAGTCATTGCAAAATGGTAAACCAAACAAAGACTTAGAAAAATAGACTAGCAGGCACCATATTAAAGGAATCGTATTGATTGGCCTTGCTTTCTTTCTAGTCAATATACTGTCTGTTGCCATATCCAATCTAATATCGATTGTAGTTGTCATTAAAAGTTCTCTCAGCTTTCACTTTCTGATTACGTTCGGGGGTGGCCCTACGGCGTTTGGAGGTATAGGACGTATAATTAAGGTAACTAGTACTAGCGTACGTCGTAGGACGTTTAGTGAGGTTTGGTGATGATGTCTTATCCCATCATCGTTATGGTCAAAGACTATTTATAGCTCATCAAGATTCAACCAGATCGCCACATGTTGGACGAAAACCTGATTACTAGTTGATCTGAGTTGTTGACAAGGGCGGAGCTAGGTGCTCCAAGCGGGTTCTCCGGACCCCACTTGACAAATGATTTTTTTGAAAAAAATCTATGTAAAATTATAACATAAATGCTTATAATTGAACATTGGACTTGATCGAAACTCTAATGTTTTGATTATTTTGTTGATTTTTTTATAATGGACCCTACTTAGCAGAAATTCTGACCATACCACTGGTTGTTGAAAGATCAAGGACTGGGATGAGCGCCTCTTACGGCCCTAACCCTGGCTTAAATCCTTTTAAGCCTAGTAGACTAGTCATGAAGCCTTGTTCTAGACCCCAAAGAAGTTGGGCCTATGCCTATCAATTACAAAAAAAGAATAATTACTTTTTTATAGGTGACGTTGAATGCAAACTTTATGTGACATCTAATAAATTTCTTGAGTAAATTTGTGTAATTTGTGTTATTCTTTTGATAATTTCTTATTTATATATTTCTTCCATATGGTTTTAAATTATGCCTATTATATTAGTAATTCGTGGAGTGCGACCCTGCAACCATGTATATATAGTACGTACTAATGAATATATAGAATCAAAATTAAAAATCATAACTGATAAGGATAATCCAATGCATATTAATCTGGACCAACTGAATGACTAAGGAGGGACTAGTTTGTCTCTAATTATATTATTACTTGTTTTTCATGCACCCATTAATAATTAATTATATCAACCAATCAACCAACACTCAAATCAATTCAATTCAATGCTCCTCTGACATAAGTGATTCATGATGTACTGTTTTGAACTGTCATGAAGCTTACGCTTTCCTAACTTAATTTGGTCTTTAATTTCTTCTCTATTTTGCTAGCTTTAGTAGATAGATCACTCCAAATTTAAATGGTGATAGCTTTGCAAATTGATTAGCCCATTTTGAGTTAGAAATGATTCCATGCATGAATCTTACTATTGATAAAGAGGAAATATTCAGACTTTTAACTTTTAAGCTGCTTACAACATTTAACCGTGCGTCTTAGTTATTTTCTATTTTTAAACGATGAGGTATCAACCAAGTACAAGTTAAATATCTAACTGCATTATTCAAGTGACAAATTTTGACTGACTCAAATGTTTTTGGTGGCTCCACATCAAACTAATATGGTAGCCCAGTAAGCCTACTATGTGGCTCACCATACACTTCAATGCTTCCCAAGCCATGGAGTAATAAACATTTCGACTTGGATGGACACTTAATTTTTTCCTCGTGTATAATTATCTTCTTTTTCTTACTAGGCGAAAAAAGTACTTCATAACGTGAAAAAAAATCACATAATAGTCAATCACTTCTTTTTGTAAAAATATTTTCGTTAGAAATCACACATTCATAGTGTGCAAATTGCTTTCTTGCCTTTTGCAAGTTGCACCAAAACCATGTCTTATTCTTCTTCGCCATTACCTGCTTTTCACACTCATGGGCCATGGCTCATTGCCATTTCTAACATTCAAAACTCTTCATTTTCTTTTTATTTATTCAAAACTCTGAAAATCACATATACTACCATATCAGTGAAATGAGTAGATTTTCGAATCAGAATCTCACAATTTAAAGACAAAATAAGAAAAATCAACAATATCATCCTTATAATAATATAATCTTAGTTACTTTTTGCGCGATGATTATCTTAAGGTTACGCTATGTCATACTTTGCACTTCATTAAAATCATTGAAAGTAATAGCCATACATACCAATAATTCATCTATACATAAATTAACCCAAACACATAAATAATTACAACTTATATTGAAAGGGTTTATAGTACGTCTAACACATCTTATATACGTATTAATTTATTCACACGTATTAATCCCATCATTTATATGTTATATTAATCATCATTTAATTTATCATCACACACCAATCAATCCGGCGTCGAACGACACTCCGGTCGACGGCAGCCACGAGTTCCCGCCAATAAACTGCCCAACCGTAAATTTCCCAGCCTCCAACGGTCCAACCGCTCCCTTATACCCGGGCCACGAAACCCGACCCGATATCCCCGCTCCAGGACCCGAGTTCATGTACTCCGCATAGTAAAGCGTCTTCAGCGCGAAGCTACCCGTCCACGGGGCCCACCCAGCAGACGCCACGTGTCCTCCGATCACCGACTGCATTACCACCGTCCTCGAGTACTCCTTCCACGGCCTCCCTAGATACGTCTTGGGTCCCGAGCCCACAGCCTCGATCCTGCAGTTAGGGGTGAGAGTTGGTTAATTTGGTAATTAACCGATTAAAATAGGTCATAACCATAAAAAATTTTAAACCTATATATGACTGATCGACAAAAAAGCAATCAAATACCAACTAAAATTTGGTCAACCAAAAATTAGTCGTGCCCTTTTAACACGTGATTTAATCAACCATTTTTTACATAAATAATTTGCCATATTTTGATTGATTTAAGTGATTGGCAAATTTAACCATTTATGATCGAATTTGACCGATTTAACCTATTTTTAACATTATAATTTCTTGTAAATTGAATAATATCATAAATTATACACTATGTAAATTAGCACTTGCATTATAACTCATTATTGTATTATTGTTTCGGTCAAGATCAGTTAACCGACGATTAACCATATTTTAACCGTTGACTGATTTGCTAAAAAATGGTTAACCATCCATTGACCGACCGACCAATTAATTAACCAATTTCAATAAATTTATCAATTTTAACCATTAACTTTAACCGAATTCCATCACTACCTGCAATTGTGTATGGAGATCCCCGTATTCTGATTCGGGTCGGTTCGACCCTGGGCGGTTATGTAGTTATCCGACCCGGACCCGGACCGGGAGTAGAGGTTGCAGTTCTGGAATACGACGGCGGAGTTTCCGAAGATGAAGTCGACGGTGCCGTAGACGTCGGTCTCACGGTAGAACTGTCGCTTGGAGAGCGTGTAGAGTGTGTCCTGGTAACCCTGAATGGAGCACCGGAATATCACTGCACGGTCCGACCCGACCCGGAGCGCCACCGCTTGGTGCTTTGTTGGGCCGGCGTTGTTCACGATCGTGAGGTCTCGGGCCATGAATCCGTCGCCCATGGCGGCTGTTTTCGGAACGGAAAAAAAAATAGAGAGATATGTGAGTGGGATAAAAAAAAGGTGAATACGACGTCGTTCACGTTGATTGTAAAAGGTGAAACGACGTCGTCGTACGTTTGTCAATGTCCAGTAGGTTTGGGTTTTAGTGACGTTTTACTAAAGTGTGGGGCTAAAACAGTAAAATCACCGAGTGGCTCGGATTTCTCTATTTGTCATTATCGTCACATTATAGCCTAGTCATCACACTATATAGGTTTATTCAATTGTGTCGGTTAGTTACAATGTAAGGTCCAAAAATTTCGGGATGTGTTACGTAATTTACCTAGTGGCGAAGCTAGGGATATCTAACCATGGCTCCGGTTCATGGTCTCTTGGACCCAAATAGATTAAAATAAATGCATTTCTTAATATATTCATCTGATTGTATTTTATGTTTCGGGCTCAAATTCCAGTACTAGAATCATTGCAGGGCCGTCCCTGAGATTTCTGAGGCCCTGCTCTAAATTTGTTATATGACCCCAATAAAATAATATATGAAGTATAAATTTTTTTGAAGTATAATATATTAATAAATCTAGAGAGAACAAAATGATAGTAAAAATAGAAATACCACTTTAAGAAAAGACAAAGAATGTTGATTAGATCAAAAAAATTAGTTTGATTTTATCAAATGTGAGAATTGAACCCTTAACTACCGAGAACCAAAACAACAAGTTAAACCACTAGTTCACTACTACATTTATGTTTATTTTTTGCATAGTTATTTTATAATATATATTTTAGTTGTTTCTAGTTAATTCGAAAATTCGAGACCCCGAAATTTTATGTCCCTATGTCGTAGAGCTTATTGGCACACCCTAAGGGCCGACCGGAATCCTACCTTCGCCACCGACTTTACCCTTCTTTATCAATTAGTAAAGACTATTTCTAAAATGAAATCACAAGTCAACCACTCTATTCTATCATAGAGCTACTTTTGTTGAACGACTCACTTGAAGTTCTAGGGTAGCCTAGCTAGCTATGTTTAACTAGTCACACGTACTACACCAACCGGGTCGGGTCGGGTATGAAGAGTTACTTACCAACGGTGGCGGAGTCGTAGGTGGTGGATCCGTCGTCGGCGTTTTTGTTCCCGACAATGACGGTTTTGCCCTTCCCATCCCCAACCAACACTAAGTTCTTCTGCTTCGTCTTGAAATTAAGGTTCTCCTTATAAGTCCCAGCCTTCACGTAAATCACGCCGCCGCCGCCACCAGCCGCCATTGTCCCCACCGCCGCCGTCGCCACTTCCCTAACCGCCTCCGCTATACTCCTGTGGGTCCCGCTCCCGTCCTTCGCCACCACGGCCTGTGGCTCCAGCTCCCCCACCGAAGCTTCTAGAAGCCTCCTCTTCGCCGCCGGCAGCCACCGTGGAAACTTGCCGTCGTCATCCTCCAACAACTTCCGGCCACCATGTTTCTTATTATCGCCGTTGTTCATGACATGGTTGACGTATAGTGCTAGAGAGTTCTCCAGGGTTCGAGTCATGTTGTCAGCTAGAGATTCGAGTAGCCGTGTGTCTTTGGCGGCGCCGCCTTTGTCGTGTTGTGTGGTCATGAGACTTTCTTTGCACGTTACTTGGTTGGTAAGGGCGGCGCTGAGCCATGTTTGGACGTCGTCATGGGTGTCAGCATGTTGTCGGCGGTATGCCACGTTGGAGAGTTGATCCAACGTGTCGTCCAAGAGGTCAAGGCAGTCTTGCATGGGCCCCACAGGCGCGGTTTTGACAGAGGACGATAGATCGGATTCGAGAGATGTCGAGGAGAGGAATGACTGAGCCTGGGACAGGGTGGACATGATCGAGTCGTCGAAGATCTTTTTCGAGTTCGACGAGGGCGATCTAGATGACTTGGAGAAGTGAAGAGGAGAAGAAGTAGTTAGGGTTAGGAGGATGAAGATGTGGGTTGTGATAAGGAGGATGGTGATTGCATGGGAGAAGGTAGACATTGCTTATAGAATATGAAGGAATTTTGAAGTGTGTGTGTGCATGAAACAGTTGTAGTTTGCATGGTATTTATAGTGTTGTAGGCAAGGGATGCCCTATATGTGTATGTGTCTAGTACTAGTACTATGTACAAGACATGTTGATTTCAATGCAACTTGCGAGGAAAAAGTGTCAAGCTTCATTATGTGGGTTCACATTAGTTACGAGAAATGGTTTTCAAAATCGTATCGGTATGGATGGTCTGACTAGCTTGATTGTACTATCTAAATGGTTCGAGTACAAATTCTGATATACTATCATTTATAATGATTTAAGTGGTTGAACCATTTCACGTTAAATCATTCACTAGTTCAATCCAACCATTCAAGATATAAATGACAAATGGGGACAAGATAATTACTACACATAACAACTTTAAGTGACACAAAAGTGTGATCTATTTTGAGTTGATTTGACTTCATCCAACCATTCAAAATGAATATTGTTCGATTTACCAAGACATTGACTTGGGAAAAGGAAAACTACTGAAAGAGGTTGTCGTCAATGAGAACGATTCCAAGACTTTTTTTTTTTTTTTTTTGAATTTATTCCAAGACTTTACTACATGCAAACGTTACGTTACTGATTTAATATGACTCAAAAAATTAAAAGAATATTTAAATACTTGGCCTATAAATCCTCATACTAGATCAACCCATTTTAACCAAGCCGACATTTGACCCCGCAATATTAGGAAGATAGAATGAATGTTAAATCAATTATTGTCATTCCAATCCATGTATACTTAAAAAGGGTCCTATATAAAAAAAAATGTGAAATTCTCAACTTTATAAGTTAACCTGTTAATCTAGATAAGTTTTTAAGCGGTTAAACCTCGTAAGAAAAGAGACATTAACGGGTCGTTTGGATGGGTGATTTGGGAGGAGGAGATTTCAAATGTCCAGAGACTTGAAATAGCATGAGAATTGAGGTCCCCTTGCTATTTGAAAAATAGATTGTTTGGTTAAGTGATTTGAGAGATTATTGAAGGAAGAAATTCAGAAAATTAAAAACTAAAAATTAAATTCACATTACAAATGACAAAAATATCCTTCATTAACATTGTGAATAGGGGAATTAGTTGAGGGCAACTAGTAAATTTGCCTCAAATCTCTCTCAAACTCCCCAAATCTCTACTTTTGTGTGGTGATTTTAAAATCACTCTCAAATCTCTATGAGCCCACCAAATAGATATAAATCTCTCCCAATCTCCCTACAATTTTGTAGCCCAAACAAGTGATTTTATTGAAATCTCTAGGAAGGATTTTGGCCCAAATCACCCAAAATCCCCATCCAAATCTCTAATACAAACAACCCCTAACTTATATTGAGAGATTGTAGATCACCTATGTAGACTAAATGGATGCAAAATCAGTAGGGAGTTTGTTTAAGTAGTGATGACAACCTTAAGTGGCAATTTGGAGGTAGCTTTTTCGGGTTTTAGTGCCAAAATTTTCTATAATGTTATCTATGCCTCTTATAGTAAAACGTATCGGATTTCAATATGTGGTTGTTCATAATACTCATCTCGTGAACAATAGAAATAAGCCAGATTACACCACATAAGTGAAATTTATCAACTTGTAGAGTTATTCTCGATTGTGATAAGAATAACAAATAGTATTTTTCTCGTTATAGTAAAATACCAATATATATGAAAGTGATCACTAAGAAAAGTACTTGTATAAAAGGTACATATTTGATGTAACTACTAGCTAAAAGAGGAAGAATCTTGTTTCAAGTAGGAAGAAAGAAATTGTTTGGTCCAAAAGAAAGAAAATACCAAAGCTATAAAATTAAAGCAAGTACAAATTTACAATTAGGAGTGAAAGATTACGTAGCATTTTTGAAAAATCAAGTTGACGATTATATTGTACGCAATTTTGGTGAAAATGACTACATACACGTAGTGGCGAAACCAGAATTTTCAAGTAGATCATTGGCCCGTTGGGCCGTTGTATAAGATACAATGAACCGAAAATATATTTGCACAAAAAATTACTTATATTTGAGCTATTTGACCAGGGATAGACTCCCATGGCTTCGCCACTGCTGACACGTTGCAATTGTGTAATAGCTAGTTAATAACATAGTTCATCTACATCACTTGATCTATATAGGTTTTTTTGATGAATCACTTGATCTATATAGTTAAGTTTACTGTGAGTTGATGCTAGCTAGTTAGTTGAAGAATAGGTAAACTAGAAAAATGCACGCATAAGAGTACAAGTTAATTGGATATGGATACATTAAAGTATGTATTTCTAGATCGTAATCAAACTCGGATCGATCGTTAAAATTCATGTTAAAATTTTCTTATTATGTCTTTTTTTTTTACTAATAGGTAACTCTAGTATGATACCAGCAGATAATCATATTACCTTGAAATTTGATGTTATTCGAGTTATGTATATAACCGAAAAATTGATGGTATGTACATGATATACATTTTTTCAGAAAAGTAGATCATTAACTCCAAAGTTTTTTATGATGTTTAATTGAGAAGTCTCCTTTAGATAATTATATAGACTTTATAGATCAAAAAGGTTGTTTTCATTAGGGTTGGCATTTCGGTTTAGATTAATGATTAAAATTGTTTAACCAACAATTAATCAACTGAAATAGATTATCATCAATGAAAACGATTTCAAGACTTCACTATATAGAGAAAAGTTACGATATTGATTTAGCCGATTTCAAAATTAGACAATCACTATGTGATCTAACTCAAAATTAAGAGAATATTTAAATAATTGGCCTATAAATCCTTAGTTCACTAGATCAACCCATTTTACCCAACACATATACTAGCTAAATTAGCTATGGACATTTGACCCCCCCCCCCCCCCCCCCCCCACCATTGTCATTCCAATCCATGTATACTTCAAAAAGGTCCTATATTAAAAAATGTGAAATTCTCAACTTTCTCCTATTAATCTAGTACTAGATCAAGTATTTAAGCGGTTAAACCTTGTAAGAAAAGAGACATTAATTTATATTGAGAGATTATATTATAAATCACCTGATGTAAGACTAAATGGATCCAAAATTATTAGGGATTTTTTTAAGTAATGATATAATAACCTTAGGTGGCAATTTGGAGGTAGCTTTTTCAGGTTCTACTGTTTTAGTGCCAAAATTTTCTATAATGTTATTTCTGCCTTTTATAGTAAAATGTATCGGATTTCATTATGTGGGTGTTCATAATACTCGTCTCGTGAACAATAGTAACAAGTCAGACGATTGCACCACGTAAGTGAAATTTATCAACTTGTAGAGTCATTCTCGATTGTGATAAGATTGACGAATAGTATTTTTCTCATTATAGTAAAATACCAATATACATGAGAATGATCACTAAGAAAAGTAGTTATATAAAAGGTATTTGATGTATAACTAATACTATAAGAGGAAGAATCTTGTTTCAAGTAGGAAGGAAGAAATTGTTTGGTCCAAAAGAGTGAAAAAGACCAAAGCTATAAAAAAAAAAAAAATAAAGCAAGTACAGATGTACAATTAGGATTGAAATAATACTAACATTTTTTGAAAAGACCAAAGCTTATTATGTCATTCTATGTTTAGAATAGCTAATTAAATTATTTTTATTATGGGACTTCCTGCCTGCGGTGCCTTTAAGTCATTGTAATTATAATAACTTTAGAATCAATAAGAAAGATAACTTATGTTACGTAAAGTTAACATAACATATAACTATCTTATGTTCAGAATGCCTGTTGGTGAATGGTTATGGCCCTTGTGAGCATAGGCGCAAGGCGTAGTTCTTGGCTGAGTTGCAAGAGGTGTTGGGGTGGTGGGATTTACCTTGTATGGTGGTGGGTGGGCGATTTTAATCTTGTCCGTTCTACCGAGCAGGCTCGGTTTTTTGGGGGGGGGGTACTAGGAACAAAAATGAAACGGTGTTGTTCAACGAGAATTCTGCTTTTATTGATCTACCACTTAGAGGAAAACAATTCAATTTGTCAAATTTGCAGATTTCTCCGTCCTTATCCAAATTTATCATATCATATGTACATATATACATTTTTTTATAGAAGTACATCATTTTTTATGATTTTTTTTTAAGAATTAGAGAAGTAAATCATTAACACCCAAGTTTTTTTATGGTGTTTACTTGAGATGTATCCTTTAGATTATATTGACTTTATCATAATGGTTGGTTTACAGCAAGTCATCAATAGACTAACATGAACCTTTTTTCTAGGGAGAATATTCAAACATATGTACATCAGATGTTGTTATCATCTGTTGAGATTTCGTATCACATAATATTAAATGTGAATATTTTCTTTAAATAATTTTTAAAACTATATATATTTATGATAATTATATATCACTTTATGTACCCAATCACACATTAAAAAAAAACAAAATAATGTTATCATGTAACCCACAAATCAAGAATTGCCAAGTGGCAGATGCCTCTTTAGTATTTCATGATCAATCACACCATAATTCATATATATAATTAAGTGCACACTTAATAGGCTATAAGGTCTTGTTATGTTCCGATAATGCTTTATTTCAGTACTAATCACTCATGAGCTGGAATGCAAGCTAAGTGATTAAGAAATGATCAACTGTCACATTTAATTAACTTTGATGTTACTTACCATGTTCTGCCTTGCTCATCAAGTGGTTAAACATCTTATCACATGTTGGTTAAGATAATTAAAAGCCGAGTTCGATTTTCATAAAAAATTAGTTGAGATATCTGTACTTTTAGTTCGACTCTCACTAGAATATTTTTTTTTTATGAATTAATGAGCTAGCTAGAGAGAACATATTATATGGTAGTGATTTTGAATCGTCTTCTAGCATGTGGGTTTTTACCTTGACCAAGTAAATGAAGCGCGTTTTCTCGATGGACTTATCTGAAGCATAATTGAAGTATAAACATTGAGCGAAGATTCTTAAAGAACAACCACTATGAAGTTTCGAGTTTTTTTGTCATCTACTAATGGCCTTTTTCTATTTGTTGTATACATGGGCTAGTATGGAGAAAGTGATGCATATATGCCTTTCCCACTATAGAATAATATGGACCAACAATTTGGAGAAAAATGAGATGTTGATCTGTGCATATATATACACTTTTAGTCTATTAATTTGATTGGTTGTAAAGAAGGAAAAGGGAAAAATAAAGCAGGAAATGATTAATACAAAATATGAGATATTTAAAATGGTTTATTTAATTTATTAAATGTGAGGATGATAATGACAATACAAATTCGATTCATTTTGTTTGAGTTGGTGGATCTTACTGTTCATGTAAATCTCACGAGAAGTGTGAATTGATAAATTGTATTTGGTCCGATTAATAAGTAGAAGAAAAAAGAAGACTCATGACAAGTTTTTTTAAGATTCTCCCAGTCCCAGAAGAGGTAAAGATAGTGAGGATAACAATGAATGCGTCAAGTGTTAATTCAAGGCGAAGATTTATCATTCCTAGCACGAGGGCATCGAAGGGCATGACGAGTCACATAAGGGTCGTTGTATTAGTCACTTTTGGATACACAAAGAGAAGCAAGGTTGGTGATGCCTCTAAGAATTCACAAATGTTATAGATATGATCGCTTCACTGTCCCTGTGGAAAATTCTAGCCCGGAAACCTTGGTCTTGACCTCAGTAGCATCCCTTTAATATTTACTTATGTCCATTCTAGTTGTCGGCATAAAGATCAATCATCACTGAAAGCCAACAATTCCATGATAAAAAGGTTATGATACTTTGATATGACTTACCAAGAGCCCCCATCAAACATGACGAAAAACCTATAGCTCCTCACGAGCGCGCCAATTGCACCTTTTACATTGATCTTCAGTCGCAAATGGAAAGAAACTCTAGTATTATCCTTGAGTGCATTGCCTAGGCGGTGTTTCCTCACATGTGGGCCTGCTGTGCTAAGGCCCATTGGGTTCAAGTCTTGTGTTTGTAAAATAAGTTGGAAAGGATTATCAACGGGCCCAAGCCCACAAGATACATGGCCCTCACAAATTGTGTTTTGTTAGACCGTATTTGGAAGACTATCATAAAGGGGTCGTTTTTCTGCCAGGAATTAAGCGCTGGAATTCATTGATTCCGGCGGAAAGTTATGATTCCTTGTTTTCCTCTTCTAATTAGCAACGGATTTTAATTCCAATTCCTTGCAAAATTCCAGATCTGTGGAGGAATTTAATTCCATTATAAAACCAAAGGAATTATAGCTTCCGGCTTATGAATTTTGTTAGGGTTGATTTGGCTGATAATCACGTTTAAATATTTTTCTATTCAAACAATTTTATAACTAGTTATAAAAAATATTTTTGATAACTAGTTATAAAATTATTTGAATAGAAAAATGTTTAAACGTATTAGCGGTCCAAAACAACCCTAACAAGATTCATAGGCTAGAAGAACTAGTTCTTATATTTTTTTTTTTACAAAAACTAATTTTTGTAACTTTTTTTTGTAGAAAAACGGGTGCTAGGCACCCTTACTCATTCAACAGGATGGTTCTGGGAAAACAAGTCCCTACATGATCACTCCAAATAGCTCTATCAACCTCATGGGGATAGGTACAATTAACATGAGAACCGAAATCAAAGGTGTGGTCGTGATGGGCAAGCAGGTCAGCGACTATGTTGCCTTCGCGAAAGATGTGGGAGATCGTGACTTCCCAGTTTCTACTACAAAGCTCAAAAATGGACTCGAGCGTCCGACCATGTCTAAAGATTGTTTGAATTAAATTCGTTTTCCACCGAAATTCTCCTATCAGATGAAGTTATAATTAAGGTATCGTCGTGACAATTAATATTTTTTTTAAAAAGATGGAAATGGAAGTGAAATGATTAGTGAACAGGGGAAAATCTACCATTAGGACACCCCAAAGTGTCCTCATATGAGGACACCTCTTCTGACCATAGGATTTAATCTTAAAAATCTGAAGGTCAATATTAATTGGACATAAGGGTAATTTCAATGTTTTGTTTATTGCAGATTTTTATTTATTGTTTAGTATTTTTCGAATTTGCAGTTACATTGCTGATTTTTTATTCATTTTTTGGTCCTTTTTTCGCTTCATTTAATTTATGATTTGCACTTCTTCATCTTCTTCTCTAAACTCGGCGGTTTTGCTGTGTATCTTCGGTGGTTTTTATTTGAGATTAGTTTCTAACACTTTTTTGTGGAAATTGTTTCGAAACGGTTCCTCTTTTATCATTTCGGAACAGTTCCTCTTTTATTGTTTCGGAACAGTGATCCATTTCAAAAGTAATGGAACGTGTTGAAAATCGATTTTGTCCCTTATTACCAAATCAGAACACAGAAAATTATAAAACCTTGAATCAAATTGAAAATGGAACAATAATATCACTTTCTGTTCCATAAGTAGCTATATGGAACAATACAAACATGTTCCTAAATCATCAAAATGGAACAACATACTGTGAAATACGATCGATTAATCCTAATTTGAAACAACGTACGGTGAACAACCTTGAATCAGCAAAGCTTAACTCAATCTGTTCAATCTCCTTGTTACCCTATTAAATTGATCCATTAAGGTGTTGTTTGGTAAGGGTGCTAATGAATTCATTAGCACCCAATAGCATGCTATTTGTCAATAACCTTGTTTTTGGTGTCATACTTAGCTAGCTAATGAATTACAAATAAGGGTGAGTTTGAATTCACCCTGAAGAGGAGGGGTTCTCAAATGCAAGAAGGGTATTGGAAATTATGGACAAATCTGCCCCTGTCTATTTCAGCATATTACATGCCATTAATGATTGGTTTTTCCTTCCCCATCTACCTTTACAGCTACCCAGAGAATTGATTTCGCAAATCACCTCTACCGCCTAAGATTTTATCAACCTCCACCGACCACCGTGTGCCTCTGATTCGCCGGTCGGGAACCCAGCTTCGACTTCGACGATATTTGTTCTTCTTCCTCTGTTAATTTTCTTCCACTAGGTTTACGCTAACGGAGATTCGTATACATGTTCTATCCCGATCTTGTTCATCATGAGGAAATGCATCTTCTTGAAATTGATCGTCGCGTCCATGGAATCGAGGTCCTCCACCGGAACCCTAAGCCCCCATCGGAAGCTCATCAAGGCGTGACTCCTCACGGGGAACTCATGATCAGTAAACCAGCTGCAAGCGCATTCGACGTCGGCGGTGGGAGAACAGTCAACCTCATCGCGTTAAACCTTAGTCCTCTGCCAATTTCTACTCCGTCGTCGGCTCCAATTCCGTTAATCACTGGCTTCTCCACCACCTTGAGCGATCCGTCCTCATCAGCGTCCGAAGCCTTTTTTTTAATTTCAATCGCTTCTACACCACCTTAAATGACCCTGTACCTGTCTTTAGAACAAGCGAGAACGGATTCCACGAATCGTTCGGGTGGTAGGCGACCTTGAACGACGATCCGATTCAAAGAAGGTCGAGAGGTTCCTTACCTTCGCCGGCGACTATCCCCGATTGTAATGATAAGCCCATGATGCTCAATGAGCTTTATCCCTCTTCCTCAGGTACTGAGTTTGCAGGAAACGATTGCTGCTTCCAGTAGCGTATACTACATTGGAACCGTCATACCTATAGCCTTGATCCTTCTCGGCTTTGTAATCAAACCACCAAGGCCTGCTAGAACGAAGCCCCGAAAGCAAGAGTAAGGTTAGAAAGAAATTCGCCAGGAGCACCACACAGCACCAACATGCTTTGTACCATTTCTCTTTTTTCGTTTCTTCAGTTTTCGATATGCTTGTTGAAGTTTCTCAGTTTGATATTTAGTTGCTGCAAGTTACTGTATTTCATCCGATTGATGGAAACTAGGCACCCTTAGAGCTAGAAACTGAAAGAAAAGTAAACAATTGCAAAACATGGATTGGATTCTACAGGGTCTGCATGTTTACACAAATCTGTTAGGACTTGAGTTGCAAGTAAACACAGTCTAAATTTACAATTTCACATTTCATTTCATAGGACAAAACTCAGGTTAGAATTTTCAGAACCAAAGTCAACCAACAGATTGGAAGTTGACAAAAATGAGGACAGAAAAGTAATTGTACAGTTGATATCCCCTTAGTATATAACCCCCTTTCCAAACAAAGATATTCCACAAAGTGACCTTAAAACTCATTATCCCCTCAATAACTAGCTATCTCGAATATCATGGTATTCGAGATAGCCTCTACCAAACTACCCCTAAGTATTATGTAAAGCCCAATAGTCAAGTGAAAAAGCCCACACCAAAATGAAGAAAACTAATAGACGTGAAAACTGAGAAGAACAGACCCGCCGTGAACCATGACTTGATCTCCATGGTCGTTGTCGAACTTCTACAGTCTCGATCGCCGACGTTCACCGACGAAGACTCCATCACTAGTCAATTTAGCGAAAACGGAAGTGACAATTCATCCCGATCCACGAAATTGGCGGGAGGGGGTTGATTAGACAACACTCGCCGGATCCGCCGTCCTTGATCCGAACAGACCCATTCAGATCCGCCGTCCTCGATCCAAACAACTTCCGCTTCCGCCGCCGCCTCTCATGCCTGCCGGGCCTCCTCTTCTCCATGAAATCCGAGTTCTGTTACTCCAGATTGACTCGATTCTTCTGCGGCCCCACCACGAGTTCGTCCCCCTGTCCGCCGATGCGAATTGCAATGCTCTGCCGCCGTGGTCCTGAAAGCCGATGGAGGAGATGCTCCGTTCCGAGGACAGGACAGCAAGGCGAATTAAAGATTAATTTCTGACTCTTCGTCGGCGACCCGGCTGGTGCCCCGTGCCCCGTGGAACGTTGAACGGAACGTTGAACGCTGGTGCACCGCTTGCTGGTGTGTTGGGCTGGCGGCGGCGGCGAGGTTAGAGCACGACGGTTGGAGCTTTGAAGGGAGAGATGTAAAATATAATTAGGGTTTGTGAAACCCTAATATGATTTAGTATATATAGGAGTTTCAAATTACTATTTTGTCCATATTAATTTAGGTCATTAGATCTACCTTCTAATCTTGTGGTTGTAAGGGGTGTCCTAATATGAGGACACTAAGGGGTGTCCTAATGGTAGTAGCTCCCAGTGAACAGGAGGAGAAAGGGAAATGTAAACCTAATACACAATTAAAGTTAAAGAAAGCATCTAATCCTAACAACTGAATTGCTAAGCAAAAGTATTTAAAATTAAAACATAAGATTAGACAAAGGAATAAAGGAAGAAAATAAAGTGATTAAGAATTAATGAATTATGATAAAGACTTGCTCACCCCCATGTGCCTTCATGTGGTAGTTAGCCGGAGGGGTCCCACAATGCACTTCTCCAACTTCCCCCCAACAAAATAAGCCATCGTCTTAATTAATTTATCTCCAATAATTAATTATGATTTAGTCAGCAATTAATTAATTAACTAGTTATTTGAATTGAAATGGCGTCCTTCTTCTTGTTGTTGTAAGGTCAGTGTATGGCTGAAATGAATAGTTCATTACATTATTAATTAAGACTAACCGAACTTGAGGTTAATTATTCTTGATGATGACTTCTTCTACTTAAGTACTTGGTTAGAACTTAGAATTGAAATATCATTTTCATTGTTGTCTTTTAAAGACAAACATATGGGCTGAGTTCATCACGTTACACGAAAACTACATAATATCAACGAGTCTAAATCTTGTAATTCATGCAAATACGGGTTTGTGTGGTTGATGAAACTAGTTCGGAGAAATGAGTTATAATTTCCGGTCCACTGGGAATGGACCCAAATAATTGTACTAAAATTCTCTTTGGATCGGGAATTGAAACCAATTTCATCAACCAAACCACCTACGATGAAAGTTTGATATTTTCGACGTATGGAATTGATTCTTAACAACCACAATAGTCAAACCTAGCTACCTGTTTGACTGTGATTTGTAAATTCCTATTGCTAGCTATATATCCCCTCATTTCGTTTGTGAAATCTCTTTTAAATTTTGTCCTTCAACAACTCCCTCCCCTCATAAACTAGTCGAGTTGCAAAAAATTATTGACCAAAAATTCGTCGATAATCTTTGTAGCTCTCAAATAATCATCAGGGTAGTTTGAAGTAGTGGCAGATCTAGGATGTGGGGTTCTCCAGGCGGTGAATACTCTACTTACGAGTCTAGAGATATTAAACTATATGTATTTTAATTCATGTATATAAATGGATTGACCCAATGATTTTTCAGATTTTGTCGAATACATATTGTAATTGGACGAAATAACCCAGTGTCATGATCTATAATGGATCCACCGGTGGTTTGAAGAAAATGACTTCAAACGATTTTGGCGATTTAACATATATTTTCATCTCTTTGATTGAACAACATATATATATATATACTTTTCTCATGTATGATAATTATGTGATGAATGATCCTTCCAAATCCAATTCCATTCTATTGAAGTTATCTTCAAAGAAGAAACCCAACCCCCCTCTTTCTATATTGCAATTCCTAATGTTCATTACATCACATTTGTGTCCAAATTATTATCTAACACACTAACTAAAAATATCATATTGCTTTTATAAGGATGCAACTCCCAATTTTTTTGTATTAATTCTTAATCTTATATTTAATTAGAGATTTTTTGGGCCAATTTGTTGGTTTGGCTCTATTTGGTACCGTTGTCTATCGATGATACACACTTTGCCCTCCCTACTTTACCAGGTTAACAAACTATTCTTTTTTCCAGTTTGACGATTAACTTCTTCCGCTAAAATTCAGTTTATTTAACATTAATTTCTGATAGAAAGTTTGTCATGTCATAACAAATAATTACATATGTATCTCATATACTATAGAACCTACTTCTTACATCCAATTTGTCATTACTCTCAATCCACTAACAATCCTTGATCCTCGAGTAATACCTCATTCTAACATGATCTGCCATGACATGCTCCTCCTTCAAAAATTAACTTGAAGTGGACTAAATTTTTAACGTAATGAGCTAATTGCTAATTTGGCCAAAGCAAGAGGAAGAGAATGAACATTTTATAGTAAAGAGATATATAATATGTTTGTTAACTTGATAAAGTATAACCTTCTCTTTTTCGCTAATTCAAAATAATTTGTTGGTGGTGGCAGGCAATAAGACAAGGTAGGTCCTTCCTCTTTTATTTTCAAAATTTTCCATTTTAATTACTTAACTTGAGTTGTAAAGAGATGACTCAATTTCATCAATTCGATTCAATCTTACAAACTATTTGAATTGAGCGAAAGATAACAATTCAAAAGCCGTCCAACGCCAAAATCAAAAAACCTGCAAATCATGTGAAATATTATATGAATGACTTGTAACTCTATAATCAGTTCATGACTCGATCAACTATCAACCCAATTGACACGTGACATGTAATCAGACTAATCCAGCTTGTGACCCAACCAACCCGACTGTTTGACAGGTCTAGTCTGAACAAATTTCAGTATAAATGAACAATCAAACCGTTGAGCCTAACATAAACATAAAGTCTATGCCTAAACTTTTAAAAAAATTATAGATTGATAAACTAATATTACACAATGAAGAAAGAGAATAAATCATACTGATCCGCTTGACTATAAATTATTCATTAAAAAGTTTACGCAAATAAACTTTTTAATTCCATCACCTACTTAACCTCAACATCATCCGTCTTCTATACAATATAAACCCATAAACTTAATATTTAAACCTATTATGATTTATCATCGAAGACGCTATAATAAACCGATCAGAAAACCAAACCAATCCCCCTTTTTTCACTTTTTGTCAGAGATAAATTCCCAACTTCCCAATCCATTCTTACTCATTCTTCTCTCATCGAAACCCTACTTTCCATGGCTACAATAGAGAGAACCTTTGCCCTAAGATTCCTCACTTCCCTCCAGAAACTGAGAACCAATTCCAACCCTACTACGAGACGACGTCGTAGCTTGAGAATCAAGGCAGCCGCCTATTCCTCCATGGCACGCGCGGTCAGTTCCCGTCGGGTATGGAGCCGGGTGCTCCTCTCAAGGATTAGAACCCGCCGGCTGCAGACAAAGCCGAGGAAGGAGGTGGGGAGCCGAGCCGATGAGCTGAGGAAGCTGGTGCCGGGAGGAAGCCGGATGGAGACTGGGAAGCTATTGGAAGAAACGGCTCATTATGTTGAGTGCTTGGCACTTCAGGTTAGGGTTATGCAGAACATAGCTCATCGCTACTCTCTCTGAGTCAATCATCATCGACAGTCAACGGTTTGTTTTTGTGCCTTTTTTTTTTTAATTATTAAAAAAAAATATCATTTGTAATAATTAGTATACTAAAGAAACATATATATACTGTACATTTTACATAAATACGTACGTGTGATTAGTCATAGATTCTTGTTTAATTATTTACATTTTTATACTTTTATTCCCACCTTTTGTTGATCATTATACATACGACATACACAGTTGATTGATTACGTGTTTATATTTCATTACTTAAGTAATTACGTGGTATCAGAATTATAATTAATTTGTGGCGTCTAATTAATTATCCTATAGCTTATCTTATCGTTGGATTTCAGGGTTTTTCTTTTCTCTTCCTTATTCATATTGGAGAATCTTGTGATAATTTCATTAGCGACGAGTGAATCCAAGATTCTAGTAAACCAAGAGACGATACATAAAATACAATTGACTGAATATATTTTTATACTAAAAATTATACTTATTTTAACTATTTGGATCCAGGGGACGACCCTAGACCCGGACAAAGAGTAGACACCCACTGACTTCGTCACTCAGCGGTACAAATGGACAACCATAAAATATAAACAATTTTGTTGAATTAAACCATTAATGATTGATCATTTCTGCTCGAACCTGATTCAAAATCCCCACTCGTTGGTATGGTAGACTATTCCTGCTCAATTAGCTTACAACATGAGATATTATTATAGATATGATATTTAAGAGCAAATTAGCATCAAAAGTGGCTGTAGTTTAGTGGTGAGAATATCACGTTGTGGCCGTGATGACCTGGGCTCGAATCCCAGCAGCCACACTTTCTTTTTTTCTTTTTCTTTTTTATTTGTAAGTCTTTGTAATCTGCAGTACCACTTGAGTTCACTTAGATTTTTTTTTTTTTTTTTTTTGTGGATTTTATAGTTGATCCTAACTAAACTAATGCAAGGTTTAAAGTACGGGGTGTAGGCAGTGGTGTGGTTAGCATCAAGTCAAACTGCATTATACTGCGTAAGTTACGACTCGAATCAATCAATCAAACTGTATCATTTTATATGTGACCTGCAATTTATCCTTGGTTTTAGCCTTCCTTTCTTCATCTCCTGACTACAATTTCCAGAAAAATGATTAAATGCAACAGAAAATGAATATATTCTGTGAGACTGACTGTGTAGCATGTAGTAAAGAATGAATCAATAGGCAGAAAACCTACAAAGAATCAATTACAACCTCTTGGGTTGGGCCGCATCGGCTCTTCAAAACGAATCTAATCATACATTAACCCAACGAAAGGCCCATATGATACTGAAACTGTACTAAACTTGAGCCCATGGACCACGATTTGGCCCATCCCAAACATGGCGAGCCCAGCCCAATATTTATAGCTCGGAAAGTATACTTTGTTAATATTAGGGAAAATAGCATTTTGTGCTCTTCTACTTTGTCAACTTAACAACGTAGCCCCCCTACATTAACCATTTTGCTGTTTGGGTTCTTCCGTTCCAATTTTTGATTTCGTGACGTTAATTGATGTGCATTCAGTACATAAAGTTAGCTCCAATAGTCATGTATTAGCTCACTGAACAATTTTTAGTTGAGAATATATAATTAGATTGGACGAAATCGACGGATAAAACACGTGGTTTTAAAACCCTTCTTATTTTACCATACTCTTAAGGATATATCCCTAATTTACCTCACTGACCAACCCTTCATTTCATACCTCCGATATCTCTCTTTATCGGTGTGTGGATGTATCCAGATTTAATGTTAAAAAGATGAAAGTTGAAACGGAAGTACCCAAAACGAGAAATTAGTTAAAGTAGAAGGATTTAAAAAGAGCGATTTATAATATACGGAGAAATCTACGGGGTGAAGTTCATATTTGGTAGATTTGTGTCGAGAGAATCGCGGCAGTGGGCTGTGAAAGTGTGAATGATGAATCGTGAGAAAGCAAAGGACTGAGGAGGAGAGAATTCTGATTAGGTTTGGCTGCTAGGGTTTGGGAAATTACAAAATAGTTATATACCACACATGAAACTATGCCGTTTTGACTAATGGGTGCCTAGCAGGTGGGTACCGGGGACGGGTTACCCTAATCCGATGCCCATCCACCACCCGCAATTAACAGGTACCAGGTTTGTTCGGACCCGAAAAATGCCCAAACCAACTGGGTAAATTAGGCCCAATCAGGATGAGTTTTAGGCGAGTACATTTATCTTAGGTCCTACAATCTTAACGTTATTATCAATTTGAGACAATTTTCTTGAACAGTCATCCCCAACCCCAACGTGCTTACCTACCCAATGCATTATTTCTTGTCGTCTTCTAGTTTTCCAATTAACCTTCCAACTTGCATTGCAAATTTGCAATTGCCAAAAACAATTCATCCTCAAGCTTCCTCCGACAAGATCGGAACGGAAAATCAGCCGGATTAAATCAAAATGGCTCGCCGGAATGACGACGGCCACATTGTGATGCTTCCTTTCATGGCCCACGGCCACCTAATCCCGTTCCTCTCCCTCGCCAACCAAATCCACCGCCGCCGACCACAAACCACCATCACCATCGCCGCCACGCCTCTCAACACCCAATACCTCCGATCAAGCCTCGATCCAACCAGCGCCGTCCGCCTCGTCGACCTCCCTTTCTCCGCTTCCGACCACGGCCTCCCACCTGGCGCCGAAAACACCGAAAACCTCCCCCTCGACATGATGGACACCTTCTTCCGCTCTTCCACAAGCCTCAAGTCCTCCGTCCACGACCTGCTAGTCAAAATCACGGCGGAAGAAGGCCGACCCCCGCTCTGCCTCGTCTCCGACGTCTTCTTCGGCTGGGCCAACGACGTCGCTGCCGATAATAAAACCCTCAACGTCACTTTCACCACCGCCGGAGCTTACGGAACTCTGGCCTACGTCTCAATCTGGATGAATCTGCCGCACAAACGGCCGGCTGCTGATTCGGAGACCTTCGATGTTCCCGGATTCGGAGACGGCCGCAGATTCCACATCACGCAGCTGCATCAGTTCTTGAGAAAAGCCGACGGGACAGACAATTGGTCCAAAATCTTCCAGCCCCTAATTGCCAAATCCCTAGAATCACACGGATGGTTATGCAATTCGGTCGAGGAAATCGAGCCTCTCGGATTCGATCTCCTCCGTAAGTACACAAATCGACAGATCTGGGGGATCGGCCCTCTTTTACCCCGTGAATTTCTTCTCCGCTCTTCTTCCTTTTCCAGAATCAGCGGTAAAACCCTAGGGATTTCGACGGAGAAATGCTTGGAATATCTTCAATTGCACGAACCAGGTTCAGTTCTATACATCTCGTTCGGGTCACAGAACAGCATTAACCCATCTCAAATGATGGAGCTAGCAATCGGATTAGAACAGAGCAGGGTAAAAGCCTTCATATGGGTAATACGGCCGCCGATAGGATTCGACAGGAAATCGGAGTTCCGATCAGAATGGCTGCCGGAAGGGTTCGAGAATAGAATGATTGAATCGCAACGAGGGTTGCTGATTAGGAACTGGGCGCCGCAGCTGGAGATTCTAAGCCATGAATCTGTGGGAGGGTTTTTGAGCCATTGTGGGTGGAACTCGGTTCTGGAGAGCTTGAGTCAGGGGGTTCCGATCATTGGGTGGCCGTTGGCGGCGGAGCAGGCGTTCAATTCGAAGATGCTGGTGGAAGAGATGGGGGTTGCGGTGGAATTGACGAGAGGTGGGGATGGGATTGTTGATAGGGAGTATGTGAAGAGAGTAATTGAGACTTTGATGATGAATGGGGAGGAAATGAAGAAGAAAGCTTTGATGGCTTCTGAAGGTTTGAAGGATTCGATTAGAGATGAAGAAGATAAGAAGAAGAAGGGTTCTTCTGTAATGGCTATGGATGATTTCTTGGCTAATGTTGTTGGGAATCGAGAATGATATTTGTTTTGTTTTTTTTATTTAACTCTAAGAGGAAGTTTAATTTAATTACTTTTAAAACTCAGTTTGAAATTAATATGCAACTAATTTCTTTATGATGGCCAAGCCCACAAAAAATGGGTCGCTCTTTGGGCATCCTCGCCCAAGGTTAAACTCCGGTCCCGCATCAGGGACAGCCGGACAGACTCTCGTGCAAGACGTTTTCTCACTATCGTTACCGACAGTCGCCTGCTACTAGCTCTTCCGGTTTTTGTGAAAGCCCACAGACCAATAAATGGCCCAAACCCACTCACCTAAATTAGTCTCTACCACACATTAGCTCTCAACAAGGAAATCCTTAGATTTGCTTTTGGTGGGAGTCAAACCCAGGGTGGATATACCCAAGTCAACATCTAGCCAAGTACTTTACCACTAGACCAGAAGGTGCTAGGTACAACTAAATTTTCTTTGTGCATATTATTCATTCATATCTTGTGTATAAATACATGAAAGTAAAATCTCTTAAGTACTCGATTATAAGGGAGAATGTTTAGACGAGTGGAATTAGTTACCTAATTTATTGTTCGATCGATGAAGTCGTTAGGGGATGAACACTAATGAAACGTGATCATGGCCAAGAGAATCTCATCCATGAGGAGTATTCGTGCATTTCCAAGCCCACGAGCATTGGTTCTTGAGTGTGTTAACAAAACATCAAATGGTCGAATTGCACTAGTGTAAGTATGGAGGAGGTTACAGGTTGCGGCCCTTTGGAGTGTTTTAGCTCTACAACCATAACAGATAGACATATAAACTCACCCCGTCAACGAGTTTTGTAGTTTTGGGGTACGTAACTATGTACAGTGAGTGACAGAAATTTAAAATATGTCCGAGTTAGGACAAATGTGAGGGCAATCCGCGCCTAGCAAGTCAAGGAGCGCGCAAGTCAGGGAGCGCCACGCTACCTAGCATGCGCCGCGCTGTCCAAAAATATGCAAACTTAACAAAATTAACAAATAGGAAATATTGCACTTTGGTCCCTCTACTTTTCCAACTTAACAAATAACCCCATATACTAGGCCAAAAACAAATTTGTAGCCAAACCTTTACGGGATATGTCAAATGTAGCCAAAGCTATTCGTGTCACACTATTTAGACCAAACTTTTAATTTTTACGACAAATGTAGCCGATATTAGTTAGAATTTTAACACCGTTAGTGACTGTACAAATGGAGCTGACGTAGCATCCACTTGACCGGTCAACTAAGTGCCACGTCAGATGCCACATCATTATTTAAAAATAAATAAATAAATCTAAAAAATTTAATTTAATTTAAAATTTCTTCTTCTTCTTCCTCTCTCCAGCAACCGCCGCCGTCGTTCCAGCAACCGCCGCCATCGCTCCAGCCGCCGTCGCTCCCGCCACCGTCGCTCTCGCCGCCGTCGCTTCCGCCGCCGTCGCTCCAACAAACCCTCACTAACACCCCTAATCCCTCTCACTTACACCCTACTCTCATCGAAACCCCCGAGTTCACCACTGAACCCACCCACCGCAGCTCCAGTTCACCATCGAACCCACCACCGCCGCTCAACACTAAACCCACACACCATTGACGCATTCGCCGATTTCTTCGCGTGGAAGGGGGAATCGATGACCTGATGGTGAACAGAAGCAACAGGGATCGACGCCGCCTCCCTTGCCGCCATAGAGTTTCCTCAAAGCATCCTTCTCCTCTCCTCGGAACCCGTTTCACCCGCCCCCAATCCATTAGATGGTGAGTTGGGTTGGATGGTAGGAGGTCCGTCAATTCCTCTTCCACGCGACGAATCTGGAGAGAGGAGGTGGGTTACTGAAATCGATTGACACCTCCAAAATTGATTCCTCTTCCACGCCGACCTTTTCTTCCCCATCTAAATCGTCGATTCTGGGTTTGAGGGGAGGAGAAGGTGTGGAGTCGTGGCTTATGGAGGTTTGGTGGCGGAGGTGTGGCTGATGGAGGTGTGGCGGCGGAGGAGGTGTGGCGGCGGAGGAGGTGTGGTCAGGGAAATTAGGAAATTAGGGTTAGGGATTTTTTTTTTGAATTTTTTTTAAGTAAATTTCTTTTAATAAATGCTTATGTGGCAAATAATAGCCACATCACACGACAAGTCAGATTTAGGGTTAGTATTTTCGTTAACTTGGACGGAAAAGTTAACGGAAAACTAAACATTGCTATTTTTGGGATTATGAATAGTTTTGGCTATGTTTGACATAAGCCGAAAAGGTTTGGCTACAAATTTGTTTTTGGCCCATATACTATAACACACTTTTTTTACCTCTTTTATTTTGACTACTTTACATTTTGGGTCCTTCCATTTCATCTAACGTTTTCATGATGTTAATTGGTGCGCATTCAGTGCAAGACGTTAACATGTGTGTTGGAAAAGTTGTACTGAATCCGCACTAATTAACATCATGAAAACGTTCGTTGAAATGGAAGGACCCAAAATGCAAAGCACACATTTCGAACTAGGCGCTGGTTGGCCCCTCACATTTGCCCTAATCCGGACATATTTCGAACTTTTACCACTTACGATACATAGTTACGTAATTTTGACCCCAAAACTACAAAACTCCTCGTCAACAGTGGCGGAGGGAAGTTAATCAAAGGGGGTTCAGCCCCCTTGGCTGTTTACCAAGAATTGTCAAATATACATGTAGTACCTCCAGTTCCAACTCGAGATCTCTAGTTTGACAAAATAGCTTTATAACCATTATGCCATACAAAATCTTCTGTTTAACTCTCCAAACAGATGTATATAGCAAAGTATTTTACATGATTATATAACATATAAATAACTAGTAAACTTGAAAAACGAACTCATAAATATCAAGCATAAAATTCTGCTACAGTGCTAGTGTGCTACTCTTCCCTTAAAACTTAAAATATAAAAATACACTTTGCCCCCCTACTTGTCAACATAACAGATAGCATACTATACTATAAATCGTTCTTTTTTTTTGATGAATTAAATCGTTCTTTTTACCTTTTCCTATTTCGACCACTTTATCTTTTGGGTCCTTTTATTCCAAAAATGTCTCGCGAAGAGTATAGTAAAAAATATGAAGGATTTTAAAACTGCACATTTTATTCGTCGATTTCATCATATCTAATTATGTATATTTATACTCCCGATTAAAAAATGCTTGGTAAACTAATGCATGACTATTGGAGCTAACATGGTGTTCTCAACGCACATCAATTAACGTTATGAAGATGGAAGTTGAAAAGGAAGGACCCAAACGGCAAAGTGGTTGAAGTAGGAGAGAGTAAAAAGATCAATTCATAGTATAGGGGGCTATGTGCTAAGTTAGCAAAGTAGAAGGGAGCAAAGTGCTATTTTCCCTATAAATAAAATAAACTTAACTATATCGAGAATGATATTCCAAATCGGATGAACGACAAGTGGTTGAACGACGCTTTAGTGACATATATTGAACAAGATTTGTGTGCTAGTTTAGCAAATGAATGTGTTTTACAATGTTTTCATAATATGAAATCTTGTCGTGGTTGCGATGGTTATTACTGTTTGTTGCAGAAATATTAAGTATTATGTTATTCATTTTTAGTTGACTTTTTAAATGTTACGAACTTTGAACTCCATTGACCAATTTCCTGGCTCCGCCACTGCCCGTCAATGAGAGTTAAATAAGACAACCTAATATCATGTTATAAATTGAAGACTAATTTTGAGCGGCTGAAGGATGGTGACATAATTTAAATTATGTCACCTTAACAAAATCCACTCTCAGCCGTTGGATTCACCAGCATTAGGATATGATCGGATTGGGCTATTAATATTAGGGAAATAGGCAATTAAATGCATTGATTATATTTAAGTCATTTTGGGAAGGCATTTATATAATGATATTATTCTTATTCTTTGTAATCAATAGTTTATTTTGTTACCAAATTATTTACTAATAGTATTCATGTTCAAAATCCGAGATTAAACATATATATTACCTGCTATTTTTTCATTATTCAGTACTTATTCTCATTTCCCTAGCTTGCGGCTGTTTGCTTTTCTCATGGAGTCTAATATTGTAATCGATGAAGCCAACCAGCAGCCTAGGAGCGAAGGTTTTGATCTTAATCTCATACCTGATGATCCAATCGACGAAAATCATTCAGAATCGTCTGAGAATACTGTACCATCGCCAGGAAATCTCGAAATTTTGCAAGGACATGGTACATAGCTAATACTATTATCCCGCTAATACTATTACTTATAAACACTCATTTTTTACTTTACTTAGTATGAACTCGATTGTCAATACGATAATAAACTTTTGCAATGATACGGTGTGATATATTTGTTATGTTTTGTGTTTCATATTCATTTTCAGTTGATATTTCTTTCAGGTGTTCCTTTTTAGTTTCAACTAACCGATAATATTATATGTCTAATAATAGTATTTTATCAATTCTCATGTTTTGTTATTCGTACATTACTGTTTTTTGTATAATCTTTTATTGTGTGTGTTATACGTGTTGTAAATATAATACTATTATTGAACATTATTTTTTGTTTACTTAATAGATGTGCCTGATGTGGATTTTGATTGGGAGGCGTTGGAGTTCAAAACTGTCAAGGATGCCGAATCATTTTACAGAGATTATGCTCATAGTCTCGGATTTGAGATAAAAATAAGATCCACAAACAAGAATGACAGTAAAGGAATGAAATTGCAATGTTTACCTGACTTGAGCTTGTTGTGTATTCATTTGAGATTCTCCAACAACAGGTTCATCAGGCCTATTAACTGGTTCAGCCCTGTCTTCAGGTCGTTTTGGTGCAACATTTTTTTTCGGCTTAGGCTTTTTGGATACCGCCAACTTAATTCTTTTCCCCTTTTGAGGAACAGGAGTTTTCGTCATCTTTTTCTCTGAATTTGACAAAGAAACTTCATTAACATCAAACACCACAATCAAGAACGTGAGCCCAACAAAAACCAATCAAACCACACACTTGTACAACAACATGTCATCACAAGTATAACTGTTAATAATAGTATTACAGAAATACTATTATCTTCTCATCCAGACCACACAGAAACAACACAGTTCACCTAATTCAATAATAGTAATGCTTGAATACTATTATTTGTCATTTTGCTGTGAACAACGACAACTAAATGCTTAGAATCTAACGCAATGGCTGCACATATGAACAAACAGTACTCATACAATAATTGCATCAGAAAGGCCAATCCACACACACACAAAACAGAGTTGCAGGAACAATTTACATTACAAGTTACATTGATAATAGTATTTCAAATATACTATTATCAGCTCAAATCAACCCCAAACAAACACCAAAGTTTACCTCATTCAACGCAGTAATCCTACAATACTATTATTGGCCAGTGACTGTGAACTGCAACAGTTGTAATCTTTCAAACAAACGCAATAACCATGGACTGTGATGCAGGAACCATGGACAATACAGAGATGCAGGAACCATGGACAATACAATTCATATCATAAATTTCACATTCTGGAAGGAAAACACACAAATCATTTTATATGATAATAGTATTACACAGTCCAGATGTACTTTCAACCACGAATCATTTGGGATAATAGTATTACCCAAATAAAAGTACCGAAACCATACACAAACCACAACAATCTAACTGAAAAACGTGATGAATGCTGTCACTAAACATAATTCGAACACAATCGAAACCACAACTACGTCTGATTGCACATGCAGAGTTAGAAATCAATACCTGGTTATGGGTCTTGTCGGCTCTTTATGGTTCCACGAAACCAAAGCGGCTGCACCAAATAACTGCACCAAATCAGAAATCGGAGTGAGGTGGGATGAATCGGCAGAGGGATGTCGCGCGGTAGTGCTTACCTGAGCGAGAAGACTGACTCTGCTCTCCCACCGACGGCGGTTGCACTCGACGACTAAGGGCGACGGTTTTTGACTGCAGAGAAGAGGGAGAGAATGGGCGGCCGGAGAATGGGGGGAGCGGGTTTTTGTGTGGTCACGGTTAAAAGAGGAAGTTAAATATAAAAGGTAAATAATATAATGAAATTTGTGGTAATTAAAATATTTAATATGCCACATTAAATTGGGAAATCCCATTATTTTTTACTATTATCCCTTCCACCATTAGATCAATTCTATAGAGATCTAATGGCTCTTATGGATTATGTCTTATAGACATAATCCATAATTTTGTCACCACTCCTAATCCGAATTTTGAGGATACAATTCAAATCATATGAGTATTTATGTTGTTTATTCTTTACAAGCTTTTTATGATCATAATAAATAGACTAATTTTATTTTAGTATGTAATTAAAAATATGAAAGAACGGAATGAATAAATCATAACGCGGTTAGCCTGGCATGCTAGCGTGGGAAATTGTTTGTTAGATGTATAGAAAATAAGTGACCATTATGGTAATTTTGGAAAGGTTAGTATCTTGGAGTCGTCATTGAATCAAACAAATGAAATCGAGAAATATGACTGTTTATATAGAAAGGACTAAAGTGTAAAACAGAAACAAAAAGAAGGTTTGTCAATTCCCCCATTAAAACAAGCCATGCACGTTCGTTCAACTAAATTCCTAAATTCCTATACATTACAATGGCGCCAACGACGTTGCTGTGTATTGGCCGTTGGGTCCTCACTTAATCTATTATTACGCACGTGCCTTTTAGCTGATATTTGACAGTTGAGATGTAATACCCAATATTAATTAACACTCGTGACCGAAAGAGGGGTGAGTAGGGACTCGAGCTGACTCCCTTTGTCTCGTGTACCATGTAGACGATGGAGTAGTTCAAAGTCACAAATTGATACATGTACGATCGATACAACCAGTTAAACAATAATACATTGAATTAATAGAGACATCCATGAAACGTTCTATCCTCTCCCCAAGTCACATATGATGAGTCAGTGACGAGAATAGTTCTCTTTTTGTGCAAAGTGGGACCAATTTTACTATTTAACTAAACATACATGTCTTTATTTATACTGATGGGCAATAGTATGGTGGCGGACAATATCATATTCATCGAACAAAAGTATGGTGGAGAACGATGAAACTACCCGCAACGACCAATTAATAATGTACAAGGAGTTGGGAAATAAGAGGTTTCAATGACAGAGGATGGAGAAACAATGACAACAATCAACGAGAACATCTTGGAGGGAGAACACTTGTGAAGAAACCATTACTTCTATGTGAAGACGGTCAGATGACTACTAAAATATTGATGATGCTACCCTAATAAGCGGTGGTTTTATAGTAAGAGATTGTTCGTCTTCTGTTCTCTTTGCTACATGTCTAGATGACGCAACTGGGTGAGTTCCTCGAGATAGCTCGAGCGTGGTGTTGAATGCAGACGAAACACCATATTCAGGTATTTCTAACCTGACTTCCTTCTTAAACTTTTGGCGTATTGAGATGTTGTTGTTTGGTGTTGGTTTTCAGGTTACATACACTCTGATATTGAGACTGATTCGGAACAAGTATCATTCCTTCTTAGTGATTATTTCTATGGCTACCAGCAGAAGCATAATTTTTTTAAGAGAACCTTCAGATGTCGGCAACGACACCAAGTCTTTGTCTCTCTTCGATCCATCGTACAACTAATTGAGTCGTCCGTAACATAATTATATAGTAAAACAAATTCACTAGTCATAATTTGTAAAGTTGCAAGATCAAACCCACCTCATCTTATCTATATATATCATATCATATAAACTTGTACCTACGAACGCCGAATAACAGCATTCATTTTTTCATCACAATGGCCATCAACAACAGCGACGGCCACATCCTAATGCTTCCGGCGATGGCACACGGCCACCTCATCCCATTCCTCTCCTTAGCCCGTCAATTCCTCCGCCGCCGACCATCCCTCACCATCACCATCGCCACCACTCCTCTCAACATCAACTACCTCACATCAACCCTCGACCCCGCCACCGCCGACTCCAACATCCTCCTCTCCTCCCTCCCCTTCCACGCCGCCGACCACGACCTCCCTCCGGACGACGCCGAGAACGCCGGCGACATCACCCTCGACGTCCGCCTCAACCTCTACCACGCCATCTCCGCCCTCCAATCCCCCGTCCGCGACCTCATCGCCGACATCACCTCCCGCGGCCGGCCGCCGTCCTGCATTGTCTCCGACGTGTTCTTCGGGTGGGCCACGGAGGTGGCCGTTAGCCTCGGGATCAGGAACTTCACGTTCACGACCTGCGGCGCGTACGGATCGCTCGGGTACATGTCCGTTTGGATGAATCTGCCTCACCGGAGAGCGGTGGAGTCCGGCGAGGAGGAGGAGTTCGATGTTCCGGGATTTCCGGAAGGGTACAGGTTTCAGCTGAGTCAGCTGCATTGGATATACAGAGATGCTGACGGTACGGACCCATGGTCGAAGTTCTACATTCCGCAAATTGCGGGATAGATGACGTCAGAGGGTTGGCTCTGTAATTCTGCGGAGGAAGTTGAGCCTCTGGGTTTGGAGCTTTTGAGGAAATTTGTGAACCGTCCGATTTGGGCAATCGGTCCTCTGCTTCCGCCGGAAGCTTGTGGTCAACCGGAGAGGAAGTCAAGGTAATTAAGATAATTAATTAATTAAGGTTTAAATAATTAATACTCAAAGGAAAAATAATTAACCATTTTCATTACAGAATCAACACTCAAAGGACAGGGAAATACTCAGGACTCTTCACAGACAAGTGCATGGAATGGCTCAGATTACACGAGCCCGGTTCGGTCCTCTACGTCTGTTTCGGATCGCAGAACAGCATAACACCATCCCAGATGATGAACCTAGCCACCGGACTCAAACAGAGCGGGACACCATTCCTCTGGGTGATCCGTCCACCCATCGGATTCGACCCAAAATCCGAGCCCTTCAACCCAGAATGGCTACCAGGAGGATTCGAACGCAGGATCCAACAATCGAAAACAGGGCTGTTGGTTCGTAACTGGGCCCCGCAGCTCGACATCCTTGCACACGCATCGACGGGAGCGTTCATGAGCCACTGCGGGTGGAACTCGGTAGTGGAGAGCTTGAGCCAGGGTGTGCCCATCATTGCCTGGCCACTAGCGGCCGAGCAAGGATTCAATTCGAAGATGGTTGTGGAGGAGATCGGAGCGGCCGTGGAGCTGGCTAGAGGAACTGAGAGTGAAGTGGAGAGTGTGGAGGTTAAGAGAGTGATTGAGTTTGCTATGGGGGAACAAGGGAAGGAGATGAAGAGGAAAGCTCAGGAAGTTGTTCGGCATTTGACGGCGGCGGTTAGAGATGGAGAGACTGAGAAAGGTTCTTCTGTGAAGGCCATGGATGAATTCCTGGACACCATTCTAGCTAACTGAACTGAACTTCATGATCATCATCATTCTATAATAAGCTTCACATTTCCTTTTGTGGAGCACTGATGATCTTATCTATATAGGTCAATAATGAAATGTAATCTATATATAAATATTAAGCTGTCTTTGCAGGGAGTAATGTTTTTGCAGTACTATGCCAATAATGAAAGTAAACAAAAACCAAAGGATGGACTGAATTGAATGAACAAACAGAGGTAAAGAAGGAGACTTTTGAATTCTACAGCTTCAGGACACAGCAATACGCAGAGGGAGATCATCACCTGGAGCAGCAGGACATGAAACTACTGGACTTTTTCGATCCGTCGTCGTTGGAAAGGGTGACCCGGTTCAAGGACAACTCAGCCTTGTATGCATCTGAGTTGAGGACCTTCCTGCTGACGTTGCTGTAAATTTCTCGAATCACGAGCTCAAATGCCTTCTTAACGTTGGTTGAGTCGAGGGCAGACGTCTCCATGAAGAACAACCCTTCTTGTTCTGCAAGGCTTCTCCCTTCCTCGACGCTCACGTCTCGAATGTTGTCCAGATCGCACTTGTTACCGACCAGCATTCTTGCTACCGTCGTGTCGGAATGCGCTGCATCCGTCATTTCAAATTAAACACAATGTTACTATTAGTGTTTGAAAATGTGGTTGAAATACATAGCACGTTCAAAACTCAAAAGTTGAAGGAAACTAATCTGGTGGACATAGCAAGAGAATAAACAATGTATACTAGTCTGGTTGGGAGAATAATCAATTGAATAAAGAATACTGAGATTCATTGGACACGACTTCAATCATATTGTTGCCAGACCATAATTTGAAAAAATATTCTGCAGCATCTTACTGATAGTTGCAGAGTTTCCGCTCTAGATAAACGAGAATACAACAATACATAAGATGGGGAATGAGAAGAGAGCACCCTTCAATTACAGAACTACATAAGGTGGGGAATTTGTCTTTTAGATTTCTATTTGAGAGTACTGATCCTAGTAGGAAAAGTTCAGGTCTTTGATGCTACTAGTTCTCAAGTTTTGGCCTTATAAGTCATGTAGCTGTAGCTGTAGCTGAAGAATGAAAAAACTACTGAAATAATAAATCTTGCAATGATTGAGATACAATTTTCCTGTAGATATGATGCCTATGCTTCTGTAATGCAAAGGTTATTTTTTCCTTATCTTTCCAGAATAACCCTCTAGTTCTCGTGATAAACCCTATACTCACGATACAGGCTCTAAACTGCACCAAAATCCCCATTTCCAATTTCAATTATGATTCTACTAGAACATCATTCTGGCAGATTTCCCCTGAATTTCTTCTACATCAATTTTGAATTCAATCGTGATGAACCAAGATGATAAGCGGACAAGCATTATCTCTCCCAACAAAAACAGAGCAAATATGCGTATAGGATATCAGAGGATAAAAAAACGCGAATCAGAAACACACCTTCCTCCCATTCTAATTGAGATTGAGACTCTCACTTAACACTTCTATTATAATGATGAGCACCATAGAATGAAAGTGGCAGGGGGTAAATTGAAAGAAGAGGGCACATTTCAGGTCTAAGATGCACGAACTCGACTAGAGATAATGAACGATTTAAAGCAGGACAATGTTGGTTCACATTTCGAACAACGGAAGCCATATTTTCCCATCATACTATTCTCTAAAACTCAGCAAAGAACTTGTAAACTCGCCCGTGAATTTGAACACTTCACACTCATGACTCAATCTGTACCGTGAATTTCTAAGTTAAATAGGATAAAAAAGCTATAGAGATCGAACCATAGATTCGCAAATTCGCCCTTCTTGACTAGTTATAGAATGTTCATTGACTAACTCATCCAACAAACTGAAATGGAATGGAAATTAAGAACGCATTGGAGCTTCCAATGATCGAATCTTGACAAAGGAAGAAGCCAAACAGCCAATTCCAATTTACATCCAACTTTCATCAATGCATATTCAGACAAACGCTACAGTCAAGAAACAAAAGGTCGATTGATCCATCTAAGTTTCTAAACTGATCATTCAAAAAAATCGACGGCAAAGTGATCAATTATACATTCAAACTACAGATCTACAGCTGCTTAGCGCCAAAAACTCCCTAAATCAATCAAAATCCAACTGAACAAACAAAATTAAACAGTCAATCAATCGAAGAAGCAGAAGAGGTTTATGTAGGTACTTACTGGTGAGCTCATCGAGCCAGCGGCCGACGCTCTCGAAGGTAGTACGGCGGCTGATGTCGTAAACGATGAGAGCACCGACGGCGCCTCTGTAGTAGGCAGAAGTGACGGCTCTGAACCTCTCCTGGCCGGCGGTGTCCCAAATCTGGGCCTTGATTTCCTTGCCGTCGATCTCCATGCTCTGCGTCTGGAACTCGACGCCTATGGTGGCCTTGGAATGGGAGTTGAACTCGTTTCGGGAGTAGCGGGATAACAGGTTCGATTTGCCGACAGCGGAGTCGCCGATTATCACGATCTTGAAGAGGTACTCCTCTCCTCCCTCGTCATCCGACGACATGGCTGAGCTGGCTGCTTGCTTGGTTCCCGGAGTTCAGACGGATGACGGTGGCGGAGATGGAATCGGAAAGAGATAAATTATGAGAGAGAGAGAGAGAGAAGAGAAGAGAGAGTCTATAATGGTAAGAAGAGAGTCAAGCTGGCAGAGACATGAATGAGTTGGTTTATTTGTTTTTTTTTTCCTGATTAAAGTATTTATTATAATTATTTTCTTATCTTTTTTGTAATAAATTTCCGTGTTTTCTGCTTGAGTTTTTCTCTTTTTTTCGATAATGGAAAGTTTTTTTTTGAACAAACTCATCTTATTAATGGTCGCTAATCATATAAAAATCGTCCAAAGAACTCAAGAGCCAACTCGGAGACGTCACACCACACGCCGGTGACTGCTCAGAACATGACCCCCTAGCAAGTACATGAACCGTTATATTTCTGTTCCCCCTAACAAAAGACAATTTAAAAAAACAATGAGGAAGAAGGATGTTTCTACATCGAGCAATAACCTCCCCGAACTCTGGCCGATCAGTTTGGTCGCCAGCAATCGCGTCCACCAAAGTTAAAGAAGATATTTTTATTTTGGGTTAATACATCTTTTTACCCCTCTACTATGCAAAGTTAACAAACATACTCATTTACTATTTTCTAACCGATTTTACACCCTGTACTTTAAAATTTTTAACAAATATGCCCCTCTGTTTAATTTTTCATCTATTTTCCATCCGATGTGTTGATTGTACGTGTCACGTCATATTATTTATACACCTTATCGCTGATTAGAATGTTCACAATCGAAAATTATTTAAATTATAAAGAAAAATAAAAATGAATATCACAAACACCTCCGTACATAATAGTGATTATAATGTGCGTTTCATTTATCTTTTCTTTTTAATTTAAATATTTTCACCTTGTGGACATCCCAATTAGCGATGTTGTGGACAAACAATATGACGTAGCACATATAATCAACTCTTTATACGAAAAATAGATGAAAAGATAAATGGAGGGGCATATTTGTTAAACTTTTCAAAGTAGAGGGTGTTAAATCGGTTAGAAAATAGTAAAATGGTATGTTTGTTAACTTTGCATAGTAGAGGGGCAAAAAGGTGTATTAACCCTTTTATTTTTAATGAGTATTTTATTTCATTACCTCAAGTAACAATTTGTACGCATAAAACTTAAAACTACATAAATCACGTGGACGATGTTGTAGTCTACTGGTGAAGTAGGTACACCTCCATGAATGAAGTCATAGACAATGTATATAACAATAATAGGAGGATATCGTACCAACATACTCGGGAACAAGAGAAGAAGGGTCTAGTCTATCTCCTTGTAATAAGAATCTTTCTCTACAGCTCACAACTTATACGATACATTACATCTTAAATATCGTGATACAACGACATTATAAACTCGAAAACTATCGAGAACATTGTGCTAACCATCAGAATCGCCATTATGGTATGAGAGAGTAGTAAGGTGTGATTAATCTATTAAAAAACAGCAAGTAAAAAGCGTTTAAATAACCAAATTTTCCTGTTTTTGTTTCTATGGTATATTTCATGGGTCGTTTTTGGAGTTTGAATGTTCATTATTAAAGATGCATTTGCGTGGAAAGCCTGGAAAAAAAAAAAGAAGCATTAGTGCATTATTGATACTGGAATCTGGTTCGATTAAAAACCGAAAAGGTCGATTAAAAGATAGACAATATGATTAATTTCTTATTCCACGATAAGGGACAAAATGATACAAAAGGAATCATAATTGTTTCCATGTTCTTTCATCTGAAATTCTGTGCTTTACAAGTTTAAACTGTTGCATTTCAGTAACTCGGGTCATGGGAAGAAGTACAAAGATGAGTGAATCTCTCACTTGTTTCAGAGTCTTGATTTGAAACACTCATTTCTGCAACTACTTACAAGAAACATTCATACAAAGATGTAGAGGAAGAAGCTAAAGAGGTTTGTTTATACAGAAGTCATGCAATGCGGTTCAAGAGCTATCTATGCTGCAGAAGCTCCTGTTGCTCTATAGATTCAACCTCTCTGAGATTCTTCATTACGTTTTCGACTTTCGCTGATAGCTGCTCGTTATGCTCTTCGACAATCTTAATGAATTCAGCCAGCTGTTCTTGGTACATGGCGCATAACCGCTTCTTGTTCCGTATCTCCATTGTCAGTTCTTGAATCCGTTTGTCCTTCTCATCCTGCACGGATCGATTAAGAAGAGGATTTCAGGTCAAAGGTTGTTACTTTCCAAAGCAACCGTCTAAGACACCAAATGGGTTGTGCATTGATGTTATTATGTCTGTGTCTAACTACGAAACTTGCAATTAAATCGTTGGAGCAAGCCAGAAATGTTCCACAAAAGCATGGAGAATAAGGCGTTGAACAAGATGAATGACCATATGGTTGAAGAAGAAGGAAGGTAGAAGCATAAAACAATGATGCAATCAAGTAAAACATGATGAATCTTATTGAACAGGGTTATAAAGAGGCTATCTGTTTTTTCACATCATCAGATGGAAAAACCTAGATTCATTTCTTGCTTCAAGTTTGTATACAGTGCATAAATGAAAACCTGCCTAAGTCTTCTAGACAATCTATTCCCAGCAGGAGGATGAAATCAATAAGCCTTCTCCAAATCAAGTTAGTAAATTTAGCCCAACAGCCGATGAAATCAATGCATCAAGAAAGCAGCAAGACGAGCATACACTGAACAAAAGATGTGTATTCTAATCGCTGTTAACTTCTCATGAACTACCTCCCAACAAATTAGAAGCCAACATTTCAGATATACTAATGAAGTCAGAAGAGTGAAGAAACTAACCATTGTCTGACGGGCTTCACGGGGGTAAACAACAAGCGGGTGGTTGTGGTCCTTTACAAATTTTGTGATCACCCACTTGCCGGATTTATCAAACTTAACATGAATCATTGCCTTGCATCCTTCTCTTGTACTTGGTCGTGGCTTTCGGACGTTCATACATTTGCCTCGGATGCTAACACAGTAACCTTCCTTGTTGCAACCAAGTCGACGAGCGAGAATTCTGCCATCCCTTTCAGAACGACGACAAGACATCACACGCATGACAAATCCTATTTTGCGAGCATATTCATCGTAGAACATCTTAGCAGCATCTTCTGAATCAAATTCCATACCCTCACATGGTTCTACAATTGACTCATCTTCTTCATGTAATTGTCCAATCATGTCCTGTCCAGCAGAAGTCTCCATTATGTCTGCTCCCTCATCTGTATCACTGCTGGAATCTACCATTAGCTCTTATCTGCAGAGGAACAAACGCTCATTTGAAACAATAATACTGTAAATCCAGTTTACTCTCAATTGCAACCATTTATATTTCAGACAAAGCATGACTCACACAAGATACAATTTCGATGATTGTGTATAAGAATTTGATAAAAACTAAACAATGAACCTCTCCAACAACTCGAGTTAAGTATTGAATCCTGTTAATCCTGAGTATAACCAATTCACTTGCATAAAGCTTCACGGACCTGTACAAATTACAATCTTTTTTCATGAACTTTCTTCTAAAAGGCCTATTAAGAAACCTTATATAAACCAAATATGAACCTCTCCTGATATAATTTTCTCACAGATTGAACTAAGACAATGTCTTCAACCATCATAGCTACTATAATCATACTACTAACTGAACGACTGATTCACAGATAAAGCAGTTATCGATACTCAATTCACCAAACATAACCACTGTTAGAAATACTTCCCTATACAATCAGAGCGAGTTCTTATGCCTACGAGAATAAGACAATGGAGAACATACCTAAAGTCGACGACAGAAAATGAGCTGTAGCCGACTTGATTGCCTTCCACTCGGTGCTTCCTAGCCGAAATTCAGCCTTGCTTCTTTCCTTGTGAAGATATCGACATTCATTCAGCGGGAGCTAATTGGAAAGCTTTATAGTATTGGATCCGATACCTAGTTTCCGTTCTCCTCTTCAACTGCTTTATCTCCACTACAGAGAATGGTGATCGGAAGTAGATCCACCGTCAGTTGCCACACTCTTCCGGCGTCGGGGAGTGCAAAAACGGAAAAGCAAGAACTTCTTGTGATCTCCGTCCGATTCCCTTCGAAAATTTCCTTTTGATTCTTTTCTCAGAGGGAGAGGGACCAAGAAGCTGGAAACCCTTTGGATGAACGACGGCCAATCCTCAAGGCTCAAACCGTCAAACGACAATGCGTGGCTAATTTTGAAATATCAATATTTTTTTTTTTTGCAATATCACCCTTCGTATTTCAATAATCAAACCAAAATGGGCGGCTCTGTTAGCTGACCGGTGAACTGAGAGCAGCTTAAAGCTTGGTCTAGAAGTCAAACCAATCCTGGATGATGACCCCACCTTTTGTTCTTGTGCTTTCATGACCACGAACTGCCTTGGAAACCAATTCTGCATCACCTTCGAAATCTACCTGAAAAAGACCAGAAGACACACACCAAGCAACTGCATCCCTACATGCCAAGAGTTCGAGGATGAACGGGTCTGTAATACCTGGATAAGGTGTCCCTACAGCGTGTAGAATGGTGCCCGAGGCAGAGCGAAGAACCCATCTCGTGGATCCCCCATAGGGGTCTTGAACCACTCCATCTACGTTAACTTTTAGGCGATGAACAGCGGGGACGCCCAGGAAGAGCGGGGTGGACAAGGGGCAAGCGGGGGAGGAGGGCGCACCGGTGGAGGCTGGTTAAATAAGGGGAGTTCAGAGAGATGGGAGGCAAACTGGAGGAAAAAGGCCTCAATTGAAAATTGGGCATGATTGAAGACCACATGATTCCTGCCCTTCCAAATCCCCCACCAGGCTAGTATCCAAACTGGTACGAGGTGAGGTTGGTGTTGCCGGATGGATCTCCAGTAGATTGCGAAGTGGGTGTTGACGAAGGGTGGTTGCGTTAGTCGGGCCATCCTATAAAAAGCCATAGATATTGGACACTCAAATAACAAATGCTCTAATGTTTCTTCCGCCACGTGGCACACTTTATACTTCTATTTTGATGATATAATTTAGACCAAACTTATAGTTTGTATGAAAAATATATTTCCTTGACCAAATTTGATCGTTAAATTTTTAACATTATTAATGACGTGACAGACATAACTGAGGTGATATTCATTTAACCAGTAAAATAAAGTCTCATCAACTGCCACGTCTCACTTTTAAGTAGGGCTGGCCAATTCGAGTCGGTTTTTACCCCGGACCACATAAAATTCTTGTGTCTCTTTCAATTTTCTACTTCCGTTGATCACTCTCTCTCGCCGTTTCTCAGTCGCCAGCGTTCAACTATCTCTTAAACCTTCTGTTCATTTGACTAAGGTACACCCCAAGTTTGGTTCATTGCATTTGACAGGCTTAAGTTATTCAACTAACTAAGCCCAAACGGAAAGACCCATTCAATATCAGTTGATGTTTCTCTCAAAGAAATCACCATAGATCTCAATTCAGAAATGATTCTGAATCGCTCTCTCTCGACTCAATCCCATCGTTAATTTCTTTCTTCTATCAAACTCTCAATTTGATCTTACTAACTTATGGTTTCACATACGAGTCATGATCATATGGACTACGAATACATAAACAAAAACTGGTCTTATATTGATATCAACAATGTTTTTTCATTCCGCATATTCATATATACGTACAGGAGAAAAAAAATCCAATTGTGTACAAATAATAATTCACAGTTTATAATTTATGACAAACAACAATCAACGAACTGAGTCAGCATACAACAAAACTTTTAATAATGTTCATATATGATCAGCTGTTCTTTCCCATCAAAATTTGTCAACCCAAAATTCATTTTGACGGTCGGCATCCACAGGTGCAACTATCCATATCCTGATGAAGTTTCTGCCACCAAAAACAAAACAAACCCAACATCGTCAACCAGCTGGTTCGATTCGGTTCGGTTCATACCCGGTCAAAGCAATGAACCGAAAACAATTATAGGATGATTGTAAAACATATTGACACACGCACCTCAAGTTCATGTTGGAGCCCTTTGATGTGTTGAACTGCCAAGTCCAACATGTCCGAATAGCTCGTTTGCTGCCAATTGTACACAATATTGAACCGATAAGTCTAACGATTTAGCTGATGAAACCTGATAATATATTACGTAGCGATAAAATTAGCTATGTACTTACCTTATCCATGTTGGGAACAAGATCTTGAAGCTTCTTCAATCTCCCGCTAATTCTAGTTCGCCTTTCCTGTTCAAGGTATAACGATATTCTTATGTAAGATATATGGTTGCACATGTGACAATTGTACATATGCATAGCGATACATTGAGTGTCAAATAACCAATTAAACTAACCCTTTCGGCAATGCTTCGTGGGTGAGTAGCACACCCACGCTTAGCTCGAACTTTGCACGGAACAGAGTCTTCAGGTATCTGCAACATCTTGTCCACTACAGCCATCTCCAGAGTCGTCTGTGGCATACTGAACTGCATGCACCAACAATGTTAATTATCTATAGTAGTGGCTGAGGTACGATTCAGGTAGACACTGAATTCGATACAAATTATAATACAATGAGACGAAAATACAATTACACTAATATTTTAACAATTTAGATCCAGTAGACCCTGATCCAAAGTAGACACCCCTGACTCCACTGATCTATATCATCTTAAATCCGTATCATTTCATCCGAATAACTCAAACAAAATCGTAACAATAAAAATAAACAAACCTGGGTTTCCAAGCCATTGTAACATGTATAAAAGTCGCCATCCACACTTCTATATCTCTTGTTGTTAGCTTGTTGCCCTGGAGATGAAAATGTGATTGAATTTGAGTTGTTGTTATTATGATCCCAAGTGTCCATCACAAACCCAGATGGCGGGGCATAAGAGTTATTATTGTGGCGGCCGTTCTCAGAGATTCCAGCCTCGACGGCGTCGCTTTCGCTGGCCTCCGATATGTGTGAAAGTGATTCCTGCCCTGTGAAGCTCAGCTGTGATTTCAACCCTTGGACGGGATACCCGCCGCCACCGCCGCCGTTGTTATTAGAGTCGTAGTTTCCCGAATTCCCCCTTGTTATCGTGAAACCTGCATGGATATACACGTCATCAAATTAGCCGATCAAAGTGAGTGGATGCATCCAGTCCAGACCTAACTTTTCGTCATATATATAATAAATAAGATGCCAAGTTGGCCGAGTTGGCCAAGTTGGAGGATAAGATTTAAATAAATAAATGACACGCGGAAAAAGTAAGCCATCACGTAGCGTGACAGTGTCAGCTGGGTAAGTTAATTAGAATATTGCATGGTAATTATAAACTATTAATTATGTATTAAGTCTTTGTTCAATGGTTTGGATCTGCTTAATTGGTTTCATGAAAAAAAGGATCATCTCAAGAGATTTTATAATTGCTATGCTAGATCAATGTTGCTATCAATTAATTAGAATCAAAGTTTCATAAATCTTTTGGAAAAGAACAATATATCGCGTTATTAAAATACCATGTTTAGTTAAGATAATATATGCTCTTGCTACAAGAAACTGTTCAATTAGTGATCGTTATCGGGAGACTGTAAAAGATGTGATTACCTACTAAATATGATAATGGTCGATTAATTATCACGGTTCTTGATGTAACGAAACGATCCCTAATGATAAAACTTAATAAAAGAACTAAAATAAATCGCATACGGCCATTAATATAATGACCAAACTTGGAAGCGAGAAAATAAAGTGTTTTATTTCTCGTGAATTATCATATACTTGATCCATCTAAATGTTTTAGCACTCGCCCTGTCACTAACGGATCCACACTAGTATGATATTGTTCGCTTTGAGCCAAGCCCGCACGAATTTGTTTTTGGATTCCTTCTTAAAAGGCCTCATACTAGTGTAGTTGATGGACTCTTTTATACAAGGCAATTTGCCGATTTGGTACTTGAGTTGTTATCCCATCAATAATTACGCTCACTAATTGAGCAAATTTCTAAGGTGAATTATTATTATTTTTTTTTAACGAAGATAGCTCCTAGAGAAGAATCAAGGTAGTAAGCGGTAAATTAACTGCAATCTACCCAGGACGTGAGGAATCCCTCTCATGGAATCTACTATGGTTCAAACCGAGTAGTCCGATTGAGTATAACAACACTTGACCACATAAAGGACAACTTTACCCATGGCCGACGCCCCGACATTCCCCCTTTGTTTCACGTGTGAACACAAAGGGGTAATGTCGTCAATTTGAGCTAACTTAAGTAAATTTAGACAGCCAGTCAACGGATTGGACACCACAATTATAGAAAGGACAAATGAGTGCATCCACCAATGAGGAATTTTCAAGCTTATAAAAATGGCAACATTTTCCCTCTCATTGCGCACCAAACGGATTAAGATATTATATCGGTTAAATACTCATATATCCTAAAACTTTGCGCAAAGTTATAAAGTGGTTTTAAAATTTTAAAATGCTACAGATTGGTTCCGAAACTTTAAATTATGTTACGATTCATTCCTGAAGTGGCCGACGACAGCATATTTCAGTTATTTTACCACGTCATTACTGACACATCATAATTTTTTTTTATAAATGTTATATTTTTATGAAGTGTCAATGTTATTTTGCCACATCACCACTGACACATCATCAAAAATTTAATAAAATATTATATATTTGATGATGTGTCTGAGGTGATGTGGCAAAAATGGGCCGAATATGATGTTGTAGACCACTGCAAGGCTGGATTGTAACACAATTCAAAATTTTGGGACTAATTTATAATATTTTGAAATTTTAAGATCATTTTATAATTCGACCCAAAATTTTAGGATGTATGAAGTATTTTACCCATCCAAACTAACGTCATGTTTAGAAACAAAAAGCCTGGCGGCTGGAGCTCTGGTGATCTGTCTGTCATCTCTGTAAAAATCGAGTGATCGAAATGCAAATTCACGCACTCAATCGATACCATTTTCATTTTTTTCAAAACAAGTAGTCGTTTCAGATTCCAACTAGGCTTGGCAATGGGTAGGATAGGGTCGGGGTATGGGGTCAACCGTACCCTTACCCCCAGGGTATAACATTAGAAAATACCCGACCATTTACCCTACGGGTTTTCAAATGTACTAACCTTACCTACCCTACAAATACCCAAAGGGTACGTGACTACCCTGGATATTTTGATCGACTCTTATTACACAATTTTTTTCGATAATGTTTATACCAAAACACACCATTCTCAACCACATAAATAAAATAAAATACATTATATAAGCACAAAATATATATAAAGTAATATTATACAAATATATGACTATTAATTTCTACTATCAACCATAATTATATCATTCTAAATCAAGACTTGAATCATGATCAAGTAAATAATTAAATATTAATGATTATAATGTGCTTTTATTTTAGTTAATTGTGAGTTATCTCATGAATCAACCGTGGACAATAGTTAGTTTGGTAATTTTATATAAAAATTACTTAGATTTATAGTGAGATTAAGGGTAGAGTATTTTGCGGGTAGGGTTTTGGTCATACCCTTATCCTAATTTTTCATCTAAGGTAATACCCTTACCCTACCCTTACCCCGTCAATACAGGATATTATCCTCGTTGACCGGGCAGGGTAGGGTAGAATACCCTAGGTAGGTTATAAATTGCCATACATAATTCCAACTATGAACCCTAATCCAAACAACAAGCACAAAAGAAGAAAAAAAATCCAGAGAAAGAGCTAAAGAAACGCACCACTTTCAGAGACGAGATTCGTCAGAAATCCAGCGGGAGAGCTCTTCTGCCGCAGCAGTGACGACAGCGACGAGGACGACGTTCCAGCTGCGGCGGCGGCGACGGAGGATGCACCACGCGCTATCGCGTTCAGCTCGCCGGATCTGATCTTCAACTGATCGCCGGACGACGAGTTGACTCTGCAGGTCGATTCCGAGGTCAGTTGCGAAGAAGAGAAATCAGATTCCCCGTCGCTTGAGAAGTATCTGTTAACGGCGGGAGAGAAGTGACGGTCGTCGACGGATCCGATAACTGAATCCACCGCCCTAGTGAGGAAGGATCCAGGGGCAGAGCAGTACCGGGCCAAACCACCGCTCTGGAGACCGGATTTCTGCGGGGAGGAGGAAGAGGAAGTGGAGGCAGCCGGCGGCGGCGGAGGAGGAGGATACATGGATAAAGAGGAAAGGAAATTGGGGGAAAAATAGTGTGATTCTCTGTGGTAAAAGGAAAACTGGAAAAGTGTGAGAGGATTAGTGATAAGAGTTTAAGTCTGCAGGTTTTTCCTTTTGGCTATTCTGTTCTCTTGCTGTCATATGATCAACTTGCAAAATACTTCAAATAATAATTAATCAGATAAAAAGTAATGGCAAGTGGACAATTGAACAAGTTGCTTCTTAGAATATAGAATTTTTTTTAATAAAAAAAAGAATATATATATATAGAGATAGATATTTCTCTCACATTTTTTCTTCTCGTTTTTGTGATCGATCATGTGAATATATATAACCATTGATTATGTGAAATTTTTTGTTGATTAGATTGTATGTGATTTGATCAATGTTGATCGATCAACATCAGCCATATTACGAACATCGTCGATTGACTATCAAAACTAAATTATCAACCATTTGGGTTGGCTATAACTGTCAAAATAATAGCAAAATTGTCAATGGTTTGACTAATTTCGAGTGTCTAATATATTTTTGTTGGACCTTAGTGGTGTCTCATGTCCACAGACTTGATGCTGATTTTAGGAGACTATAAAATGGACGAACTTATATGGTGGGAGAGAACGTTAATTTTAGACTTGTAGGATGACAAAACGCATATTTTTTTCATGTGTCTACATATCCAACTGGCTTGTTGAGCAAGACTCGATTGATGTGTGCCTTTGCAGTTAAAAGAAATAGGGTCTCACCCGTATTTATTAGACATAATACTAACTATGTGTTAATTTGTTTTGTATAAATAAGGTCAATCGTTAGACTCATTAATTCCACAACTATCGCTTTCAACTAATTTATATGTACACTTTTAGTTTTAACTAAATTTGTATTATGGGTGACAGTCTTGGTAGGTTAAGAAAATAACTAATTAGTCAGGCCTTAGCGCCAAAGCCTACCATTTTATTGGGCCTTTTCATTTTCCTTCGTAGTAACTAAGCCCAAATCATTTTCATGTATCTGTACAATCTATCTTATTCAAGTTTGAACCCAAATAAGCCTAACCCAATGGTTGATAGTGCTCATATGTCCTAGGCTGGCGACTACGAGGCTTGAAAGAACCTACTGGGGCTGCGATCAACGGTCTGGCGATTCGTTAACCTAGCCTACGCGGAGAAGGTGATTGAAGAGGCGCGCCAGAAGAAGGAGAGAAAGTCCACCTCTCTGCCCTAGCGGCCTTAGGGTTTTGGGGAGGGATCGCAACCACCTGTCATCATCGTAGCAGCTGCCATGGACGATCACGATCGTCCCAGCAGTTGCAGTCAATCCTTGGCGAGCACGACAACAGGTGGACAGACTATAAATACGGCTCTGACCCCTTGGTAGACTGACATATACTATTTACACAGGGATCATTCCCTCTGTACATTATCCCGGTTCACTTACCTCATTCCTTACAATCGCCCGAATCATCCCTGAACTTACTACTATCCCTTTTCCTTACTTACGAGATACACCTCCCACTGAGGACCAGACGACTGGGCCTCCAAGATTACTAGGTCAGGCGACTAGGCTGGAACAAGTACATTAAGACAAGAAGAGAATTGTGATTCAATTCTCAACATGCATCTCAAAAGAGAACTACAAATATAATAACCGATTCTATAATGTTTGGCACCCAATATGATAATCTAGTACTAGATAAATTAACCGAAAAATCTTGCTCTAAGTCTGAGATTCCAAAGTACAAATTTAATTGGCAGGCTGGATTTGTTAGGTGATGATCATTTTAACTTTATAACTATTATCTAGATCTTCAGAATAAAAAAGATTAGGCATTGATAAGTATACCAATAACTGATCTCCTTGTCCTCTGCTTTCTTATGGTTATAGTGGATTTAGTTGTGATTATAGTGGATCTAGTTGTTATAGGTAGTGGGTTGGAACTCCTTCTTTTCAGGAGAATTAGTTTTCCCGTATGTATTTATATTCAGTCTATGAAACTTATGAGTTGTTTGTTACCTAGAATTGAGGTGGGTGAATTGCTTAGAATTGGGCTCCAATTCTATGGGTTGGAGATTTGAGTGAAATGTATTGTTTGTTTTGCAAAAAAAGGGGTGAATTGGCTAGAATTGAATTCTCAGGGTGGGCCCTCCAGAGAATTCAGACCCTCTCCGAATTCCCCACTGTCAAGGAGGGAATGTGCAGATTCTAGAGTGAATTGATGGTGATTTGTCAAAAATAACCTTTTTTTAATGGGGGATGTGGGGAATAAGTTGGGATATTTTGGTCTTTGTTAAATTACTTAATTTTGTTTGTTTTAATTTTTATTTTATTTTTTGAATCCAAGAATCTTCCTAATTCACTCATCCAAACAGTTTATTTTTGAAATAGACAAGAATCCCCAATTCTCTAGCTATTTCAATTCTCCCCGTTCCAATTCTTGGCAACAAACGACCCCTTAATGAGAATCATCTTCTGCACTTTTATAGGCATTATCATAGTACTTGAAAATTTATCCAATGTACGCGTCAACATTTTTTTCCGGTGTTTTCTCCATTTGTCTAAGGATTAGAGCCTGTGCATCAATGAGCAACATAAGTAGAAATCTCAAATAAAATATTTGAACACACAATTTATTGAATAGTGAAATTAAGTTCATGTCATAACACCTCTGCTTTCAAACGCTCTCTCCCTTCAAGGAGCTCTGTTCCCAAGCTTGCTGGTATGTATTCTCGTTAATGAAAACTAATCTGAATCTTCTCTCAAACTCTTCTTCCCCCTCTTCCTCTTGCGGTGCTCAGCTAATTACTGTCGTCAAGTCCCAGCCGGCTTGACTCTGCCAGGTCATCAGTGGCGGCGGCGATAGCCTTGAGATTAACGTTAATCAGACTCAGGCTCTGGCTCTTCCCGATGCTTGTAAATTCAGACTCCTCCTACCAATCAATGCAATGCTGACCCCAAGCTTCGGGGCCAGGTTAATAAAAAAAAATGGTTGGATTTTGTGGTTATTAACGGACAAGTTCCGATTATTATTTTCAGCCATGTGCTGTTCAAGTGCTGGACAAGTTCCGATGATTACTACCGGACAAGTTCCGATTATTATTTTCAGCCATGTGCTATTCAAGTGTCGGACAAGTTCCGAAAATTTCCTCTTAATGGGGTAGAAGCAAATTTTCTATTAGCTGATGATGGGTGATGTTCTTCCTGAGCTGATATCCGTCGACTGTCGGAATCGATCAGAGGTAGAATGAAAATTGGAGCTATTGTGATCGGAGCTATTCAATTCTTCATTATTGACATCTCCGGGAGGAGAGGCGTGGTTGGAGCCTTGATTGGTTCTTTCGCTCTCGTAATTACCGAATAATTGATTGCTTACTTGTTAATTGAAACATGGGGTTTTCACTAAAATAATTAAAAAAAATTAACTATTAACCTAAATAAATATGGTTCAAAACTATTGATTTTTATAAATAAAATCGCCCCAGGCCTAGGCGATATCGCCCAAGGCCCAGGCGATATCGCCCCATCACCAGTTATTTTCACCCGTGACCCTAAAACGGGTCCGTGATTAGATTCGTTTGAGTCACGGGTCTGAAAATAGCCAAGGATTAGGCGATATCGCCTAGGGCATGGGCGATATCGCCTAATGCATGGGCGATATCGCCTACATCTTGGAGCACTAACCAGCCTATAAATCCTTGTTAGTTTCGGGGGAGAGTCACCAAATCGAAAGAATTAACATTCTAAAATGGCCGACTACACTTTGTCACGAGAATTCCGAATCCAAGTTTTCTGGGGGGGCCGTATCGTCCAGGATTGGACCGGCTTATCCTACGAAGGGGGAAATAATGTCCGTCTGAAGATGACCAAGCGAGCGACCTATGATAGTGTGGTTACCGTGTTTCGGCGGAAAATGGGTCTTGGAGCGGATCAGATAATCCAGTCATCTGTCTGGAGATGCCGATATACAGTTCTGAGGGAAATCTGTCGCATTTCGTTTCTAGGCCGATTTTGGACGACAACGGCGTACAAGTCATATACGACTTAGTTCGCGTCAACCCATTTTTCGAAGTTGCCGAGTTGTACGCCTTGATGGAAGAGGAGCCGTCTCAGTTCTCCGATTTCTCGGGGGTCATTCCAAATTAGATGGCAGAGCAGAGCCAAACGTATGATGGGGAATACATGGCGACCAGTCATATCGGTCCGGAGGAGGAGGAGGTTGACCAAGAGGGGTTGGCGCGAGATGAATATGTTAGCACCGACGATTCTGGAGATGAAAGGAGCCATTGCTCGGCGGACGAAGGGAATCCAAACGTCGACGATGACATTGGCCAAACCGACGAGGAAGACGACGATGAAGAAGGGGGAGCCACAGCAAATAGCGTGGAAGTTTATGTGCCACTGGAACATGCCACGAGCGAGGGTGACGACTGTGACGACATCATGCCACGAGCGAGAAGCTGTACGGTGACTGGGTGGCATCATACAACAACATTGAGACAATCCTGAATGCTATTCGTCTCACAAACCCCGGGATACGGTACGAGATCAGAACCCACTTGGCGGGTAACTGTAGGATGTTCAAGAGTGTGTTTTGGGCGTTTGGCCCATGCATAGAAGCCTTCAAGCACTGCTCTGGGGTCATGATCATTGACGGCACATTCCTCACGGGCAAGTACAAGCAAGTGTTGTTGATGGCTAGTACATTCGATGGGCAACATCGGATTGTTCAATTGGCGTACGCCATAGTTGACAAAGAGGATTCCGATAATTGGAAGTGGTTCATGGAGAATCTACAGAGACATGTGACCAATCGGGCCAACATCACAATCATCAGTGATCGACACAAGGGGATAGCAGCGGCAATGCGCAACATTGATCGAGGGTGGGTATGGAGGTGGTGTCTACGCCATTATGTAAGCAACTTCAACAAGAAACACCGCAACCAAACTTTAAAATCTCGCCTTTGGAACTTAGGCATTTGTCAACTTCTTTACGGTGTATATGTGAACTTAACTAATACAATATTGTCAAACAAACTGGATATTCATAGAAGTCTTCATCGCTACCCGTAGGAATAGAAGGGAATGTGCGGAAGTTTGAGGCGAAGAAGGCAGAATGGTTGGCTATCCATGATGAACAAAACGTACGGGAGCCAAAATGGGTGAATGAGGAACTACCCTTATGGAGCTTGGCCTATGACAACATTGAGGGAGGCGGTGCTCGGTGGGGAACCATGATGACCAACGCGCAAGAATGCGTCAACGGAGTACTTAAGGGCATGCGACAAGATCAGAAGGGAGAAGGACAATATAATTCGGGCGAAGGACAAAGAACTTGATCGAGCTAAGAGGGAAAACCAAAGGGTCGTTAGGGAGAAGGACGAGATGATTCGACAGCTGAACCAGAAAATCAAAGAACAACAAGAGCTTATGAATTTCATTATGAGAAACCCTCGGACCTGAATCGTGTTGCTACTGTTGTTTATGTAATTTTCGTATTGAAGCTTGTTATAATAAAATGTGGCGCAGTAGTGTTCCATCCACATATAGATCGAAATGTTTGAATTTCATAAAAAAATTATCTACCATAATAACCCTAAACTAATTCTCTAACCTAAAACCTACTAAATAATGTAATTTAAAAAAAAAATAGGGAGAAAGGGGACTTACCTTTGCCTTAGGGGTTAAAGAGTGGTGTGGGGGATGGTGGGGTTGAAAATGAGGTATTTATAGGTGTTGGGGCGAGTTTGCCCGGTGTCTGGTCCTTGGGCGAGATCGCCTGTAGTCCGGGCGAGATCGCCTGTGGCTGGGGCGAGATCGCCAGGTGTCCAGCCAGACAGCATTTACTCGGTGGTTGGGCAGTTTAGAATCGGTTTGATCGGAAATATCTGGTGATGGGGCGATATCGCCTGGGCCTTGGGCGATATCGCCTAGGCCTGGGACGATTTTATTTATAAAAATCAATAGTTTTGAACCGTATTTATTTAGGTTAATAGTTAATTTTTTTTAATTATTTTAGTGAAAAACCCATTGAAACATTATTTGAAACCTTATTTTTAAATTATCATTTAATGCGTCAATGAAATACCTTTTAAAAATTTTAATAGAGGTTAAATTGCTCTTTCCTTTTGATATTGATTTCGATACTGTATTTGGAGTAAGCGAAGATGTCAAAAGAATTAAATACCAATTTTTTTCAGTAATTGTCCACTCAATAATTAAATGCAAAATTCCTAAAATTTGAATCCTTTCCAAAATAATTCAATGGAGCAAGGTTGCAGCAAATCTCATCCCATCCACTTTTAGCGCTCAAATCAATTTAAATGAAGCATGATTGAATTGTTTAAGGCAATATTTCGTACTCATTATTATAGTTTCTTTTTGTTAATTGTGAAGTAAATTCAATTCTTTGTCATTAATATTTTTACCTCATCATTATTGTATTAATGGTAGTGGTTAATTTAGAGATTTGCATTGTAGGATCGTATTTAAAACTTATTACCAAATCTTGATTTGAAAACAATACAAAAGTAAGACAAATTTATTCTTTTTAAATAAATTTGATTTAATTTTCTTACCAAAAACTTCTATTTTAATACATTGTAAATAAAACTTCTAATTTTCTTACAAAAAACTTACCAAAATCTAGTGCTTCAGATTTGACACCACCTCCTCTCTGATGAACCTTACTCTTTTTGCTTCAACAAATTCTCGGTGAGAAGATTTTTTAAGTCTTGTGATTACTCGTAAATCATGTTGGTCTTTGTTTTTCCTTTCCCTCTCCCTCTTCTCTCTTTCTTTTTTCGTATCTCCTAGGTTGGCTCGTTATCTATAAGTTCTCCCCATGGAGAGTTGCCTCGGCAAAAAAAAAAAAAAAAAAAGGCTCTGATAATGTCTCCAACCACTAGTGAGTCTCGAAACTCCGTTACGTGATCATTCATTCATTGAAAGATTCTCAATAATCACTATCTCGTAACCAACTGATCCGAGCAAACGCAGCACTTCCAACAGGGCAATGGCCTCACACTCTTTAGCCTTCTTGAACAATTGTGCTCACACAACCATTAGAAACCATAGGGAAATTGCATATATGCTTCCAAATCGAAACAATTGCAGCATAAGAAGAAAAGAGTAAGAAGACATGTAAGTGGTTCTAACACAAGGCCATCTCTCAACTGAAGAAAGGATTATCTCAGTGCCAGTAGCCTTCCTCTTCCAGACAATATTAACATCTTATAAACAACAGTACCCCAACACACTGCCAATAACACAATGATCATACCATCAATTAATGCTAACTAAAAGCAACTTTAGTCTTTAGAACCACAACAAATTAGCCTATTGATATATAATGTCACAACTTGGAACTTTATAGAACAAACTAAACTAGTATAAGCAGACAGATGTAGCACATTCAAGATTGTAACTTTACAGAACATACAACTTCTCTTGAGTTGTACAGTTTCAACCAACTGAAAGCAATCTCCAGTCGGTTGACGACTGCAGAATCACTGATCTGCACACAAGGCACACAAAACATTTAATTCGATATAAGGAAGAAGAGTAACCGGGAATCATTACAACTAAAATCGCCATATTCTCTTCTGTGTTCTAACAAAGTGTCATCATCGATACCACTAGGCTGCGTACTTTCTGATCCCTGAGGTAATAACAATGCAATGCTCGAAGAAATCACAGCGAAATAAAATATGAACAAACCTCGGACTTTATAGCTCCTCCATATGCAGAAGAGATGGCAGCAGCTGAGGCATCCAACTACAGTAGAGAGTAGAAAGTCCAGTAAGGAACAGATGAGCATAGTATCTATCTAAGTGTGGTCACTTGATAACATATGATCTAACTGTCCACAAAAATACACAATTTCTAATGTCTAAGGGGTCGTTTGGTACAGGAGATTGAGAATTAGGGGAAATATGAAAATAGGAGAATGGTGGAAAAGTGTTTGTTAAAAGTTGGAGGATGTTAAATTACAATGTTTGGTATGTATATTTGGTAAAGAAAATAGGCCGAGAAAGGTATGCTTGATATAATCTTGGAGCTGTACTTTTATATCAGCATTCCTGCTACTTAATTATATAAACAGACAATGTGGTATATCTGATGCATCCTTCCTTAATCGTTACCAAAGCTTTTGCTTAGATTCCTCGAGCAAACTGCACATCACGTAGATAGTAGTGATGTGCAGTTTGCTCGAGGAATCTAAGCAAAAGCTTCCTCGAGCAAACAAATATACTACTATCTACGTTCCAGCTCCATGAACACATTGCACCTATCTGTATCCCTGCAATTTCTTCTTCTCTGAGTAAAGTTTGATAGTCATGGACATCATGATGCCATAAACTTCAAAGCTAGACATCAACCATTCTCGAGTAAAGTTTGTATTGACTTATCTTGCTCTCCATTCTATCTAGATGGGGAACAAGTCATTCTTTTATTTATATATACACACACTCACTTTATCAACAAAAAAAAAAAAAAAACATACCATTTTGCTATTTTTTTAACGGATTTACTTTGAAGAGTTTAACAAATATGTCCTCTGTTTATTTTTTTCCGTCTATTTTTCATCTAATATGTTTATTATACGTGTTACATCATATTATTTGTCCCCCACATCGCTAATTGGGATGATCACAATATGAAAATATTTAAATTAAAAAGAAAATAAAAAGATGTTATAATCACCATTATGTACGGAGGTGTTCATGTTATTCTTTTTTTTATTTAGAAATTAAAAAGAAAATAAAAAAAGTATTCTCACACCAGTTAACCCCAATTCTCTCTGTTATGAAATGGGATGTATTTATACTATAAATCATGGGCTACATATTAGTGCACATAAACCAGAAATTGTGTTATTGTAAAAAATAATGATGATTTATAGAAATTGTTTGCTTAATGCTTATCCGATCATTTGACACTAGAAAACATAATTTAGTGGTCAGCCTTAGCTCTTCCTTTTCCAAAAATATCATCAAATTAATGTTCAATGTTTCAACAGGTTAAATACTTTATACGTCCCGAAATTATATATGATAAGGTTTCAGACTCGTACTAAAATTTTAATTTGTTACAGTGTGGTCTCATTACTTTGAAATGGGTTACGGAGTAGTCATACTGACGTCATTGGTATACTTTTTTGGCCATTTTGCCACGTCACTATTAACATTTTCATAAAAATATTATTTAAAATTTAACCTAAATTGATCATGACCTCAAAACTGTATTTTAAAATTCAACTTAAAACTCAGCAAAGCCTCAAAACTATGTACACAATGATTCTGGTCCAGATTTGAATCAGATTGTTCGATTTAAAATTATATTTCTGATGACATGTCGACGATGACAAGACAAAATGGCAAAAAAATTACACGACTGACATTAGTAGGACTACTTTGTAACTGATTAAAATTGGAGTATGAATTTAAAACCCAACCATATATAATTCCAGGGTATATTAAGTATTTGACCCATATTTCAACAAATACATCACAAAAAATAATGGAAAAAGAAGTAAAAGACGGAAAAGCATGACTGCATAGTCAGCACATGAGCAGTCTAGTTTCTAAATTTCCTAAAATTATAATATGAAGAAAGGAAAAACAATCAACACCGAGTGACAAGTGCTCCCAGCTCTGTAGCTATGTAGCTCTCTCACGGAGAATCACCATAATGCAAGTCATAGTCGACAAGTCACGCAATGGTCACTGATAAAATCGGTCATATCATGCACTCCTTAATCTATACTCCATACAACATTTAGAAGATAGACCACTTATCTAAGAAATTGAGAGTGGTCATATCATGCACTCCTTAATCTATACTCCATAAATTGGAGGCATTAGATAAAGAAGGTGGAACACTACCCGTCAACAAGTTAAACGCCACATCGAAATTCTCAAGATTTGGACGTGATGTTCCTAGGTTCCAAGGAAGGCTGCCATGAAGTTGGTTAAATCCAAGCCACAAATCTGTAAGAGAAGTAAGGTTAAAAATGGAAGTATGGATTTCACCGGATAAGATATTGGGGCCTAAATACCACTACAAAAAAATTGACCTTTAGCTACTGTAAAATTACAACGGCATGAAAATGCAATAGCAAATAGTTAGTATTTGTTACGGCAATCACTATTTCATGTAGTAATTCGCAGTAGCAAATACTATTTTGTCACACAACTATTTGCTACACCCAACATCCCGTAGCAAATAGTGGTGTGGCAAATAGTATTTGCTACTGCAAATTACTACATGAAATAGTGATTGCCGTAGCAAATACTAACTATTTGCTACTGCATTTTTATGTCGTTGTAATTTTGCAGTAGCTAAATGTCCATTTTTTTTTTGTAGTGTACAGCTCCATGAGACTCTTCAATTGGCCTAGAGTATTAGGAATGCTTCCACTTAGCTTGTTGTCGCCTCCATGAAACACTAGAAGAGATGACAAATTGCCAAAAAAAATGGAATGTGATGCGCAAATTAATGCACACTCGTTTTAACTCAATGGATTTCTCCAAAGATATCGTTTTTCCCAAGGGTCTTCCTGTTTCTATTACTCAACGAATGTGGAATAAGCTATTCAGGTTTTTGTCGTTTGGTTTTGTGAAAGTGTTTGAACTAATTAAACTAAGAATGCAAATGAAACAAATAAGCAATTAAACAAGTTGGGGTTTCAAAGATAGACTAAGGCGGTTGTTCAGACTCGAATCCATGCTAGTTCGGTTAAGATGGATGAAACTATGCAATCGACGAAATTCAACAGACTAGACGACTCGACAAATCCTTTTGTAATCTCTACTCCATGGTCAGGCCGTAGAGATTCTATTCTATCAAACCTACAAGCTCCTATGGTCAAACTAACTTGCAAGAATTCAAGAACGATCAAGAACAGTGAAATGCCACAAAATCATGCAAAGAGATTATGTTCTTCCAATCCTATGGTCAAGATATTGGGGAACCTAACGACCTCCTAAACTCTAGAATGAAATGCGTTCATGGTCAGATCCGCAAATCAAAGATAAACTCAGAAACTAACAATTGATCAAGTTGCCAGAATAAAAAAGGTTAAATTAGGGTTTAGGAGAAATCGCATCTAAGTCTGAAAGATCATCGATTAACATAAACGGGTTAGAAACCCGAAATCATCCAAACAGAATCCTATCTAACGCTTCATCTAATCTAAACAACCTTAAAAGTTTAGCCAGACATCGTTACAGAAGAAATCTCAGAAACAAAGAAGAAGAAAACCGGAGAAGAAGACATCTTACTCCGAGAAAACCTAATCTTGATGAATCCTAGAAACTCCTGAGTCAATCCTCGCTAATCCTCGCTCAATCGTCACTTCAAAGCTCCGAGTTCTCCCTCCGAGAGTGTCTGGTTCGTCGGGGAAGAATGAAGAATCAATTGTACGTTATGTTTTTCTCCCTAATTATCGTATAACAATAATGTGACATGTTCTTAGATCAGGATTTTAGAGGTTCGGCCGCAGGAGGAACCTCTAATATTTATATACCTCTCGTTTAATTCATATCTCACAAGCTAAAATATCTACAAACATATATAAGCATTTTAGCCTTTTTCCTATTGCCACCTAGGATTCTCCATGCTTCTCCTTAATTGTAGGAAATGAGCCAATCAATGAAATTTATATAATTTATTTTGAATAAAAATATTTTTTAATAAAGGTGATAATTTCTTAGACACTACGAGACTCGAACCCACAATCTCAAAGATAAAATTACTACAATTTACCATCTAAGCTAGACAAACTTATTTATAATTACATTAAGATGTTAAACCACATTGATACTTGATATTTTATCGTACAAATTGAAACACATTTCACCCTTAATGGTTTGCACATTCATTAATTGTATGATAACCAATAATTTATTGCAGAAATACACTAACAAGTTGAATAGATAGTAGAGTGAATGAAATTATGATAATAATTTATTCATATAGTTTATTCTGATATGATGATACTTTTTTTTAATTGGCTCCGTGTTTTTTAATAATTAGGCTCTAACACTCTATGTAGAATAATCAAATCATTATATTGAATAATGTATTTGCTCATGCGAATTTTTAATAAACATTCAAGCTAACCAGGGGTGGAACCAGGATTAGAAAATGCCCTGAGCCGAAATTTAGTACTATAATTTATATTACTTTACATATATTATTTTACTTTCAATATATAATACTATTTGTCATTAGATCATTGCGCCCGATATGTTTGTTCTTGAGATTATTAGTATTACTCTTGAAAATAATGAAATTAGAATGTGCCACCGGTGATTTTTTATTTGAACGATTTATCATCAAATATTATATTTTTACTCATTCATAAGTCGAGATAAAATGGTATTGGGCTAACTCAACCCTCTACACATGTTGACGAAACATTAGCATTAGGGAAGGGTATGGTTAATATGATTGAGTATATTAACTATATTGGGTTTTTTAAGAGACAAAGGTATTAGAATATATTTAGTTGTTAAGTTTGAAATTATAACAACGAACTGAGCCGAATTTAAATAACACTGAGTCGGATTTAAATTTTGCATTGAGTCGGATTCAAAAAAATCACAAATTTATACTGGATTAAACGCTCGGGACCGAAAGTGGGGTGAGCCGGGGCTCAGCCCGGCTCCCCCCCAGTTCCGCCCCTGAAGCTAACTCATTCATTGATTTTTTTTGTCGTAGCACTCCTGGGCGGGAGTGAGCTATAGATCGTGAACCAACCTAGAAGACAAAACTAATTCATTGATTAATTGGTCAATATCAAATTGCATATAGTTTAAAAAAAATATTTAAGAGAAATATTTTTTCAATTAATATATCTGTTGAGCTACAAAAACTCAAGAAATAAAGTTGTACCTCATTAACATCAATAGTGATTGCGATCATGAGTGTCTACAAGTATGAGTCATGAGAACGTAAGTAAAACGAGTTACATGTCATTAAGTATTAACAAATTTAGAGTATTGATTGAGTTGATCAGTTTGAATTGGGCGAATTCATTAAACATAAATACATTCATATAACATGATTCTTATTTTTAAATTATTTTAAATTTTAAAGGGCCCATTGAAATTTCATTTTTTTATATTATGTTTGACTATTTCTCAATTTATTTTTTAGTGATGGTTTCTTCAGTCTCCGCTTTATTTATTTACAAGTGTTTTGAGATATTTGCAATTTTGACTACCATTTGTATTGAATGAACTTTTGTTGGTAAATTATTTGAAAGATCCAAGTTTGGTAAGTCATTAAATCATTTGATCAAGGATCAAACTGCTTAAATTTTAATATTTATGAATATTTAATAAAATTATTTGTCTTTTAGTTTATTGATATAGAGAAAACATTAATAGTGAGTGAGGTCATGAGTGTATAAGAGTATGAGTAATGAGATCGTAAATAAAATGGGTTACATGTCATCAACGACTAACAAATTCAGAGTATTGATTGAGTTGACTTAGTTTGAATTGGACATATTCATTAAACCTAAATGCATTCATATAACATGATCCTTATTTTCAAATTCTTTTAAGTTATAAAATGCCAATTGATGTTTCATTTTTATTATGTTTAACTAATCCTCAAAATAATATTTTTAAAGTGATTGTTTCTTTAGTCTTGACTTTATTTGTTTGCAAATGCTTCGAGAAAGTTGCAATTTTATTTTCCATTTCTTTTGAACTAACTTTTGTTCATAAAGTTTGTGAAGAACTCCAAGTTTGGTAAGACATTAATTAATTTGATCAAGGATGAAACTGTATAATTTTAAAATTTTATGAATATTAAAGAGAATTATTTTTTCAATTAATATTTATTGGGCTAGAGAAAACTGTAGAAATGAGGTTGTACATTAGTAAGATCAATGGTGACTGAGATTATGAGTGTATCGTAAGTAAAACAGGTTACATGTCATTAACTATTAACAAATCGAGAGTATTCATCAAGTTGAGTTAGTTTGAATTGGGCATATTCATTAAACCTAAATACATTCATATAACATTATATTTATTTTCAATTTTTTAAAAGTTTTAACGGCCAATATAATCGAGGTTTCATTATGTGTAACTATTCATCAAAATAATTTTTTTACAATGATGATTTCTTTAGTCTCGACTTTATTTGTTTGAAATGCTTCGAGAAAGTTATAATTTTATTTTTCATTTGTCTTGAACTAACTTTGGTTGATAAATTTTTTGAAGGACTCCATGTTTGGTAAGACATTAATTAATTTAATCAAGGTTCAAGATGCATAAATTATAAAAACGTACGAATATTTAAGAGAATTATTTTTTAATTAATATAAAATTTTTTGAAGAGATAAGGTTCGACCTTAATTGTGAGTGAGGTCATGAGTGTACAAGAGTATGAGTCATAGGATCGCAAGTAGAACGGGTTACATGTCATTAACTATTAAAAAATTGAGAGTATTGATCGAGTTGAGTTAGTTTAAGTTGGACATATTCATTAAGCCTAAATACATTCATATAACATGATTCTTATTTTCAAATTCATTTAAGTTTTAAAAGGACAATTGAAGTTTCATTTTTCATTATGTTCAACTATTCCTACTTTTATTTACAATGATAGATTATGTAGTCTCGACTTTATTCGTTTGCAAATTCTTCGAGAGATTTGCAAAAAAAAAAATTCATTTATCTTGAAATGGCTTTTGTTGGTAAGTTATTTGAAGGACTCAAAGTTTTCGTTAATTAATTTGATCATGGATAAATTTTTAATAATCATGAACATTTAAGAGAATTATTTTTCGATTAATATATTATTGATCTAGAGAAAACTAAAAAATGAGGTTGTATCTTAGTAAGATCAATGGTGTGTGAGATCATGAGTGTTTAAGAGTATGAGTCATGAGATCGTAAGTAAAATGAGTTACACGTCATTAACTATTAACAAATTTAGAGTATTGATCGAGTTTATTAGTATGAATTAAGCATATTCATAAAATCGAAATATATTCATATAACATGATCATTATTTCCAAATTCCTTTAAGTCTTAACAGGCCAATTGAGGTTCCAATTTTCTTTATGTTTAACTATTCCTCAATTTTTTTTACAGTGATGTTTCTTTAACCTCGACTTTATTGGATTTTAAAGGTTTCGAGAGAGTTGCAATTTTTTTTCCTTTTATCTTGAACTGATTTTGTTGGTAAAGTATTTGAATTCATATTGGTTTAGAGGACATCACTTATTTCAAAGTTTGTTTAAAATTTATAATTTAATATATTTTCTCCTATGCAATGATCATAAATGGAGCCATTTTATTTTAGTATGTAATTAAAATTAATTAATATCCAAAATATCCTATAATTAATCACAATATTCAATTTAAATATAATATATTTTTGTTATCGTATTATTTGGCTATTATATGAGCATATAAAATTAGAGAGATATAATTTATAACTCTCTCCTTAATAATAGGATACTAACCTATCATATAATTTTGTTTCTACTGATTTTAATTTTTTCAAGTAATTAATAAACAAAACTCCAAATATTTTTTATACATAATGAAATTTAGGAAAAATTACACTTTCCCATTGAATTTAGATTCATTAAAATTATCAAAATATATTTTAAAATAATGTTAAACCCACTTTTTAATTTTAGTTTATTTCTATATTTTCTATTTTAAATTGTTTAATTTCTCAACTATGTAATATGTTAACTAATTTGACACATTGAGTGTTTGTTTAATTTTAATCATTCAATTTAAATTTTTTGTTAATTTACAATTACTAAAAATAAAATTAAATCATGATAAAAAAATTTTGTTTTATTTTTGAAATATAACATATCGGCCAACGGGCCGAAAAAATGCTAGTTATTAATAAAATTATATTTCCATTAAATTACCTCTCGTTTAGCTCATATAAAACAAGCTAAAATATTATAATCTCGATGTTTGTAAATCATAGCATAGTCCTCATCGTCATCATAAATTTGTAATTTTTCCACGTTATATCTCGAGTTACTTATCTCCCTTATATTTCGTTTTCATTATGACTTGTTTGCTAAATTTTCCACGTTAAATTGTCATGTTACTTATCTCAATCATATTTTGTTTCCAATTACTCGTATCACTCATTTCGTTATCCGGTTGAAATTACTGCCTGTCAGTTGAGTTACTTGTCTCACTTACTCTTAAAGTGACCAAAAGAGATAGAATCAAATCAATCTCGATTAATTTTTAATCGACTCAAATTACGGGTCAATCAAATTAACTACATTGCATGGACTGATACAAGAAAGATTTGACCCATAAAAAACTGACCCAACTCAATTCAACATATCTGATCGACCCAATCCAAATTTGTGACCTAAATCAATGAAACCAGCTATTCTACCGACCTAATCCAATTTGTGATTTAAAGATGGACTAGCAGTTAAGAGAGATTATTTGCCGCAATAAGTTTCCCGTAGGGTTTCATTCACTTATATAATAGTATTACAAGATAGGAACTGTAGTTGGAATATTCTCATGATCTCACACAATCGGATACTAACTAATCCCTATAATTAAGCCACGCTATAAGCCTATAACTCACACGTCTAACAACTCACTAACTACCATATTTACATTCTCCCTCAATCTTAACCGTAACCAAGTTTAGATTGTGTCTCAATCGATCAAGCATGTATCGAGTGGATGGTTTGGTGAATCCGTCAGCTACTTGGTTGTTTGTTGATATGAACCGTACGTCCAAAGCACCCAATGCAACCTTCTCTCTGACAAAGTGAAAATCCACCTCTATATGTTTTGTCCGACCATGGAAAACGGGATTGGCTGTTAGATAAGTTGCTCCAAGGTTATCACACCACAAAACTGAAGGTCGTGGCTGATGTATACCCAATTCTTTCATTAGAGATTGTATCCATGTTGCCTCTGCAATACCATTTGCCAAATCTTTGTAGTTTGCTTCAGTACTAGACCGAGATAGGTAGGTTGCTTGCGAGCACTCCATGAGATAAGATTAGGGCCAAGAAAAATTGCAAAGCCTCCCGTAGACCTTCGGTCATCAATGCAACCAGCCCAATCGACATCAGTGAATACACTTAAGAGACTAGAATTAGAACGCCGTATACTAAGACCCATAGCCATCGTTCCTTTAACATATCTAAGTATACGTTTGACTGCCTCCCAATGAACATTATTTAGTTTGGAAAGATATTGACACTACTTATTCACCGCGAAGGAAATGTTTGGCCTTGTTAACGTGAGATAATAATGCAATTAAAACAAGCAAAGCAAGTAAAGCAAATTGGGGTTTCAAAGATAGACTTTGACGATTGTTCAGACTCGAATCCACGCTAATTCGGTTATCGTAATGCCAGAAATGACTAACCTGGAATGATTGATTATGGGAAGGGAAACATCTACAGTTTTGTGTGAAATCGAAGCTTTCAAAAATGACACCAAGTTGCAATTATGTTTATTTTCTTCCATTTTCCACTATATTATTTACCGCCTCGATTTGCCGCTCAAAAGAAAGCTAGAAAGTTTTATAGCGTCCAGTGTTGGGCCATTGATCCAGCCCAACACACCAGTAGAAATTATTGCGGGTCGACCGATTTTTAGGGCTTTTTCGGTTCGACCGGCTTCTAAAGCCAAATTCAACCGGTGGTGATTTAGGGGTGGACCGTACCGGGCTGAGTGTCGGTTCCCGGATTTCCGGGTCGGGTCGGACCGACTAGTCCGGTCCGATCATGACAACACTGCTTATAATAATTAGAAATTACAATGAAACTGGAACTAAATTAATAAGAGGTACAAGTATTATATGTTTACTTGAGGTCGATTTTCTAACATTAGCTCGACTATATGATTCATTTGTATGTTCACTAATATATAACAATAACATGTGCTTTGTCTCAAATAATATAACATGTGTTTTGCCGAGGTTTTAATTTTTTTTAAGTACTAAACGTTTTGCGGTATTTTCATTTCGATACTACCACTTTCAAACATTTCATTCGAGTCACAAGCATTTCAAACATTCTCAAAATGATACTTTCTTCTGATTTCGTTCAAAATTTTCATTCAATGCTGATGTGATGTGGCAGCTGAGTCACACTTCGCCCGTAAGCTAAAATAATAATTTCTTTATTTTCAAATTAAAACTTACTTTTCTAATTAAAATAATCAATTTTAAAATATTGAAAATTAATATATTATTTTTCCTCTCTCACTACTAGTTACGTGATGATCATATGAAATCCTCGGAAGTGCAAAAAAGAATATTAGCAACAAGATGAAATCCTCGGACTGGCATCTTTGCAGTTAGCTCCTGTCTTAACTTAGCCCCGGCCTAGACGAGGAGTATGTCAAATAACAAGAATATTTAGTGGATAAGCAACAAAGTTATGAGTTGTATAGACTTGGGAAGATCGAATTGGACAATGTGGGATGATATCTATCCACCACATATGCAACTGTTCGCTATAAAAAGAAACAACAGATCAGATGAGCTGGGAGAAGCAAGCAAAGGAATCAATAATCAGAATGTGTTACAAGGTTGAATGCAAGCAATGTATGAAATGGGGTTGGGGTGGGTGCGGTAAACACCTCGTCCCACTTCACAAATCCATCGAGAAGGGCAGCCACTGCATCTGCCGATCCTGGCCTGGCGTTGTTGCTATACAGAAGGAGAACAAACCTGATGCTGCTGCTGCGACGGCTAACTCTACACCCGCACTGGACACTGCTGGTGAGGGGCGATCAAAGGTGATCAGTAACACTGGTGATCATTGATGATGTTGGACTCAGAATCTGCAGATGGTCTTTCTACTGGTTTTTTTTATCGTCCCCAATAAGTACAATGGTTCTTGTTCAAGATTGAATGTACTCTGTGGTAATTGTAGTAGAATAACAGCAGCCCAATGATGTTATAATGTATGAAGGGCTGACTCATTTCTGGTCAATTTCTGATTGACCATTCCATTTCCTCTCTCTCTGTATATATCTGTGTATGTTTCTTGGTTTTCCTACAGGATTTCATCTGTTGTTTCTTGATGCTGAATCTATGGAATTCTGTAAAGAACTAGCCTTTTTGTTCTGTTACTTGGTAGAGTTTTCTTGGTTGGCTTTAGGAATGTCTATTTATGGTTGATGTGATCTACTCTGCAGCTAAGCTGCCTATCCACTTTCTATCTTAATGACTGTAGGACCAAGATGCAGACTCTTACTAATGAATGCAATCTTCTTCTTTCAGTTCAGAACACGCTCAAGGAAGCTCTAAGTGGCTTCTTCAGTTTCTTTGCTTAAATGTACCACTTAGCATTTGTGTATGCATTTTCAGTGGGGTTTGATTCGGCATTCTTAAGCTTTGATTCGTTCATGGGTTGGATGCGTTCATCGGGTCTGAGCCATAATTTTGCAGGTGGCAAGTTGAGATTTCGAGTAATGTGTCCACACCCTCCACAGACTATACTCTGCTTTCGAGTAATTAGATCGTATGAGTTGGCACGAAACTGTCTAATAAGAGCAGAAAGTTGCCAACTTTGGCTGCGAGTCGATAGCAAATTCTGAAGGAATGATTACATAAGTTGGATGTAACATGAGCCGATAATAATCAAGTATATATATTACAATCACGGAATCATCTATCTATGAATCCTATGCTGTGAAAATGTTGCACTATCCATAACCCCAGAATCACCAAAACCATCTCCGATCGAAAAGTCTTCTTCACCTTCATGAACGGTGAAGCTATGATCAACCTCCATGCCACTAACAACCGGTCTTATAATGTTGGATGAAGCATCGGTCATACTGTCATCGTACGGCTCTCTATTCACCGGAGTCTTCTGCAGCTGCAACGCGTACTCCAAGTCCCAGCAAACATCCAGCATTGTAGGCCTATCCACTCCATCCTGACTCAAGCATTTCTCAGCAACCTCAGCAAACTTCCTCAACGAGCCCGGGTTGATTTCCCCAGCTATCAACGGATCAACGATCTTCTCAATCTCCCCTTTCTTCTGCCACATCAATCCCCATTCCGCCAAGTTGATTGCCTCAGCGTTGGCCGAGTTCAGAATTGGTGGCCTAGCGCAAAGCACTTCGAGCATCACAACTCCGAACGCGTACACATCTGATTTGTCAGTCAGCTGAAGCGTCCTGAAGAATTCAGGATCGAGGTAGCCGAAGCTTCCTTTTAATGCCATGCTGTGATGATCAGGATCAGGAGGACCCGATTGAGACAGCCCGAAATCCGCCACTTTCGCCACTAGGTTATCGTCCAGCAAGATGTTTGTGGACTTAACATCTCTGTGGATGATCCCTCCGTCTGATCCGGTATGAAGGTAATGCAGACCTTGAGCTGAGCCTATGCAGATCTCAAGCCTTTGCTTCCAGTTCAGTAATGGAGCAGTCTTGGAGAAAGAATTGCAATCGTGTTCCTCCCAGTTGTAGAGATACTCCCTTAGGGTTCCATTCTTCATGAACTCGTAAACAAGGATCATCTCAGCTCCGTCGTCGCAGTATCCAATCAAGGAAACGAGGTGTCTATGGCGGATCTTGGATAGGACTAATACCTCCGTTTGGAACTCCGGCAGACCCTGTCCATGACCTGATTCGCTCCTCTTCACCGCTACTTTCACGCCGTTGACAAGCTTCCCTTCGTAAACTTTCCCGAATCCGCCTGCTCCGATCAATCTGTCCGGATTGAAATTGTCGGTTGCAGCTAGGATTTCAGCGAATGGCATCTTCAGCTTGAGATTCAGCTCCGGCAGAGGCGAGCCCTGGATATTGGATTTTACTGTCATCCAGCTGTGAGACTTCTTCCCACTGGTAGCGGTTGAAGATTTCTTCACGGAATCAGACGGCTTCATCGTCGTCTTCTTCCTCCGCCTCAAGACGCCCAAAATCAGAGCCAATATCAAAACCGCCGCACCCGCAGCAACTGAAAGCCCAATCACGATATTCCGATTGCGGGATTTATGCTCCGTGTTGCCGAGAAACTCCATTATCTCCAGAGCATTCAGATAAGCGGAATTGTCGATTCCGCTTTCATCTGAGATATTAGGGCTGATGCTGATGTTCATGTATCCAGAACCATCAGTATCCACCGCGAATTCTCGGTAGTACGGGTGGCTGATTTCCCAATCGGAACGGATGATAGTCGAGAAATTGTTGATGTAGAGATGGAAATCTTCAGGTGTGGCGTCGACGCAATTGTAAAAGTAGAGGCGAAGGTATTGCTTACTGTTCATCTTCACTTGAAATGTCCAGGTTAGGTTCGAGGGTTTCATCGTGCTGGTCACGGTCTCGTATCTGCAGCTACTCAAGACGGACAGCGGCACAGCGAGGTCTTGAATCCAATCGGGTGAAGAAGAAGAACTCACCGTTATATATCTTGCTTCTCTCTGCCGATGTTAGGAGTTGCGTAAAATTCCTGGTCAGGCAGCCATTGTTCCTGACCGTCGCCGCCCATGTCGACTCTGTAAAGAGTGCGGAAAGCACTCGACGGGGACATGGAATTCGCGGGAACAGGGACAACCTGGCTTCGACTGTCGACGGCGGAGGAAGGAAGTGAGGAACAGAGGAAATGGAGGGAGATGAGGAGACTGAGATGGAGAAGGTGGCCGTGGTTAGAGTTGGGTTTCTCCATGGCAGAAGCAGCAGCAGCCACTGTGTAAAGCTGTGGTCTGCAAAAGCACTAGAGTTTTTATGAAGTTGAACGTAGAAAAGACACGACGTTGACTTCTTGGTCCACCGCAGCTGAGACTATTCAACTTAAATATCACATCAATAATTGGGTAAAATATTTAATACAGTATAAGTTTGAATGTTCATACATGAATCGCTTCATCTCAGGGATTGTTTTCGTCCAAGCCGAACAGGAGTGAGAGTGAGAGTTGCTTAGATTGAAGGATCATAGATGTACTATTGACATTGTTGTAACAGTAACAGTAGGCTCGTTACTTTTTAGGTGAGCTTGAGTTTGAGCTCGAGCTAGAATTTTTAAACTTGTGACGAGCTCGAGCCTAATCGAGCATGACTCGTTAACTACACTTGACGAGCCAAACTCGAGTTCAAGTCCAACTTTGGTCATTATAATCACTTAATGAGTCCAATTTGAAGTTTGTACGATAAAAAAACATTAACGAAAGTTAAAAAAACAAGTTATCCTAAAGTTTACAAGTTTTTATTGTTAACCTAAATAATATTTCATTTGTGTTTTCATTAGTAAAAAATCACAAATATATGGTTTATTGTATATGACAAATCACATGTTTCATTATTGAATCTATAATGAGTCATATAGTCGAGCTAGTATTCGAGTTGACTTTCGAGCTCGAGCTCGAGTTCGAGCCGACTCGTAAACCTATCGAGTCAAACATGTCCTAGCTCAAACTTGACTCATTTAAAATCGAGCCGAATAACGAACGAGTTTTTTTCAAGCCAATCACGAGCAGCAACCATTGATAAGGATGAGTTTGTTGGGATTGATATGAATATCAGTATTAATCAGCTTTATGCGGAATGTTCTACACCTACCCTGTTTTGTATAAACAAATAATTCCATTTGCATATTTCAATGAATCATCCTGTCGTTTATCGCTTGGTGCAAGCATATGCAACAAAGAAGATCAATTATTATTGAGAGCTTAGCAGCCCATATAGGCTGACTGGTCTGCATTATTCAACAAAAGCAAACAAGGGGATATTCCTCATAAACTATGCAATCCCAAACCTTCAAATCAAAGGTGCAGATTAGCAATTTCAGGGCACAGGTAGTACATATACACCAACAGCATCACAGTCAGCGCCTGCGCCTCTTGATCTCCAGCAGACTGATATGGCGAATATGCTGCTGCTGGTTCAGGAGCAATTCGAGCTGCTGCCAAATCGACACCTCCTCTGCCTTGTGCAGGAAAGACATGGTTGAATTGTCCACCATAGGGGAACCAAGAATTACGACGTGCAACATTGTTCATAAAGCCTGTGTAAATTGGTTCACCATACGCTGCCTGAGGACGTTGGTATCTTCGGCTTGGAACGTGCGTCCGTGCGAACTGAAAATGAGGGGCTAAGGTAAACTTGAAGGTTCTGCAATCACCTAGGTGAAACGGCTAATCAGACCTCTTGCCATCTCCTCTCTTGTTCCTGTAAAATGGGTAATCTTCCATCCTGAACTGAACACATTCCATCAAGGCCAGGGAGCTTCCCAGAGCAAGCTCTTCAATTTTCCAGTAGCAAAATGGTTTAGATGTTTTGTGGGTGACGTGTACTTCTCCATTAGGTCGTAGCATTCCTGATGCGTTCCTGAAGAAACCTTGCACAAGTTCTGTATGCTCTCTGCAAATGTGATCACAGCATGTCACTAGATCATGACAATGATGGCTCTCACCTTATGCATCTTCGATTAGCAATGTAGTCCATCACTATGTTCGTGGAATTGAACTTAAGATAGAACCAACAGTGCTAATGGTATCAAAATTTAATAGTACAAACCACTGATACCGGTGCATGAATGATCTGTTATATAATGGTTTCACAAACAAGGATTATCAAGCAATCTGAAAGGGCTTACCTGATCATCCTGGAACTATCTTCCTGCCCATGAAACCCAGCATGAGGAAAGTTGAAAACAATGCGATCAAACTTGCGCATGCTCAAGTTAGGGACATGCCTCATCTGGGTTGCATCCACTCCATACAATACCTGAGCTCCCAACCTTTTCAGCTCTCCCACATTTGATTCAGCGTTCTTGTACTTCTTCATCAACTCACCTTTTTCAACCAGATCAACAAGCAAAAAGTAACCAAATCAAAATTAACATAAACCCTAAAGGCCTGCCTAATGCAAGATCTTGGAGCTGGAAGCTGGAAACCCCCCAAGTAATTAACAAAACCCTATAAGAGAAATCCCTAAAATCCCAAACTAATAATTCCACAACTGAAGTAATCATCTGGGCAATTCAAACTCAGCATGCAATGAAATTTGAATCGGCCAATTCTTACATTTGGTGTCGAGAGAGGTAGCGACGATGTTATAGGCAGAGCCGAAGGTGAGAGCCAAACACAAGGAGAAGGAGAAATCTCCTTCCCCAACCAACAAAATGTCATCGTTGGTTGAGTAGTGCTTCACACTGCGATGATCTTCGGCTTCGTAAATCATCATCTCTATAAAAGAAGAAGATATACAGAGCCTCCGGGAGAAGAACACTGGAGAATGAACTGAACTGTTTCTAATGGCTTGCTTCTTCCTTGTAGTATGAATCCTCTGTTTCTTTTTTATAGGCAGGCAATTACCATTTGAAATCGCGTATTAATGATCTGATTACCCTTTTCTGTGCAATTTACTTGCCATTTTTTGTTCATCCATAGTAAATTAGTGATTACTAATTACTCTGTAATATGATTAAGATAGTAAGCTAATGATCGAAATATTGAAGTTGTGATTCCCATTTCCATATATATTGTTTGTATTAGCGTAATCAAAGGAATCATGTTTGTGGTTGAATATTATTTTTCCTTCTTTTTTTTGTAATCTAGGCGCGTTTAATTTCAAACAAATGGTAAATTGTAATGGGATTTGGCTCCGACTTGCACTTTCTTGTGTATATATGAATTTGAATCATTAATAATACGAGAGTAATATTTTACTCAAAAAAGGTAAATTGTATTCATGTGAGAATTGGTCGGTTTGGTAAAAAATCAAACTAGCTCGATCGGTCAAAGGTTAATCAAATTTGGAAAACCAACTGATTTTTGGTCAATCGTCCCTCAGCCGTGGTCCATGATCTATAAGTTTGACATGTTTACCGAACTTTGATGAATGAAGAATGACAATGAAGTTGATGTGTTGTTGCTGGATTCCGCTCTGCTCATTCGATTGAAGTAGAAGCCAAAGGGCGGTTCATTTGCTCTACCGTTGACTGTTGTACTGCTGATCGCTCTACTCTACTCGTTTAAATGGATGGTGACTTTGTCGTGAGCCAAAACCACCATTGGCACAGAGAAGAGAAGGTCATCACCTTCGATGAAAGTGAGGACAAGAAGCTGAATCTTAGAGGAAGTAAGTTCACTATCGTTGCGTTGGAACTCAAAAGGAAGGACGAAAGGAAATTACGAAGAGAACTTGTCGGTGGGAACTCATCAACCAATAATTAGGGAAATTGGGAAGAGGTGGTGACTCCACTAGTGTGGTGAGAGTGTCGGCTCGACCTGGTGGGCTGGTGGCGATTTGAATTTTTTTTTACTATAGTAAATGTAACTTGCAGGTGCAATTTAACGGACGAAAATAATGTGCAAAGAGGCCAAATTCGGGTCTCGAAATATTGAACCATATTGGCGATTTTAACGTCCAAGATGACTACCCAGAACCGCCAATATAGGCAACCCAGAATCTCTATGGAACTGTCAATGTGGTTACCATATTGGCGGTTACCAATCGCCAATAAATGTCCATTGTTACTATCAAGGATCCCGATTGGGTTGATGTCATTAACAAGGAACTTCAGTCTCTTCATTCCATAAATACATGTCCTTAGTTTCGTTGCCCATTATTGTCAAACCTATTGCGTGCAAATGGGTCTTTAATTCCAAATACAGGGTCGATGGTTCGTTAGAAGATATAAAGCTCATTTAGTAGCAAAGGATTAAACCCAAATGACTAGTATTGACTATATTGACACTTTTGCACTAGTGATAAAAATGACTGATTTTCGTGCATTACAAGCTTTAGCCTCTATTAATAGATGGCATTTGCATCAACTTGATGTTAATACGAGCTTCCTCCATGAAGATCTTTGCGAGGAAGTTTACATGAAGCCTATACCTAGTTTATGCGTGACTAATGCTAAGCTAGTGTGTAGATTAAACAAGTCATTATACAGCCTCAAACAAGCCAATAAACGGTGACATTTTAAATTGACTAATTTTCTAATTGATTGTGGTTTTATCCAATCAAAGGTAGATTATACTCTATTCACAAAATTCATTGATTCTTCGTTTTTTGGTTGTGCTTGTTTATGTTGATGATATAGTTGTTACAAGTAATGATTTATATGGTATAAATCTACTTAAGCAACAATTAGACTTGAAATTCACCATAAAAGATCCTAGTGTTAACTTCAGAATCAAGTGCTCATTTAAATGATCCTAGTGTGTATGGTTAACTCACATGTCGTTTAATCTACTTATGTACTATGAAATCTGATTTGTCATATGTTGTGAATTAGTCAATTCATTAGCAAGCCTTCAGATGTCCATTAGTTCAATATATAAAAAATGAACCAGACAAATGACTGTTTTTCCTGCTACTTCTTTGATTCAATTGAGAGCTTTTTCAGGTAGTGATTGGGCTGATTGCCCATATTCACGAAGATCAACAACTGATTTTTGTATTTTCTTAGGTGATTCTTTAATATTCTCGAAATCAAAGAAGCAGCAGACTATTTCTCGGTCATCTGCTGAAGCAGAATATAGGGCATTAGCTACAACAACTTGTGAATTACAGTTGTTAAATTACCTATTTCATGATCTGGGTACTTCTTTTACAATTCCATTTCCCATCTATTGTGACAGCACTTATGCTATATACATGGCTGAGAATCTGGTGGCTCACGAGCATACAAAACACATTGAAATTGATTGTCATGTTGTTCGAGATAAAGTTTCTACAGGGTTTATCTTGTTCATGTTTCTACTATAAATCAATTGGTTGACCAGATGACCAAAGGGCTTGGTACTACTGTGTTTCAGTTGCTGGTGTCCAAGCTTCAAATGTTTAACATACATTCTAGTTTGAGGGAGCGTGTCAAAATGTAATAGTAACAAATAACAATAGTTCAATAGTATATATATAGGTAGTGAAATGTAATTTTGTTTTTGTATTTATACTTTATTTGAATAATAAAGACTTCACTTTTGTCTTTATTCATTCACATGTTTTGTGTCCTAACTATCTTGGTTGGAAAAAATTGTTGTTACCTAATTAATGTAAAAGACTTTGACCAAAAGCTTATTATTTTCTAAATGAGATATTATGTCATGAAAATTCTTTAAAAAAAACTATAACAGTTGTATAATCATAAATTAGTTTCCATATTCACATTTTTTTTATGGAAATTAATTTTTCATATTTATGGAAGTTCTTTTATTACCATGGTTGTAAGCAATGTATATAATATTTCCATCATTTATGACTAGATGCATTATTCATGTTATTGTCATGTATATCTCACTATATATACATACCAAATCATAAAATTAGAATTCAAAACTTGATAGAAGAAGCTATTTGTTTCAAAGGGAAGGTAAACTAACATACTTAAATATTTACTTTTTTTCCTTCGTATTCCATTCATCGATGATTCAAATGATATGAGACCTCAGATTCTTATTTACTTTTTGTAGAGAAGGAGCAAGTGGAAATACATCAGACCCCAGATCCGAAATTTGGTTTCAGTGTCAATTGAAGAACAAATGAAAATCACAGTCATGCTGAATATGTTATTTACTTTTTTGGTATTTTGGTCTTTGGCATTAGCTCATGATGAAATTACAGATTTTAAGTTATCAGCAAAAGATTATGAGCAACTGGATATGCAATTTAAAATGCTGGATAAGCCCGCAATTACAGTAATTGAGGTAAGACTATGTTCATCAAATGAAATTAGTATTTCTTAAAATTTTCAAATTTCATTTGAAACACTTAATGATGCATTTAGTTCAACTGTAGATATTTTGTCCACGGTCCAGTATTATATATAAAACATAAAATAAACTAACCTTTTATATGTTTATGTATAACTATAAGTACTAAATTAATACTTAGTTACAAAATCATTTTATGTTAATAAATTACAAATTTTGTGAATATAAATTTTAGTTCCTTGATTAATATTTATTATCTTTATTTTAACACAGACTAAGTATGGTGATTCATACAATTGTGTTGATTTTTATGAGCAACCTGCTTTTGATCATCCTTTGTTAAAGGACCGTAAGCATGAATTCAAGGTATGATATTTATACTTGTGACATCAATTTTTATTTTTGTTGGTTAGTGTAATATGAGACTCAAATAAATTTTAATATGCCTCGTTATTCATATTGTAAAAAAATTAGACGACTTTATAAAGGACAGTGAATTATATTATTAAAAAATATTTTTATAAAATACTTCACATTTGTAAACCACTTATCATACAATTATATTTTTGAATGCAGATGAGCTCATATGATGATAAGCTAAATGAGAAATCTTATATTAATCCATCTGACATTTGGGTAAATGGAAAAGGATGCCCACCTAATACAGTTCCAATCAAAAGGATTACTAAAGAAGATCTTATGAGAATAAATATGGCTAGTGAATTAGCTTATCATAATTCAGTCAATGAAAATCCTGGTGTTCAAGTAAGTTTCATATCCTCTTTTATTTTATTCCAATCAAGCTTCATTATTTCATCCCAATTAATGAAAATTTTATAATTAAATGTTTAAATGTTAGATAAAGAATTTGGTTCAGTAAAAGAGAGTTTCGAGCATACCATGTGACCAAATCTTGTACAAACGAGGCAATGACACCACCGTGAAAGGCCACCTATATTAATTTTGTAAATTGTTTAATATCATACTAGCATTTTTTCGGCCCGTTGGCCGATATGTTATATTTCAAAAATAAAACAAAATATTTTTATCATGATTTAATTTTATTTTTAGTAATTGTAAATTAACAAAAAATTTAAATTGAATGATTAAAATTAAACAAACACTCAATGTGTCAAATTAGTTAACATATTACATAGTTGAGAAATTAAACAATTTAAAATAGAAAATATAGAAATAAACTAAAATTAAAAAGTGGGTTTAACATTATTTTAAAATATATTTTGATAATTTTAATTAATCTAAATTCAATGGGAAAGTGTAATTTTTCCTAAATTTCATTATGTATAAAAAATATTTGGAGTTTTGTTTATTAATTACTTGAAAAAATTAAAATCAGTAGAAACAAAATTATATGATAGGTTAGTATCCTATTATTAAGGAGAGAGTTATAAATTATATCTCTCTAATTTTATATGCTCATATAATAGCCAAATAATACGATAACAAAAATATATTATATTTAAATTGAATATTGTGATTAATTATAGGATATTTTGGATATTAATTAATTTTAATTACATACTAAAATAAAATGGCTCCATTTATGATCATTGCATAGGAGAAAATATATTAAATTATAAATTTTAAACAAACTTTGAAATAAGTGATGTCCTCTAAACCAATAGGAATTCAAATACTTTACCAACAAAATCAGTTCAAGATAAAAGGAAAAAAAATTGCAACTCTCTCGAAACAATTAAAATCCAATAAAGTCGAGGTTAAAGAAACATCACTGTAAAAAAAATTGAGGAATAGTTAAACATAAAGAAAATTGGAACCTCAATTGGCCTGTTAAGACTTAAAGGAATTTGGAAATAATGATCATGTTATATGAATATATTTCGATTTTATGAATATGCTTAATTCATACTAATAAACTTGATCAATACTCTAAATTTGTTAATAGTTAATGACGTGTAACTCATTTTACTTACGATCTCATGACTCATACTCTTAAACACTCATGATCTCACACACCATTGATCTTACTAAGATACAACCTCATTTTTTAGTTTTCTCTAGATCAATAATATATTAATCGAAAAATAATTCTCTTAAATGTTCATGATTATTAAAAATTTATCCATGATCAAATTAATTAACGAAAACTTTGAGTCCTTCAAATAACTTACCAACAAAAGCCATTTCAAGATAAATGAATTTTTTTTTTTTGCAAATCTCTCGAAGAATTTGCAAATGAATAAAGTCGAGACTACATAATCTATCATTGTAAATAAAAGTAGGAATAGTTGAACATAATGAAAAATGAAACTTCAATTGTCCTTTTAAAACTTAAATGAATTTGAAAATAAGAATCATATTATATGAATGTATTTAGGCTTAATGAATATGTCCAACTTAAACTAACTCAACTCGATCAATACTCTCAATTTTTTAATAGTTAATGACATGTAACCCGTTCTACTTGCGATCCTATGACTCATACTCTTGTACACTCATGACCTCACTCACAATTAAGGTCGAACCTTATCTCTTCAAAAAATTTTATATTAATTAAAAAATAATTCTCTTAAATATTCGTACGTTTTTATAATTTATGCATCTTGAACCTTGATTAAATTAATTAATGTCTTACCAAACATGGAGTCCTTCAAATAATTTATCAACCAAAGTTAGTTCAAGACAAATGAAAAATAAAATTATAACTTTCTCGAAGCATTTCAAACAAATAAAGTCGAGACTAAAGAAATCATCATTGTAAAAAAATTATTTTGATGAATAGTTACACATAATGAAACCTCGATTATATTGGCCGTTAAAACTTTTAAAAAATTGAAAATAAATATAATGTTATATGAATGTATTTAGGTTTAATGAATATGCCCAATTCAAACTAACTCAACTTGATGAATACTCTCGATTTGTTAATAGTTAATGACATGTAACCTGTTTTACTTACGATACACTCATAATCTCAGTCACCATTGATCTTACTAATGTACAACCTCATTTCTACAGTTTTCTCTAGCCCAATAAATATTAATTGAAAAAATAATTCTCTTTAATATTCATAAAATTTTAAAATTATACAGTTTCATCCTTGATCAAATTAATTAATGTCTTACCAAACTTGGAGTTCTTCACAAACTTTATGAACAAAAGTTAGTTCAAAAGAAATGGAAAATAAAATTGCAACTTTCTCGAAGCATTTGCAAACAAATAAAGTCAAGACTAAAGAAACAATCACTTTAAAAATATTATTTTGAGGATTAGTTAAACATAATAAAAATGAAACATCAATTGGCATTTTATAACTTAAAAGAATTTGAAAATAAGGATCATGTTATATGAATGCATTTAGGTTTAATGAATATGTCCAATTCAAACTAAGTCAACTCAATCAATACTCTGAATTTGTTAGTCGTTGATGACATGTAACCCATTTTATTTACGATCTCATTACTCATACTCTTATACACTCATGACCTCACTCACTATTAATGTTTTCTCTATATCAATAAATTAACAGATAAATAATTTTATTAAATATTCATAAATATTAAAATTTAAGCAGTTTGATCCTTGATCAAATGATTTAATGACTTACCAAACTTGGATCTTTCAAATAATTTACCAACAAAAGTTCATTCAATACAAATGGTAGTCAAAATTGCAAATATCTCAAAACACTTGTAAATAAATAAAGCGGAGACTGAAGAAACCATCACTAAAAAATAAATTGAGAAATAGTCAAACATAATATAAAAAAATGAAATTTCAATGGGCCCTTTAAAATTTAAAATAATTTAAAAATAAGAATCATGTTATATGAATGTATTTATGTTTAATGAATTCGCCCAATTCAAACTGATCAACTCAATCAATACTCTAAATTTGTTAATACTTAATGACATGTAACTCGTTTTACTTACGTTCTCATGACTCATACTTGTAGACACTCATGATCGCAATCACTATTGATGTTAATGAGGTACAACTTTATTTCTTGAGTTTTTGTAGCTCAACAGATATATTAATTGAAAAAATATTTCTCTTAAATATTTTTTTTAAACTATATGCAATTTGATATTGACAAATTAATCAATGAATTAGTTTTGTCTTCTAGGTTGGTTCACGATCTATAGCTCACTCCCGCCCAGGAGTGCTACGACAAAAAAAATCAATGAATGAGTTAGCTTCAGGGGCGGAACTGGGGGGGAGCCGGGCTGAGCCCCGGCTCACCCCACTTTAGGTCCCGAGCGTTTAATCCAGTATAAATTTGTGATTTTTTTGAATCCGACTCAATGCAAAATTTAAATCCGACTCAGTGTTATTTTAATTCGGCTCAGTTCGTTGTTATAATTTCAAACTTAACAACTAAATATATTCTAATACCTTTGTCTCTTAAAAAACCTAATATAGTTAATATACTCAATCATATTAACCATACCCTTCCCTAATGCTAATGTTTCGTCAACATGTGTAGAGGGTTGAGTTAGCCCAATACCATTTTATCTCGACTTATGAATGAGTAAAAATATAATATTTAATGATAAATCGTTCAAATAAAAAATCACCGGTGGCACATTCTAATTTCATTATTTTCAAGAGTAATACTAATAATCTCAAGAACAAACATATCGGGCGCAATGATCTAATGACAAATAGTATTATATATTGAAAGTAAAATAATATATGTAAAGTAATATAAATTATAGTACTAAATTTCGGCTCAGGGCATTTTCTAATCCTGGTTCCACCCCTGGTTAGCTTGAATGTTTATTAAAAATTCGCATGAGCAAATACATTATTCAATATAATGATTTGATTATTCTACATAGAGTGTTAGAGCCTAATTATTAAAAAACACGGAGCCAATTAAAAAAAAGTATCATCATATCAGAATAAACTATATGAATAAATTATTATCATAATTTCATTCACTCTACTATCTATTCAACTTGTTAGTGTATTTCTGCAATAAATTATTGGTTATCATACAATTAATGAATGTGCAAACCATTAAGGGTGAAATGTGTTTCAATTTGTACGATAAAATATCAAGTATCAATGTGGTTTAACATCTTAATGTAATTATAAATAAGTTTGTCTAGCTTAGATGGTAAATTGTAGTAATTTTATCTTTGAGATTGTGGGTTCGAGTCTCGTAGTGTCTAAGAAATTATCACCTTTATTAAAAAATATTTTTATTCAAAATAAATTATATAAATTTCATTGATTGGCTCATTTCCTACAATTAAGGAGAAGCATGGAGAATCCTAGGTGGCAATAGGAAAAAGGCTAAAATGCTTATATATGTTTGTAGATATTACTTAAGTAATTAAATTTAATATCTACAATCATCTTATAAGCTTTTATTTCGTTCATATTATATATATGTATAAGATATTTTAGAATATTGCAAAAAAAATTTGAATTCATTTCCTTTATATTTTTATAAATTCCACACTTTACTATAATTTTCACATAAAGTATACTTTGTTGAGATCATACATAGAGTTAATCTCATTCTTCCATGTTTTTTGTATTGTGTTATTGGTTCATAGGTCGCTGTGCTAAGAACCACAACAACAAACAAGTACTATGGAGGTGGAATGTCAAGTGCCATATGGCATCCTGATGTTCAAAGTAGTCAATACAGTTCTAGTCGTGTTAAATATCAAAACGGTCTGGATAGTATTGCTGTAGGATGGGTGGTAAGTATTGCAACTCCTCTAAACTTTAATAGTTATGTAATGTTATAATATCTAGTAAGATGTGAGTCACACACTTTCATTTACAACCATTTATAATATTTTTATTAATGAATGAATAATATTTGTGAACTTATAATCCAAAAATATCTAAACGAGGCATAATCACAGTCATATGTGAGGTCTCAAGTCCTTTGAATGAACTCGTATAATGCATTAATATTTAATTTTTCAAATCGTTGCGAAAAGCCGAAAACCACCCTCATTTATACGATATTTAAGTTATCTCACATTGATGGTAATAATATTTAATATTTAATTTGTTTTCTCTTTCATTTGCAGGTCAATCCAAGTCTGTATCCTGATGGTCAAACTCATATGTTCATTTATACAATTGTAAGTCTATTGTTTTCAGAGTTCCATTATTTTTAGTTGCATTATTTTACAAGTGTTGATCTTAAAGTTCCAATCCAAGGTATAGATATGATTTGAGTGCATTTTGGTTTTATAAAATGTTGCTCAAATTTTGCTACCTTATTAAATAAAATGTTATTTTTCTCAAAAACAAAAAATATAATACTCAGTTTTCTTAACTAAAATTATGGAGACATGATATATTTATAAGAACTATCTATTGATTTTAATTATGATTTAAAAAAATTGTATTATATTAATTTTATTTAAGAATATCAATAGCTTTTGAGAATGATATTAGGACTAGGGTGGATGTCAAACTAGTTAGACGAGATGTTCAAAGGTTAGAGGATGACGAAACTCTAAAAAACCATTCAAATAATTGGTGACATTATTACTATAAAAATTTAAATATTAGATAAATACTATATTTATAAACATTAATTTAAAATAAAACATAATTTCATAAAAAAAAACATAGCAATTTAATATTCATGATTGTTAAGTTTGTGATTTATATTCATATATATGTCATAAAATGGATCACTATTTCACGTCGAGTTGAGTTAATGAATCATAAAAGTTGCATAAAACTTTCGAACAATTGAAGGTTTTAATTGTTCTATGATCAAATTGAGAGTTTTTTTAGCTAAACGGACCAGTCTAACAAAAATTTCAACATTTTAAGATCTGATCGAACTGCCTGTTTAGGTCCTAACAACACTGAATTCTTTTAGGGTGTGTTTGGATAAATGGATTTGGGTTTGGTATTTGTATTTGGTATTTCAAATTCCAAATTCTTTTGTTTGGTTAGAAACTAACTTGTGTATTTGAATTTCAATGAAATCCACCCTTATAGTTTTTAGTTGTATTTCAAATCCCCTCTCAAAAGTAGTGATTTCAAATTCACAACTTTCAAATACCAAATCTAAATACCAAATACCAAATCCAAATTACTCTATCCAAACACACCCTTAAAGAATTGTTCTAGAAAAATTACTTATGTAGCTTTCTAGATAACCATTTAAAAAGTGAATTAAACTTATTCAATATTTGCTTAAATAAATATTCACTTCATAATCAATTAATATATCAAGGTAATAACGTTTATTCACATATGAAAGTGTCCAAAAATATGTTAATCTACACATAACTGGTGTTAATAGTGTCACAAATTATGATTTAAAAAAGTCGTGTTAATTAGGTATATAGAAGTGAAATAATGATATTGATCAATCATGACTATATTGTAAGTATTATTTGATGAATATATATTGTACCGACAATTTTTTTTTCCTCCTCACAGACGGGGAACTCGCATTGTTATAATACATATTGTTCGGGTTATATAATCATGCGACCAGATGTACCTCTCAAATCACATTCAAACCCTAAAGAAAGTTTGTATGAACACAATGTATTTGTATATAAGGTAAACAATCGAGACAATAATTTATTAATTTTTCGATATAGTATAGTTATTAAGTTACTCAATTGATTCTTCGAATACTAAGATCGTTTGTTCTATTGTGGAAGGATGCTGCGAATGGAAATTGGTTCTTAGAGGTGGGACCTGATAGTACGATGATTGGAACATGGCCGCAACAGATATTCACAGGATTAGCAGATTCTGCGAGCTATGTAGATTGGGGAGGAGAGGTGTATAGTCCTCCAGACATGGCTCCACCACCAATGGGATCGGGGTACCTACCCGTTAGAAATTTTCTTTATGATTGTTATGCTAGACTAGTTACAATCATAAATGAAAATAATCAAATTGATTATGATCCACCATCATGTGAGGGATATGAAACAAATAGCAACATGTATCAGTTGTTAGACAATGGATATGATGGAGGTTACAAACGTGTAATCTTTTTTGGTGGTACTAAGGTTTAAATTCATTAATATGTTATCAAATGAATAATAATTAAAGGAAAATTTGATGATATTCTTGAGTACTAATGCACAATATTTATTGTCTTGCATGATTATAACATGTTTTAACCAAATGGGTTAGCGACATGGCATAAGTATTTTTCGCCACGAACAAGTTTGAGTATTGGCAACACCCTAAACCATCCAAAGGATTTCGCGTATTGGCAACAATGCACTAGTACGAGGCTGATTTGAGAGGTCAAGAAAGGCATTGGGAGAGAGGGCAAGTTGGGAAGCATGACGAGAGGCAAGCTGAGAAGAGTCGGGTGGGTCGTGGTAGTAGGATGAGTACCACAAGTCGGGAGAACATCAGTTGAAGGTGAAATGCAATATTTGAGTTGCAAGCATACCACCCCCAAAATCCCAATCACAACTGAATGATTCAACCACTGACTACTTATCCTTAGGGGCTAGTTTCAGTGAGCTATCATGATAGCTCAATGCGCCAAGCTCGAGCTAGCCCTTGCCCCACAACTTGATGAGATAGGGAGTTGGCTCGAAAGCTAAATGAGTTGACTGGTCAATGAGCTAGGCTCATGATCCTACTTATAAGCTAAACAAGTCGACCTCAAGCCAGCCCTTGTCCATGACAGCTCGAAGCAGAATCATGAGCTGGCTCGTGTGTAGCGTAATTATTGGCTCGCTAGCCTACTCAAATAGTAGCTTGATCGATTGTTTGGCTTGCAAGCACGCTCAATTATGATTAAACTAGTTCATGGTAAGTTTATCTTATCTAAGCTCGACTCATAAAGGTCGATTCTTCAAATTAAACTGGACCCCTTCAAATTAAGCAACATAAAGCTACAGTTCCAAAAGCTGCATCTTACAGTTTAATTCTTCTTCCAAGAATACTTTGCTTACCGATCACTGACCCGAAATAATCGCAGTAAGGGTGATGGTAGCTGTTGATCCATAACACAAAGATGCAGAAACAACTAACATACATGAACATATTACAGGAGACCTATGTTGGAGTACAGTTGTCGCTGAGCATTTATTGTACACGTAATTTCCATATATGGTTATGTAGAGATAGGAGAGGCTTGCGGCTAACCCTAGCTTGCGTGTATATATATATGTACTTGTAGAGTTCAGCTGTACTCATGGTGAATAAGATAACCTCCGTTCACCCGTGGATGTAACTTGGCACACAGCCAAGTGAACCACGTAAACTCTCGTATTGTCTCGATTTTATCATGGTATCAGAGCTGTGTTAAGATCCTTACGATTAAAAAAAAAAAAATCCTATCACACGAAAACCCTAAAGTTTCAGCCATAGCAGCCGCCACATCATGACCAAGGAGGATGAACAGTTCAAACTCGAGGGAGCGAAGTCGACAAACACGGACCCTATGTCTCCGTATTTCGTCCACGCATCCGATCATCCAGGTCAGGTATTTGTATCGGATCTTCTAACTGATTCAAACTATGGGGATTGGGTGGCTGATATGTCAGAGGTTCTATTCGCAAAAAATAAGATCTGTTTTGTCAATGGTAAGCTTCCGCAACCTGATGAGAGCTCGTCCGACCAACCGCATTGGCTTCGTTGTGACGCCATGGTGAAGGGTTGGCTAAAGGCAGCCATGTCCAAAGAAGTTCGTAATAGTGTCCGTTATGCAACAACGGCCGTCGAGATATGGACTGACCTCAAGGATCGGTATGGAAAGAGCAGTGGACCACGAGCTTATGAAGTTCGGCGTGCGATCAGTCTCCTTGGGCAAGAATCGCTTGGTATTTCAGCTTATTATACCAAGTTAAGATCATTGTGGGGTGAACTTCGTGCAACTGCACCACCTCCCAAATGTACCTGTGGAATTCAGAAAAGACTTGATGATGCAGCAGATAAAGAAAAGCTTGACACGTTCCTGATGGGCTTGACAGAGTCGTTCTCGGCCGTCCGATCTCATATTCTTACTTTGCAGCCACAACCGTCGCTAAATGTGGCGTTCCATCTTGTCCTGGAAGATGAGCAGCAACGTGCGATCACAGCCTCACGAGCCGCCCCAGAGTCTGCAGCTTTCCAAAGTCGTCGTAATACTGAAGATAGTGATCGTCAATCTGATTTTGAGCGACCTAAGTGCACTAATTGTAATCGGATGGGTCATCTCCGCGAAGAGTGTTATGACATTATAGGCTATCCCGAAGGTTACTTTCGTGGGAAGACAAGTAGAATGGGCTCTAGACGAGGAACGGAAGGTCGTCGTCGACCACGTGCTGCACATGTTGCGGGGGACGTTGAGGAAGCTGGATTGGGAAGTCTAGGTCTCACCCCGGGTCAAATGGACAAATTACGAGATTTCCTACAACTCCCGAAGGCACCTAATAGTACTTCTCCTCAAGCTGCAGCCACCACATCTGGTAATATTTTAAATTGGGCAATAGATTCTGCTTCCACAGATCACATAACATGTTTTGGCAGGTCACTTAGTAATGTGAATCAACAAGTGCGAGTTCCACCTGTAAAGATACCAAATGGAGATCGTATACAAGTCAATGGTGTGGGTACAAAAGAATTCAGCAATGGAATAAAGCTCACTGGTGTCTTGGACGTCCCACAATTCCAATGCAACCTCATCTCTGTTAGTCGCTTGACGAAAGACTCGAATTGTGCTATAACAATTTTCTCCGAATTCTGTGTTGCACAGGACTTAGCAACGAAGCGATTGATTGGATCGGGTGAGTTGCGTGATGGTCTTTACTATTGGAAGGAGGATGTGTCAAGTGGATCGCAAGCATTGGTGACTCGACGGGACATCTCGACGGATCAGTGGCATCGCAGACTTGGGCATGTGTCCTCCGATAAGCTTCGAACTCTATCGTTTAAGGTTCCTTTTAGTTCATTTGATAAACTACATCATTGTGATGCTTGTGTGAGAGCCAAACAAACCCAAATAGTTTTTCCACTCAGTTCAGTCAAAACAAAGGCTTGTTTCGAATTGATTCATTGTGACATTTGGGGAGATTACAAGACCCGTCATTTACTGGTGCTCATTACTTCTTAACTATTGTTGATGATTTTAGCCGGGCAGTATGGGTTTTTCTCATGCGACACAAATCTGAGGTCAGCACCCATCTTCCTGCCTTCTGTAACATGGTCCGAACACAATTCAACAAGCCAGTGGGTCGCATCCGTGCAGATAATGGCATGGAGTTTCAGTCCGGCTCAATGTGGAAATACTATCGTGACAACGGCATTCTCTTAGAAACATCATGTCCTAACACGCCACAACAAAATGGCGTGGTAGAGAGGAAACATCGTCATTTGTTGGAAACAGCTCGAGCTCTCCGTTTTCAATCTGGTCTCCCGTTACGTTTTTGGGGTGAATGTGTGCTCACAGCAGCATATCTGGTTAATCGATTGCCATCCAAGCCATCCAAGATCGTATTCCCTATGAAGTCATTTACGGAGAGCTACCTGATTATTCACACTTGCGGACTTTTGGATGTCTCGCAACACACATGATAACCGGAGGGTCAAGGATAAGTTCGATGAAAGAGGTCGACGAGGTATATTTATCGGATATCCTCGAGGGCAAAAAGGATATCGAATATATGATATTGATTCTCGTCAAATAATTACGTCTAGGGACGTGATTTTCATTGAAGATGATTTTCCCTATCTCAATGAAAATTTTAGTCTTGGTGGTGAGCATGATACTGCTACTTCATGCGTGCCACATGTCACTCATGATATTGGTGGTGAGGGGAAGCAGCCATGCACACAACAATTGGAGCCATCTAATGATCCTGATGGTGAGCATGGGAATCATGAAGAATATAATTCACCACCAATGAATGAAGAGCATTCTCATGTTCATGAAGAGCTTCCTGAAGTTCCACACCAGGTTGAAACTCTTCGTCGTAGTGAACGAAGTCGTCAAGCACCACAACATCTTGCCGATTATGAAACATCTCTTCCTCCATCCTTGACCATCACGGACCACAACGCCTCACATGTCGTCAACGAGGTATACCCGATAGCTCATCATGTTTCTTATGATAAATTTAATGCTAACCACGCAGCTTATCTCTCGGCTATTACGGCTGAAGTGGAACCAAGAAATTATCGAGAAGCGGTAAATCACGAGCATTGGAAGAAAGCCATGGCTTCCGAAATTAAGGCACTTCAGGATAATGGTACATGGGAAATGGCAACTCTACCGGCAGGGAAGAAACTTGTGGACTCTAAGTGGGTATACAAAACAAAGTTCAAACCAAACGGAGAAGTCGAGCGTTATAAGGCTCGACTCGTCGCTAGAGGCTTTACTCAGATACCCGGGATAGACTTCGAGGAAACATTTGCGCCAGTCGCTAAGTTGACAGTGAGATGCCTAATAGCAGTTGCAGCAGCTCGTGGATGGGACATGCACCAGTTGGACGTCAATAACGCCTTTCTTCATGGAGATTTACAAGAAGAAGTTTATATGAAGGTACCCGAGGGTTTTGCGATTGAAGGAGATACGAGGGTTTGTCGACTACATAAATCCATATATGGTTTAAAGCAAGCCTCTCGCAACTGGCATGCAAAGTTCTCTACGTCACTTATTGCTATGGGGTTTGTTCAATCTACTGCAGACTACTCATTGTACACCTACCGTCGACAGGATATACATGTGATGGCCTTGATTTACGTGGATGATGTCATTCTTACAGGAGATGACCAAAGTTTCATACATGAGGTAAAATGTCAATTAGATGAGAAGTTCAGCATTAAGGATTTGGGTCAGTTAAAATATTTTCTCGGAATCGAGGTTGCTCGAACAAAGACGGGTATTACAATTAATCAGAGGAAATATGCTTTGGACATACTTCAAGATAGTGGGATGGAGAATAGCAAGCCGAGCTCATTCCCAATGGAACAACATCACGCATTGGGAAGAGCCGATTCACCTTTGGAGGGCGACGCAGGACAATATCGAAGATTAGTAGGACGGTTGCTATACTTAACTATCACACGACCGGATATTCAATATGCAGTGAATTTACTTTGTCAATTTGTAAATTCACCAAAGCAAGAACACCTTGATGCAGCCAAACGAGTGTTAAGATATGTCAAGCAAGCACCTGGTCAAGGGCTACACTTTCCAAGGGAAAACGACTTGCAACTGCGAGCGTATTGTGATGCTGATTGGGCAGGGTGTACTTTAACACGTCGGTCGACCACGGGTTACATAATCCAATTAGGAGATGCGCCAGTCTCTTGGCGCACAAAGAAGCAACATGTGGGTGTGAGGTCTTCAGCTGAAGCGGAATATAGAGCAATGGCAGGGACAGTCAGCGAAGTCATCTGGTTACGATACTTGTTGGAAGAACTTGGAGCAAAACAATCTACCGCAACCACTTTACATTGCGATAATCAAGCTGCCTTACACATCGCTTCAAATCCAGTGTTTCATGAGCGAACCAAGCATGTAGAGATGGACTGTCACTTCGTAAGGGAACGTGTTGTTTCAAAGGAGATTAAGCCAATGAAGATCAGCAGTAAGGAGCAACTTGCAGATCTCTTCACAAAAGCTCTCGGAGGGGACCAGTTTTGCTATTTACTAAGCAAGTTTGGTACTCACGATTTGCACGCGCCAACGTGAGGGGGAGTGTTGGAGTACAGTTGTCGCTGAGCATTTATTGTACACGTAATTTCCATATATGGTTATGTAGAGATAGGAGAGGCTTGCGGCTAACCCTAGCTTGCGTGTATATATATATGTACTTGTAGAGTTCAGCTGTACTCATTGTGAATAAGATAACCTCCGTTCACCCGTGGATGTAACTTGGCACACAGCCAAGTGAACCACGTAAACTCTCGTATTGTCTCGATTTTATCAACCTATACAAAAGGGACCACTAAACCACTAGTCAGCAACTTGCAACCTATGCCTATAAGTTGTTTAAGAAAATGAAAGCAGTGGAGGGGTCCTGGTTCTTGGAAATGGTTTCCATGTCATAGCTGATGTTTCTGTCATTATTTTGATTAGCATTACTGTACATATATGGACATCAACTTCACACCAGCATCAGCAGCCAGGCATTGAACAGCAGCCGCCTTACGGAATCGTGGCAATGCACCAAATTGAAAAGAAAGAGAGCATGATTCTGAGCTGTAATGGAGGCCAACTTGATCATGATAAAGCTCTAGGCATAAAGAACAGAGGAATGGCAGAGTACTTGAGTGTCTAAAAAGCAAAGTTACATTGAACCTTGTACTGGTACAGAACCTTTTGTACCTATAAATACCAGAGATAAGAGAGATCTTGCTCACTTCATTGACACACAGCTCTGTACCAAAATGACTACTACCTCTCTTCTAGTTGCAAGTGTTCTTCTCTTGATGCAGACTGTATCACATGCTGCAACATGTAGCAGTGACTGCTTCATTTCTTCTCGAGCGACTCACTATCCGAATTCTGAGGAACTAGGAACAGACTGTAAGTGACACTTATTCACGAAACGAAACAGCTAATTAAACGACTCGTTAAACAAGGGTTCAGAACCCTGTTTAACACGGGTTTGGTACTTACTGCTCGTTATATAGCTAACCATACCATGTTGGATTCTCCTTGTATGCTAAAACTACAGCAGGTGCATGTGGATTTGGTTCATTTGGAGCTACGCTAAACGGAGGAGAAGTAGCTGCTGTATCTGATCTATACCGAAATGGTATCGGTTTGTGGTGCTTGTTATCAGGTGAAGTGCACAAATAGTAACTACTGTACAGACAAGGGCACAACGGTGGTCGTAACCGACCAAGGTACGAGCCATAATACCGGGTTCATCCTGAGCAGACGAGCCATCTCCGGGATGGCTCAGACTAAAGACTCGGCTGCAACGTTGCTGGCACTTGGCATCATAGACATCGAGTATAGACGGTAATTATGTACATCAATGTCTGACTAGTTTAGCAAGCAGTTGATACAATATGAACAATTAATTCATCGTTCTCGATCAATATAGGGTTTCGTGCAACTACCCGAATAGGAACATAACGATAAAGATCGACGAGAACAGTAGCTATCCTCACTATCTTGCCTTTGTCATATGGTATCAGCAAGGCCAGAGTGATGTTACTGCTGTTCAGCTCTGTGAGGTATGAATATCAGTATTTTTAGAATCGGATCGGTTCAATCAGTTAGATTGTAACAATCGTAAATAGACATTCTGAAAGACTAATGAAAATCATGAAAACCATTTCTGGTTCAGTTCGACCAGTTGGATCCATTAAATTTCCATTTCTGCTTCATGTTCAATCAAAGAACTGAGCTTTCAATTTCAATTTCCACAGACGCAGAACTTTAATTGCAAGATTCTGGAGAGAAGCTATGGGGCAGTGTGGACGATAACCTCGCCGCCGACGGGGCTACTATCGCTGAGGATGCTGTTCAGCGACGAAAATGGCGACGAGAATTGGGTCGTCCCTGTAACTAGCATACCCAGTAACTGGAAAGCTGGAGACTCGTATGATACTGGACTGCAAGTGAACATTTAAAAAATGGTAGCTGTTGTATTTAATCATAATTCATCTGGTAATCATAATTCATACATCAGTGCTCTTCAACAATAAATAGAAATAAGCTCATGCTTTCATCAATTAATTGTGATACATGCCATACATGGGATATTAATATTATCGAACACCATCTTTCATTGGGGGGTATACGTAGGTACTTCTTGACGATTGTGGATGATTTTAGCCGTATAGTTTGGGTATACTTGATGAAGCATAAATCAGAGGTTGCCGATGACTAATCCAATATACACCAACTAGCATTTTTTTGGCCCCTTGGCCGATCTGTGATATTTTCATTATTTATTTAATATAATTAGTAAATGAGGAATGATATTTTGTATGATGATAGATTTAAGATTATGTTTAGAAAATTATAAACCAACTAAAATTTTGGATTGAATGATTAAACTTAATAGGTCAAAATAATTAACAGTCGCTTAATTGATAACTTAAATATTTTAAAGTAAAAAAATATAAGCATAGCCAGATAATTGTTTATATAGTACCAAAATACACATAATATTTAAATTGAGTATTGTGATTAATCTTAGAATATTTTTAAAATTAATTAAGATCAAATTACATACTAAAATGAAATAGGTCAATTTATGATCATTGCAAATGAGAAAGAATATAAACAATTATACTTTTGTTCAAACAATTTTTTCAAATAAGCGATGTCTTCTAAATCAACATGACTTCAAAAAAATTGTAACAAAAAATGATCTATCAACAAAAGCAAGTTCAAGAAAATTAGAAAACAAAATTAAAACTCTATCGAAACATTTGCATACAAATAAAGTCGAGACTACAAAAATCAACAATAAAAATATCATTTTGAGGGATAAAACCTCAAATGGCCCGTCATAACTTAGAACTCGCTTTCCTTATATAGGTTTGACGAATATGCTCAATTCAATCTCAACCTGATCAATACTCAGAATTTTTTAATAATAAATGACTTGCAATTACCCGCTTTACATACAGACCAGTTACTCATACATATTACACATTTGTGACCTCACTGGTCATTGCTCATACTAAGGTACAATCTTATTTCTCCAATTCTCTCTAGCTTAATGGATATATTATTTAGAAAATACTTCTTTTAAAGATTCATAATTTTTTTAATTTATGCAACTCAATTTTGTTTTTAATTTATACTTCTCTTAAACAATATTATCAAATGAGTGATGTCTTCTAAACTAATATGACTTCAAAAAATTTGTAACAAAATATTTGATTTACCAAAAAAAGTAAGTTCAAGATAAACAAAAAATGATTGCAACTCTCTCGAAATATTTGCAAACTAATAAAACCGAGACTAAAAAAACCAACACTGTAAAAGAAATTAGTTTGAGGAATGAAATCTTAATTTGCCTGTTAAAACTTAGAATAATATGGAAATAAGGTTCATGTTACATGAATATATTTAGGTTAGATGAATATACCCAATTCAATCTGCCTCAACCCGATTAATCCTCTGAATTTTTAATAGTAAATGACTTGTAATTACCCGCTTTACATACGGACCCGTGACTCATACTATTACACACTCATGACCTCACTAATCATTGCTCTTATTAAGGCACAACCTTATCTCTATAATTTTCTCTAGCTCAATGGATATATTAACTAACAAATACTTCTTTTAAATATTCATAATTAGTTAGCTTGAATGTCTTCAAAAGTATCATCATCTCACAATAAAATATATGAATAAACTGTTACCATATTTTCATTCACTCTACTCTCTATTTAATTTGGCACTTCCATTCTACGATAAATTGTTGGTTATAATAAAATAAATGAATGTGAAAAATCATTAATGGTGAAATATGCTTCAATTTTTGCAATAAAATGTTGATGAGCAATGTGCTTTAATGTTTTTATATAAATATAAATTAGTTTGTCTAGCTTAGCTAGTAAATCACAATAATTTTATCCTTGAGGTTGTGGGATCGAGTCTTGTAGTTGCTGAAAATTTATAATTTTTATAGAAAAAGTATTTTATATAGTCCATTTATGATCATTGCAAAGGAGAAAACATAATATTGTTTTTCAAACAAACGGAACACGAAATTGCAACTCTCTCAAAATATTTACAAACAAATAAAGTCAAGATTAAAATAAACAACACTGTCTAAAATAATCATTATGAGGGATGAAACCTCAACTGGCCCATTTAAACTTAGAAGAAATATGGAAATAAAGATCATGTTATATGAATATATTTAGGTTTAATGAATATATGCAAAATTCAGTCTGATAGAACTCTATCAATACTTTGAATTTGTTAATAGTAAATGACTTGCAAAATAGCTTAGATATTCTTAAATTATATGTCTACATATCATCTGCCAAAAAAATCTAAATACCATGCATTTTTAATTATATATGACAACCAAATAAAAATTAGTCTTATGATTTTTAGGCACATGATCTTACTCAATTCTTAAAATCTTTCTACATGTATAAAGTTAGAGGTATGTTCAAAATATATTCCAACCCGTTTCATGAACAAAATCCACTATAGGTTATGGAGCAATACATATTATTTACTTCAAACGCCCGATGTATCTTTAAAAATTTAACTTAAAAATATACTATAAGTTATGGAGCAATACATATTATTTACTTCAAAAGCCCGATGTATCTTTAAAATATGTATCTTTAAAAATACATATTATTATGTATTCGTTCCATTAACGTTGTCAATGAACTATATAATTGAATGTGCTTGAAATTTTTTAATGTATTCTAGATTTTAAGTTAATCCAAGTGTGGATGAGAGTTGAACAGTTTTAGCCTTTATGGCCACTTATTGTGTCACTTGAACCATATATTAGATTTATTGAAGATGTCTTTATATATATTGTATAATGATTAAGGTTTTGAATAAACAAAATAATAGGTTTGTTTACGTTGTAAGTGAATAATATGATTGAATATGCTTGAAAATTTTGTGGTACGTGTATCGTGTAATGTGTAGGTGCAAGTACTGCTTAATGCGTGGTTTGATTATCCTACACATAGTCTTTAATATTTGATTAATCGTATACTAAAATATATTAAGATTGGTGTCATTGGATTCGAAAAATTAAAACGGACAACATTTGTGAAGGAAACAATATGTTTGGAGTAGCACATAAAATATTATGAAAAGAAAACTAACTAAAAGGGAAAAAGAAATAGGAGAGAGAGAGTTTGAAAATTTAAATAATTTATTTTTGTGAAATAATAGTTGTTTACGTGGAAAAGAGGATGTGAGGAGAGAGAGTAAAATCTAAACTTAAGGAGAAGAAACCAAATGCTTATGTGGCAATAGGGTTTTATCCAAACGATGAGATGAAACTCATAAAATAAGTTGCATATTTCCTTGATCGACCTATGAAACTTGTTCTCCATGATGGGGAGAAGCCACTCCTAAAGTATGAGATAAATTCAACGATTAGATATTTCTAGATCGAAGAAGGAAGTTTGAGTATCTGACAGCTCAGAGTCTGAATTTTAGTCTTAACTCCATCATTGCCCCACAATTTCTCGGGAAGGACTTAATTGTCTACCATTTTTGTGTTGGTTGAAAAATACTTAAAAAATCTTATAACAGTTGTATAATCAAATAATTAATTTCCATATACACATTTGTTTTTTATGGAAATTAATGATTCACATTTAATTGTCTATCATTATTTACTTGTTTGAAAAAAAATGGTTGTTACCTAATTAATGGGCTTTGACAAAAACATTATTATTTTCTAAATGGGATATTATGTCATGAAAATTCTTAAAAAATCTTCCAATAGTTGTATAATCATATAATTTCCATATTCACATTTTTTTTTTATGGAAATTAATTTTTCAAACTTAATTAAGCAATTTCTATTTTTCATTCAAATTTGAAAAAAAAATATATACATTATTAGTTTATTACCATGTTTGTATAAGCCATGTATATCTCCATGTTATTATCATATTTCACTATATATACACATCAAATCATAGAATTAGTTCTCACAATTTCTTGGATATTCAAAGGAAAGGGAAGGTAAATATTCACTTTTTTTTTTCTTTATTATTCAATTCATCAATGATTCAAATGATATGTATGTATGTTAATTGTTAATCACTAAGGTACCTCACTTTTTTTAGTTATCATACATCTATGTATGTATATAACATATATATTTGTATTTATTTATATATTTTAATTTATTTTTGTAGAGAAAGAGCAATTGAAGATACATCAGACCTTGGATTCAAGATTTGGTTTCAGTACCATTTGAAGAACAAGTGAAAATCACAGTCATGCTAAATATCTTATTTATTGTTTTCATATTTTGGTCTTTGGCATTAGCTGATGATCAAATTAAAGATTTTAAGTTATCAGCAAAAGATTATGAAGAATTGGAAATGCAATTTAAAATTTTCGATAAGCTCGCGGTTACAATAATTCAGGTAAGACTATGGACGTAAATGAAATTATCTTTTCTTATATTTTTTCTTAAATTTCAATAAAAAAACTTATTGATGCATTTAGCTCATTTCCTAGATATTTTGCCCACAATCTAGTATTATAAAACCATAAAATAAACTAACCTCTTTATACGTTTATGTATAACTATAAGTACTAAATTAATACTTAGTTACAAAATCACTTGTTAATAAATTTTTTGAATATAAATTTTACTTCCTTGATTAATATCTATTATCTTTATTTTCACACAGACTAAGTACGGTGATTCATACAAATGTGTTGATTTTTATGAGCAACCTGCTTTTGATCATCCTTTGTTAAAAGACCGTAAGCATGAATTTAAGGTATGATATTTACACTTGTGACCTAAATTTTTTTTTTTTTAGTATAAAATGAGACTGAAATAAATATTAATATGCCTCATTATAAATATGTGAAAAGTTGATATGACTTTTTAAAGGACAGTGACTAATAATATAGTAAAAAATATTGTTATAAATTACTTTAATATATGCCATTTATATTAAGATTTATGGTAACCTCTCATCACTTTTTGTAACAATTATATTTTTAATGCAGATGAGCTCATATGATGGCAAGCGAAGTGGAAAATCGAGTATTAATCCATTTGATATTTGGGTAAATGGAAAAGGATGTCCACCTAATACGTTCCAATAAAAAAGATTACCAAAGAAGACTTTATTCGAGTAAATATGGCTAGTAAATTAGCTTATCATAGTTCAACCAATGAATATCCTGGTGTTCAAGTAAGTTTCATATGCTCTTTTATTTTATTTCAGTAAAGCTTCGTTATTTTATTCCAATTAATGAAAAAATCTTATAATCAACTTTTAAAATGTTTGATAAAATTTTGGTTCAATAAAAGAGATTTTCGAGCATACCATGAGACCAAACCCGTGAAAACGAGGCAATAACGCCTCCATGGACAGCCACATATATTAATTTTGAAAATATTTTAATAGCATACCTTATTAAAGTATTTAAATTAATAAACATATGAAAAAACTTCTACAATCATCTTATAAGCTTTTATTTAGTTCATATTATATATATTTATAAGATATTTTAGAATGTTCCAATTTTTTATTTTGTGAATTCATTACCTTTATTATATTTGTATAAATTTCATACTTTACTATAATTTTTCATATATTTTATTTTGCTCTATACACTTCTCTTTGAAACCCACACAAGTTATTAGGGGTGGGAATCAGTTAATTCGATCATTAACCGGTTAAAATTGGTTAACCTATGACCTCCAAGAAGTTTTAACTGATGATTGACCAAAATAAAATTGGTAAAAAACCGACCAAAATTTGGTTAACCAATTTTGACCAACTTTGACCGATTTAATATACTTTTAACCTTAAAATATCATATAAATTTGAATAATATCGTAAATTATACACCATGTAAATAAACACTTGCACTAAAACTCATTATTTCATTATTGTTTCGGTCAAGGTCGGTTAACCGCATTTTAACCGTTAACCAACTTGCTAAAAATGGTTAACCACCCTCTTGACCGATCGAATAATCGGTTAACCAATGATTAACTAATTTCGGTCGGTTAATCGGTTTTACCCATTAACCTTAACCGAGTTCCCACCCCTACAAGTTATCACATAAATTATACTTTGTTGAGATCATACAAGAATGTAATCTCATTCTCGGGGTTTTCACTAAAATAATTAAAAAAAATTAACTATTAACCTAAATAAATACGGTTCAAAACTATTGATTTTTATAAATAAAATCGCCCCAGGCCTAGGCGATATCGCCCAAGGCCCAGGCGATATCGCCCCATCACCAGTTATTTTCACCCGTGACCCTAAAACGGGTCCGTGATTAGATTCGTTTGAGTCACGGGTCTGAAAATAGCCAAGGATTAGGCGATATCGCCTAGGGCATGGGCGATATCGCCTAATGCATGGGCGATATCGCCTACATCTTGGAGCACTAACCAGCCTATAAATCCTTGTTAGTTTCGGGGGAGAGTCACCAAATCGAAAGAATTAACATTCTAAAATGGCCGACTACACTTTGTCACGAGAATTCCGAATCCAAGTTTTCTGGGGGGGCCGTATCGTCCAGGATTGGACCGGCTTATCCTACGAAGGGGGAAATAATGTCCGTCTGAAGATGACCAAGCGAGCGACCTATGATAGTGTGGTTACCGTGTTTCGGCGGAAAATGGGTCTTGGAGCGGATCAGATAATCCAGTCATTTGTCTGGAGAATGCCGATATACAGTTCTGAGGGAAATCTGTCGCATTTCGTTTCTAGGCCGATATCGGACGACAACGGCGTACAAGTCATATACGACTTAGTTCGCGTCAACCCATTTTTCGAAGTTGCCGAGTTGTACGCCTTGATGGAAGAGGAGTCGTCTCAGTTCTCCGATTTCTCGGGGGTCATTCCAAATCAGATGGCAGAGCAGAGCCAAACGTATGATGGGGAAAACATGGCGACCAGTCATATCGGTCCGGAGGAGGAGGAGGTTGACCAAGAGGGGTTGGCGCGAGATGAATATGTCAGCACCGACGATTCTGGAGATGAAAGGAGCCATTGCTCGGCGGACGAAGGGAATCCAAACGTCGACGATGACATTGGCCAAACCGACGAGGAAGACGATGATGAAGAAGGGGGAGCCACAGCAAATAGCGTGGAAGTTTATGTGCCACTGGAACATGCCACGAGCGAGGGTGACGACTTGTGACGACATCATGACAATCTCCAACACCTACTCCATGGACAGGCGCTTCCAGATCCCAGCGAAGGCGTACTGGTCGGTGGAGATGGAATTCTTCTTGGGTCAGACATTCTCTACAAAAGGTCAACTGGTGTCCCTAACGAAGAGCCAAGCAGTCATCCGCAACTATAAGTACATGGTAATCACTTCCAACCCGAAGGAATGGGCCATCAAGTGCATCGACCCGACGTGTCCTTGGAGGATGCGTTCTACACTTAGCAACAGATATGGCTTCTGGATAATACGACAACTCAACAACGGCCACAGTTGTGACCGGTCAACGATACTAGGGCCCCACCCACAGCTCGATGTCACGCTGATCTCAGATGCAATCATGCACATTGTCCGCAGAGAGCCGGGGTTGAAGGTTGAGACAGTTATTGATTGCATTCTGGAGAAGTACCACCGCAATATTTCGTACCGGAAGGCGTGGTTTGGCAAGCAACGTGCTGTCGAGAAGCTGTACGGTGATTGGGTGGCATCATACAACAACATTGAGACAATCCTGAATGCTATTCGTCTCACAAACCCCGGGACACGGTACGAGATCAGAACCCACCCGGCGGGTAACTGTAGGATGTTCAAGAGTGTGTTTTGGGCGTTTGGCCTATGCATAGAAGCCTTCAAGCACTGCTCTGGGGTCATGATCATTGACGGCACATTCTTCACGGGCAAGTACAAGCAACTCCTCGACGCGATGAGCAGGCTCGGCGTCCTGTGGGATACGCTGACCATGTCCGAACTGACGCATGCAACGATCGGGATGGTGCCATGCGACACAGTCTATGCACAGCATGGGGCAAACAGAACGCCAGAACACATCGTCCTCCAACTGATAGTCCTCCTCTCGGAAGGCGTACGGCATCCACTGGAGAATAAATAAATATGTTGTGAGGAAGAATTAAGAAAATCAGAGAGAGTATGTACATGAGGTTAAGATTCCTAACCACGAACTCCGTGTTCCGGTCAAGTGCGTAGCGTATTTCCTCTAGCTTCATAGCCACGCGATGCTGGTGGCGCCGGATGACAGACATCCAGCGCACACCACGAGGAACGGTGTCAGCATCTGGTGGGTCACCACCTGCTACGTAGCGATCGGCTATGATCGGGAATCTCTCCAAGGCCCAGAGCTGGACCAGCAAGGTGAAGCCTCCCAAGTCACCTGTACCCCTCTGACTCCCAGCCGTGAAGAAGGCCGCCCTCCCATGGCCTTATACAACCATGCTAGTACCGCACTACCCCAACTGAACGTGGATGCAACCGCAGAGTCCCCAATAAGCCGGAGTATATGAACCGATATCAAGTCTCCAGTCCGGTCAGCTAGTAGAATGGCGCCAAGAAGAACCCAAGTGTAGGCTCGTGCATAGCGGAGAACAACATCTGCTGGAGCACCAGCCGGTAGACGATCAAACATGCCCTTCACCCACGAGATCTTCACTGACTGTCCCGTACAACTCCCAGCTGGGGGTCGGGCACCCAACAACTCCTCACATATAACACCCGGATCACGTCTGTCCACCGCTACGGTAACCGGAACTCCATCGATAGGAAGACCCGTAAGTACCTCAACATCCTCCAAAGTGATCGTCGCCTCGCCCGGTATCAGGTGGAATGTGTTAGTCTCTGGCCGCCACCTCTCAATCAATGTGTGACGAGCTCCTTACACGGTGTGAAACCGAGTAAACGAACAACAGGGAGGAGTCGACACTCTCTCAAGAATGCCTCGTACTCTGAACTCCACTCTAAGCAAGAACTACGCTGTCGCAACTTCAGCGCCTTGCACGCATGAGGGTCACGCCACACTAAAGTAGCCCTATGCTTGTTCTCCCCCCACAATAGAGAACAATCACCAGGTTGAGGCCTAACACCCTCAGGAGTCTGATCAACCAACGGTTCATCCCATCCATAGTTCGACATCTATTGTATAGTAAATTGTTAGGAAAACTATTTTATACTAATTCTCTTTCTCAAAAGTATACTAGTTCTCTAACCTCAAAATTATATTAATTGTCTAACCTCAATATTATACTAATTCGCTAACCACAAAATCATACTAATTCAGAAACCTAATTCTCTAACCTATCCATAAAGAATGACATGGTTGACAATGACATAAGAACAATAAATAATGTGTGTACTACGTACCTTGTGTAACGGTGCGAAAAAAGGTCCTCTCCGTTTTATAGAAATCCTACAACGTCAATATGACAGTGTTAATAAATCACTTTGAAAAAATTATCTACATAATAACCCTAACTAATTCTCTAACCTAAAACCCTAAACTAATTCTCTAACCTAAAACCCTAAACTAATTCTCTAACCTAAAATCCACTAAACTAATTCTCTAACCTAAAACCCTAAACTAATTCTCTAACCTAAAACCTACTAAATAATGTAATTTAAAAAAAATAGGGAGAAGGGGACTTATCTTTGCCTTAGGGGTTAAAGAGTGGTGTGGGGGATGGTGGGGTTGAAAATGGGGTATTTATAGGTGTTGGGGCGAGTTTGCCCGGTGTCTGGTCCTTGGGCGAGATCGCCTGTAGTCCGGGCGATATCGCCTGTGGCTAGGGCGAGATCGCCAGGTGTCCAGCCAGACAGCATTTACTCGGTGGTTGGGCAGTTTAGAATCGGTTTGATCGGAAATATCTGGTGATGGGGCGATATCGCCTGGGCCTTGGGCGATATCGCCTAGGCCTGGGGCGATTTTATTTATAAAAATCAATAGTTTTGAACCGTATTTATTTAGGTTAATAGTTAATTTTTTTAATTATTTTAGTGAAAACCCCCTCATTCTCCAATGTTCTTTAATTGTGTTATTGTAATTCATAGGTCGCTGTGGTCAGAACAACAACAACAACAACTAAGTATTATGGAGGCGGAATGACAAGTACTATATGGCATCCTGCTGTTCAAAGTAGCCAATACAGTTCTAGTCGTGTTAAAATTCAAAATGGTCCGGATAGTATTGCTGTAGGATGGGTGGTAAGTATTGCAACTCCTCTGATTATTTTTTCTTTAATAGTTATGTAATGTTAACACTTTCATTTACAACAATTCAATATTATTTTAGTGAAAGAATAATATGTGTTCATAATCAATGATTTTATAATCCAAAAATATATAAACGGGACATAATTAAGAGTCATAGCCTCATAGGTGAGGGCTCAAGGCGTTTGAATGAACTCTCTATAATATATTAATATTTAATTTCTCAAAAACATTGCGAAAACTATCATCATTTATGAGATATTTAAGTTATCTCACATTGACGACAATAATGTTTAACATTTATTTTCTTCTTCTCTTTCATGTGCAGGTTAATCCAAGTCTATATCCTGATAATCAAACTCATATGTTCATTTATACAAGTGTAAGTCCATTGATCTCAAAGTTCCATTATTTTTACAAGTGTTGATCTTAAAGTTCCAATCTAGGGTATGGATATGATTTGAGTGCATTTTGATTTAATAAAATGTTGCTCAAAATTTAATACCTTATTAAATAAAATTTTAAAAATGAAAAATAAATGTTATTTTTTTTAAAAAAAAACAAAAAGCATTAAAACTCAGACACCTAGACTAAAATTAAGACACGTGATAATTTTAATCTTTTATAAGAACTATCTTTTGATTTTAAATATGAGTTTTTCTTAAAAAATTGTATTATATTAATTTTATTTAAGAATATCAATAGCTTTTATAAATGATGTTAGAACTGGGTTGGATGTCAAACCGGTTAGCGAGATGTTTAAATGTTAGAGGTTGAAGAACCTCTTAAACACATTCAAATAATTGATGACATTATTACTATAAAAAATTCAAATATTAGATAAATATTAAATTTATAAACGTCAATTTAAAATAAAAAATAATTACATATATAATAAACGTCGTATGAAGAGAATTTTTTGGGTGCTGCTATTTGCAGTCCGTGTTTTACTGTACGCAGTCCGTATTTTAACATGAACTGACAATTATGTCATTGTAGTCTGTTTTTACTAACGCAGTCCGTTTTTTACTAACGCAGTCCGTGTTTTACTAACGCAGTCCGCTTTTTACTAATGCAGTCCGTTTTTACTAACGCAGTCCGTTTTTACTAACGCAGTCCGTTTTTACTAAACGCAGTCCATTTTTTTAATGCAATCCGATTTTACTAACGAAAATCTTGATTCATAATATATTATAAAAATGGGTATAAAATACAAATAACACATTAAACATTTAGAATAAATTAATAACATTGATAAAAAATACTAACGAAAAATTATAAATGTTGAAATAAAACTAATTTTGAGAGAAAATATTGCTAAGAAATTATGTAATTTAAAAAAAATTACATATTCAAAACTACAATTATGCCCATTTTTCTAATATATTATGAATCGAGATTTTCATTAGTAAAATCGGATTGCGTTAGAAAAAAAACGGAATGCGTTAGAAAAAAACGGATTGCGTTTAGTAAAAAAACGGACTGCGTTAGTAAAAACGGACTGCGTTAGTAAAAACGGACTGCATTAGTAAAAAACGGACTGCGTTAGTAAAAAACGGACGCGTTAGTAAAACACGGACTGCGTTAGTAAAACACGGACTGCGTTAGTAAAACACGGATTGCGTTAGTAAAACACGGACTGCGTTAGTAAAAACGGACTGCAAGGGCATAATTGTCAGTTCATGTTAAAATACGGACTGCGTACAGTAAAACACGGACTGCAAATAGCAACCCGCAATTTTTTAGCTAATTAGACCAATCCAAGAGAAGATTCAAGAATTTAAGATTTGATCGAATTGAAAGTTTTTTTATAAAGTTTTTGTAATAATTCTTTTGAGAAAAAAACTCATTAATTTTTTTTAAAAAATAAATCACTCACTTCATAATGAATCAATATATCGAGGTAATGTTTATCCACATATGAAAGTGTCCAAAAGTATATTAATCTAACAAAATTCACATTGGGCATACAACAGAATATGTGAAATAATGATATAGATAATCATGCATATTAAAGAATATATGTATTGTATATGTTTAATTTTTTTATTCCTCTTCTCACAGACGGAGAACTCACATTGTTATAATTCATATTGTCCGGGTTTTATACTCATGGCCCCGGATACACCTCCAGATCTACTTCTTCAATCAGACGGAACGTGGTATGAACAAAATGTGTTTGTTTACAAGGTAAACAATCAATCAATGTGCACAATAATTTTATTGTTAGTATTTTGGTATAATATAGTTATTAAGTTACTCAATTGATTCCTCCAATACTAATATTGTTTGTTCTACTATAAAAGGATGCTGCAAATGGAAACTGGTTTTTAAACGTGGGAAATGATACATTAATTGGGACATGGCCACAACAGATATTCACAGCATTAGCAGATTCTGCAAACTATGTAGATTGGGGAGGAGAGGTATTTGGTGGTATAGACACTGCTCTCGCTCCTACGCCAATGGGATCGGGGCACCACCCCTTCGGGGGAAATGCTGTTTATGATTGTTATGCTTTTAATATTTCTATAGTAAATGAAAATAATCTAATTGATTATAATCCACCATCATGTGACCCATACCAAACAAGCAACATGTATCAATTGTTAGACTTGATGGATGGTGTACAACATGCAATTTATTTTGGTGGTCCTATTGATTATATATAGTCATGTATCTTTATGATATGTTATCAAATGAATAATAAAGGAATATTTTGTTGGATTTTTTTAATTCCATGTTAATCATATTCATGTATGTGACTTGGTTTGTTAAGAAAGAAGACTTAGGTTATTAATATTAATTCATATCAACGCTTAAATTAGTGAGAGCTTGAATGGTAAAAATATATTAATAAACTAAAGTTTTGAAATTTTGAAATTTTGAATTTTCAGATACAATTTATATGATTTGAAAATTTGGTTAAATTCAAAATCTAAATGAACCGGTTTTAGGCTGAGTTTTGGGTCATTATTGGGCTGCTTTTTTAAAACAAAATTAGGCCCAATAGCCTTAAATTGGCCGGCTGACTATGTAAGAATGTAGTGGAGGGAAAATCAAGATGAATTATTTATTTTTTGGTCAAAAGCACTAATGATCACCTAAGTATGGGTCATGTAACAGCGTGGTCACCTAATTATGTTTTGTAACAACGTGATCACCTGAATATGTAAATCGTAACCAACAGACATCTTCGACGATTTTTTACTGAATCTCCGGTGAATTTTCCAACTCAGAGGGTCACATCAGCCAAAAGAAAAATTATTTGCTCAAAAACCGGCTCAACCATTTTGGTTAGACCCATTTAAAATAACCAACCTGAGTTCAAAACATTAAAACTCAACCAAATCCAATAAAACGACATCCTCTTCTCCCCAAAAAAAAACTATTCAGCCATTGTCGTTCCTCTTTTTCCTTTGCACAATATTCCTCTTATTTGTCGGTAAATCTCGTCATCGGTGACTATCTCCAAGTTCCTTGGTTCTTCTTTGTTACTAATTTATCTAAGCAGACTAGGTCGCATTCTCAAGGGTCTCTCAGAGGAGCAACAAAGGTTCGCCAGTCAGCCATTGAGTTTCACATTGTTACCCTAATGATTGTTAATGGTGATTTTCAAATATATTGGATTTCCTGAAAAGAAAGTAAGCAACGGCTAATTTCAAAGTTCAAATTCATTTCTAATTATGGTAATTATGTACGGCACGGCTAACCACGATTAAGGCGCCTTATAAAAACCAGCAGATACTGTGAAGTGAAAAGGAAAGAAACTTATAATTTCTCCTTCACGTAGGGCGACGACTCACTATTCACCGGACCAACAGATACTGCTGGTTGGGGAAGGAGATTTCTCCTTCTCCTTGTCTTTGGCTGCAATCTTCGGCTCTGCTTCTAACATCGTCGCTAGACACCAAATGTAACCATGGCTGTTTCACTTCCACTGTTTCTTTTCTTCCTCTCTTTAATCTTTATAGCAGCGGACTTCCTTTTCTGATCGCCCTTTTCATTATTTCAAGAATTGTGGGGTTTTAGCTTTTAGGGTTTCTTTCAGTTTTCTCTGATTGTATTGATTTGTGGGGTTTTCAGCTCCGGTATCGTTGATGTTGCCCTTTCTGGTTTGATTTTGATGCAAGCTATTCTTTCTATGGATGATTCTTACCTGTTGATTTCTGGATGAAACAGATGAGCTGATCAAGAAGTACAAGTGCGCTGAATTGAATGTAGCAATGCTGAAAAGGTTGGGAGCACAGGTTTACCATGGAGTGGATGCAACCCAGATGAGTTCTTTAACAGTCTTGAGCATGCGCAAGTTTGATCGCATCATTTTCAATTTCCCCCACGCTGGGTTTCATGGACCGGAGGATCTGCCTGCATTGATCAGGTGAGGTTACTGTTCTTTCACACTAAAGATCAATTCTTGAATTGCAGACATTATTTGATTGTGAAGTTCTGAGTTCATAATTACTTTGTAAAACCTGCTGGATTTAAAGCTGGAAAACTCTGCATTTGTATTGATAAGTTTTGCCGATCATCGTCATTGTGTGGTAATTAACATGCTGTAGTTTAACATTTGCAGAAAGCATCAAGAACTAGTGCAAGGTTTCTTCAGGAATGCAGCAGGGATGCTACGACCCTTTGGAGAAGTACACGTTAGCCACAAAACGAAGAAACCATACTGCGACTGGAACCTTGATAAGCTCGCTTCGGAGTGCTCATTGGCCTTGACGGAATGTGTCAAATTTAACAAGGAAGACTATCCATGGTACAACAACAAGAGAGGAGATGGCTGGATGCCCGACATCCCATTTGATTTGGGGGAATGCAGCACCTTCAAGTTTACAGACATTCGTTACGCTGAGTTCACCCGAACGGCAATGAATGCTCGTCATTATAATGGCATTCCAGGCCCGAGATACCAACTTGGTGATTCTTCAGTTCCATGTCATTGTAATCAGCTCCATTTCAACAATCAATTTTCTGCACAAGACGAGGGAGCTATCTATTTGAGAGCTGGTATTGTTCCTGAAGGATGCAGGATTTCGTATGACAGAAGCATGGTTGCAAGGAACTTGAATCAACAGCATCTGTATGCTGAAGATCAACAGGCCTTGAGGTCGCTATGGCTGTTATTGGTGTCTCTTTACGGACAGCACTCAGAAGTAGCAGCTCTGAGTTTGATATAAACACTTAGTTAGTGTGTGTATAGCATAATGTGCATATAGCAGAACAGTGAAAAGCCTTTGTTCATTACTGTAATTTTCATGTAAAGGTTACTTTTTAAAAGAGTTTTCCAGCGATCATGACTTTCATTGTATATTCATCTACTGTTGTATGGTTTTGACATGGTGAATATTTGGATTGTGAGGTCAGTACAAAATCAACGATAAGATTATCTTTCGAGTATTACGACATTGTGTATCACATTACATAATGTTGTGTTATTTCGTGCTTTTGGCTCTATTTTTTGTAATTATTATTTGTGTGGTGTTGAGCTTATTGACGGAGGAAGTAAGATTCACACCACGATGAATTCACAAACATAGAGTATGGATACAATTAAACCATGTGTTACATAATCACCTTGGACAATAAGTAAATTGAGCCAAATTTTAATGAATTTTATTTTAGTCCACTAGAAAATGAATACCAATGTATCTGAAATTGGACGTAGTAATGAGGTTGGTCTTATGATATATTATTTGTTTGGTATGAGTGCTATTGATATTAATAGCATTCAATAGTTAGCTATTGAAATATCATCATTTTTTGTTGCTCCAATAACTAATTATTGGATGTTATATTGAATATCAATAACACTCTTTAAATTTACGAATGATAAAATAACTAAGATAATGGAATCACCACAATAAATTATTAGCACTGTGCCAATAAATTATAAATTATAAAAGTAGAAAAAGAATGGGAAAAAAAAACAAAAATTAAAGTGATATGGACAAATATTTGTTGTGAGACAGCTCATTGCATAGTAGTTCAGGCACGTGACGATCTTTTGCCTCTCGATTGGCTTTCCTCATTGTAATTATCAAACTGTTCTGTTTCCTTTCTTTCTGTTTGCTACAGCCTTTCTATCGTCTTTTGTTCTCATATTGCTACTTGCTCTACTATGTTAGCATTATTAGAGGTGCTGTTAATAAATCCCGCAGTTTCATAAAAAAAAAACAGCCACCAAGCCAAGACCAAAGAGACAAATCAGAACCCCATAATTGCAAATAGAACCAAATAATTGCAAATAGAACCAAATATAAAGTGGAACAAATAATACACACAAATAAAAAGTGAAACAAATAGAGCTAATAACTCTCTTTTCCTATATTGTGATATCGAGGAACTAATAAATCGATGAACGATTGAAAATTAGTTGTGTGACCTATGTTGTCTTAGTATACACTTACTGATTCAAAAATATCACATTTACTGATAGCGAGTATGTTCGATATAAGTTCACTATGAAAAGTCCAACGAAAAACCTACATATTCAGATACTACTCATTCTTTAGTTGTGAATCACACAAATTTTACATAGTTTTTAAAACTTAGCATTGTCCATTCATACGGGGAATTGCTAGGGATATGAGATACGAACGAAGGAATGCGATAAGGTAGATAAGGAATGTACCACTCCTTTAATGCCACATAGCTAATAAATGAGCTAGTGAGGTTGTTTATAAGTGTCTACACTCACTTAGGTTGATAAAAGGGTTGAGTTGGAGATGGGCTCTTGTGTCGTCATTATTAGCGTTAAATCACCCTCAACCTCATATTTGAATTTGAGTTTTTTAACCCGACCGATTTGGTTATTATTTCAATCACCTAGTGTTGAGGGCTAAAATCTAAAATAGTTTTAGTTTTATAAGTAAAATAAATGGAATTAGTAAAATCCCACGGTCAATTGACCACCCGAATCATTGTGTATGTTCGGTCCAACCGCTTAACTTGAAAACTGAATAGTTGTACCCCTTCATGTTGCACCCATCCGTTCCTATAAATACAATTTAATCTCTGCACTTTCTACTCACCGAGTTCCCCCCTCTACATACCAAATTTCTACACAAACAAGGATTGTCTACATTATCTCTTCAAGAAATTGAGTTGTGTGATTCCGCTATTCGTTGAGTTCGTCGTTCATCGTATTTGAAGTACCACTATACGTTAATGTAACCCATTGTATCACGAGATAAATTATTCCAATAACTTTGAGTACTAAGAGTGGAATAAAATTCCTTAATGACAAATTATGAAGTCGATTGACTCAAATTTTTCTACTTTTCTCATTTCGTCTTTTTTGGTTTTTATGTTATTTCACTTGTAACATTTGGATTACGATGCCTAAGTTATAGTCCAGATTGGCCCACCACCAGTTCCACCATTGTGCCTGAAGACACTTCCAACTACTTGTGAATCGAGGTAAACAACGTCATCATTAGTCCACCTCGATCAACCATCGCAACACCTCTGTATCGTCATTGCACTCGCTCGCCTTCGAACTCCAAGAACGATCCTCACATAGCCCTAGCACGATCACCCGACATAAATGTGCATATCCCTCAGCCACAATAAATAAAAGTTGCCATGCACGCCGGTGATCACTTAACGGTTAATTTCAAACTTCAAATTGAATTTATTGTTATGGTAATTATGAGCACGGATAACCACGATTAAGAAGGGAGGATACGAAAAGGCGCCTTATAAAAAAAGCAGAGTGACCAGTGAAAGGAGAAAAAAACAAAGGAACATTTTCGTCTATCTGCTTTCTCTGAAAGAGACTGTTTTCTCTGATCATCTGGAGATGGTGATGATGATGATGATGCCTAACGGAGGCCAAGTTCATCGTAGGGTAACCCACTACTCACCGGACCAAGAAATACTGCTTGTTGGGGAAGGAGACTTCTCATTCTCCTTCTCCTTGGCTATGATCTTCGGCTCTGCTTCTAACATCGTCGCTACTTCTTTAGACACCAAATGTAATAATGGCTGTTTCACTTCCACTGTTTCTTCTTCTCTTTCTTTTTTGTGGGGTTCCTTTTCTGATCTCCTTTTCCATTAGTTCAAGAATTGGGTTTTAGCCTTAGGGTTTCTTTCTATTAAACGATTTCAGTTTATTGTTTGGATGAAACGACATTGGAATTCTGCAATTTTGTGCTTTGAATTGTGGGGGTTTCAGGTCTGCCATTTTTTGGGTTTAATCTTGATGCATGCTAATCTGTATATGGATTATTTTACTTGTTCATCTCTGGATGGAAAAGATGAGTTGGTGAAGAAGTACAAGAACGCTGAATCCAATGTAGCAACGCTGAAACGGATGGGAGCGCAGGTTTACCATGGAGTGGATGCAACCCAGATGAAGTCTTTCGCAGACCTGAGCATGCGCAAGTTTGATCGCATCATTTTCAACTTCCCTCACGCTGGGTTTCATGGACGAGAGGATAGTCCCAAAATGATAAGGTCAGGCTACTGTTCTAGTGTTCTTCAACACTACTGGTTAATTCTTCAATCACTAGACGTATTAGTTCTATGTTTGACATAATTTCTCAGACATTGATCTAACACCTTAATTGTTAGCATTGATCTATATTCTTTTGTACATCATTGATTGTGAAGTTATGTCAAAATCTGAGTTCATTTCTTTTGTTAAACCTGATGAACTGAAAGCTGGCAAACTCAGCATTGTTTGATAACCCTTTGTCGATCATTGTAATTGGTTGGTAACATGTGTAGTTACATATGCAGAGAGCATTCAAAACTTATGCAAGGTTTCTTCAAGAATGCAGCTGGCATGCTACGACCCTTTGGAGAAGTACACGTTAGCCACAAGACGACTGAGCCATATTGCCATTGGAAGATTGAAGAACTTGCTTTCGGGTGCTCCTTGGCCTTGAGGGAATGTGTCAAGTTTAATAAGGTAGACTATCCATGGTACAGCAACAAGAGAGGAGATGGCAAGAGGTCCGACGAGCCATTTCTTCTAGGGGAATGCAGCACCTTCAAGTTTGCAGTCACTCGTTACTCCGAGTTCACCCGAATGGCAATGAATATGGCAATGAATACTCGTCATCCGAATGGCATTCCATGCCCGAGATACCAGCTTGGTGATTCTTCAGTTCCATGTCATAATCAGCTCCATTTCAACCATCCCTTTTCTGCACAAGGTGGAGGAGCTATCGATTTGAGAGCAGGTATTGTTCATGAAGCAGCCAGGAGTTCCTTTGAGAGAACCATGGTTCCAACTCCAAGGACCTTGAATCAGCAACCTCTGTATAATGAATATCAACAGAACCTGAGGTCGCTATGGCTGCTACTGGTATCTCTTTACGGACAGCACCCACAAGTAGCAGCTCGAGTATGATATGAACCCAAGTTAGTGTCTAGCATAACATAGAGCGTTGACCTTGTTTTTTGTGTGCATATAGCAAGACTGGTGGAAAGAACTTGTCTTTTTACCTTGTGAAGGGCGTTTTTGTTGTTCTTGTTCAGATAGCTGGCTGGAAGAATTAGATATGTTGACTAACTAGTCAAAATTAGTCAAATTGCAGAACTGGAAACATGAAACAGACTCTGTTTGTTTGGCAAGTAGTTTTGTTGCTGTAAGACATTTTCTGTTTGTTGGACGGAAAAACTGTTTTGATATATTTGTCAAAGATATGTGCTGATTTGCTTACAACAACCAAGTATATGATCATTGTGTTATCCAAGCAAAGTTACCTGACCACGAAAGCTTATTAGCCATCACCCTGTTAAGAAAAAGGAAGAAAAAGAGTCCGCCGGAGAATCTTCTCTGCGAATAGCGCCGGGAGTAGCAAAGGCCGATGATGTCATCTTCAATCTCGTATTCCTTTCGCCTTCTGACCACCAAAATTCCAATCCCTCTTCCGCGAACAAACCCCTTATTCTCCCCATCGAAACCCTCAATCCTGCCTTCCCTTCTAATCTCAAAATCAATTTACTTCCAGACAATCGAGACGACGACGAAGAAGAAGCAATCCCGATCGCCGGTGTCAGTTTCTGCATCAAACTCGACATCTCTGCAACCTATAGAAGAGCTCCCTCCGAAGCTCCAGGAAATCGTCAAGCTGTTCCAATCCGTTCAGGAACCCAAAGCCAAATACGAGCAGCTGCTCTTCTACGGAAAGAACTTGAAGCCACTGGATGCAGAGTTCAAGACAAAAGAGAATAAAGTGCAAGGCTGCGTTTCTCAAGTCTGGGTGAGGGCTTACCTTGATGATGAGAGGAACGTTTTGTTCGATGCGGATTCGGATTCAGTTCTGACGAAGGGGCTTGCTGCTTTGCTAGTTCAAGGCCTATCTGGGAGGCCAGTAGAGGAGATTGTTAGGGTTTCTCCTGATTTCGCTGTGTTACTTGGGCTCAATCAGAGTTTGACTCCTTCTAGGAATAATGGGTTTTTGAATATGTTGAAGTTGATGCAAAAGAAAGCTATTGAGTTGTATGTCATGGCTGAGAAGGGTATTGAGTCTGCTCAAAGTTCCAATCTTGATGAATTGAGTGGGGATGCTGGGAATGTCCAGACTAATGGTGATGTTCAATCTGACAATTTGGTCATTAATGGTGTGGATAATGATTCGGAATTGAATGTGAATGCGAATGCGAAAGAGTCTGAATCGGATGGGTTAGGCAGTAGAGGGATGAGAATTAAGGAAAAGCTGGAGGAAGAATTGAAACCGCTTGAATTGGAAGTGGAAGATGTTTCTTATCAGCATGCTGGACATGCTGGTGTCAGGGGAAGTGATGGGGAGACACATTTCAACTTGAAAGTTGTGTCCAAGGAGTTTGAAGGGAAGAGCTTGGTGAAGAGGCATAGGTTGATTTACGGCTTGCTGCAAGAGGAATTGCAGAGCGGATTACACGCATTGTCGATTGTCGCGAAGACGCCTGCTGAAGTTTAAGCTATTACATGAAGAGCGATTGTGAGATGAAGGAGTTTAAGGTCAATGAGTCGATTAAGTTTCATGATTTTCAAGTTTGAGGACCAGTGTGCTATAGCTGTTAATCTTATTCTGAATCCTTATTGTACCAAGGGATTTGCTCATCATCCGACTCATGATCTTCATAGGAAATAGGTTCATGTATATTAGAGTCTTTTGTCTGCCTTCACTGAGACGGTTACGATCGTTACTTACCAACCTCGTTATGCTTTTGTGGTCGAAGTATGCGTCTTGATTGAGTCCTTTTCTGCTTTGAGCATTTGATGATGCAATGTTGATGGAATGATTATCTCAAAATAATAAAATTGGTCCAGAAAATATTCTTTCTAGGACCTGTTTGTGCAATCTACCGTGAATAATCTTCATTTAGTAACTTAAAAAGATTTCATGCGTATTCAAGTGCTAGTTTGTTTTGTTGTTAAACTTTGAACCTGCAATTTGTTGGTCGCCATCAAGCTTGCTGCTTCAAGTACTGGACGGTGGGTGGGAATTTGGTTGTCATCTGTCATTTCTGATTTAACTTTTAGCAGTTTCGTAAAGTGGTTAATTGAGATCTACACAGATTGCTTCTTTATGTTTGATGGTGGCAAATCATCAGTGTACATGTCGTGGCAATGGTCTTCATTTACTATGTTCTGTTCTCAATCACTGTGTTTGATTGATGATCTATGCTGCAGCACAACAAACACCCTGCTGGTGAGATAAGACTTCAAATCTCTGTTATCTTTTCAAGCAAACCAGTTTCTATGTTTGATATTGGCAATGATGCACATGAATAAAATCATAGATATAGCTCGAATCTATACTATTAAACTGGATACTATTTCTCTAATACTGTAGCAACTCTGTTTGCAAGCAAGACTCCATTTATGCAGGCGAGGAAGGAAAGGGAAAATTGGCATTATTGTACTTAAATGATGTATCTTTCTTTCTAGCTTCAGGACTTGTGAGGAGTTCTCGTTTATAATGATCGCATCCGCTCAGCACCGACTCTGAATGCTACTAAAGTATTCTAGTTTAACTGGAGATCCTTTTGACTACCTCTCTAAAAGCAGGTAATTGATGTGGATATATGGCTTTTGTTTGCTTCATTGCATGACATGCTTGTTCTTTTAAGTATTGCTGGATTATCATGCTCTTGCAAACCAAGTTCAAGAAACAAACAAATTTGTGTGCTGAGTATGGCAAAGCACAAGTCGCTGCAAATTTATCTTTGGATGTGCTTTAAATATTGGATTCCATTTCGAGCGGAAACCTGCTATGGTTTCTTGTATTAACTTCGATGAGAATCGTCTAGGAAGCACTTGGTTGAAAGTACAATGTTTGTTAAACTGAATTGCAGTTTGACCAGAGAGGCTAGGTACTCTGACTTGGACATTCTCTTAGTGTTGAAGCATTCAGATTAGGTTCGTAGGTATGGCTTGTATGTTTTTTGTACATTGCTGAAAAGTGGACTAGTCAAGGAAGGAAAAGCAAATCCCATAACAACAGTCTATGAGTCTCATGGATCTTTCCTTGGTCCTTTTCCAATCTTTTACTTTGATTTTGTCTAGGCTTTTCTAAAGTTTAAGCTGCTCTGGAATTGGCTTGGTTTCATGATTGGGTTCTAATATTCATGAACTTACCATTTATTAGCTCTAAAGTCTTCAATATCAATTGTTAAAGCAAACAACTTTCTTAACTTTGTCTTCGTGTGATTTTCTGTGATAAAAGAAAAATAGATGGTGGTTCCTTAACTAGTAAGTATACATGCTGGGCTGCTTTCTGCTTTACACAGTACTTTTAGGTAAGGATTGTTGACTACAAGGTAAACTATACTAAAGTGTTATATGTGGCTGGCTGTAGTAACAGAACCAACTGGCAGAAGTAGGAGAGAAATCTTACTGAATGACACCAAGTTTGGCTGTAAATGGAGCTCAAGTTTCTTCTAGACGAAAATTCATGTTCTTTTGCCGGGCCGGAGGTTATACAGGAGTGGTACTTTGACAATAAGCTAGTAAGAAAGTAGAGAGAAGTCTAATCATTCTTCTTCTTCATCATCTATTTGTGTTGCAGCTTCGAAAAACCAGAACACCAGCTGGAGGGGCACTGAAGACTGTATCACACTTACCATGGAGCCAGTAAGTATAGTGGAACAGACCGAGATTCGCTTTCAGTTTGATCGTAGCTCTTATGTTGTAAGTCACCTTGTTACTCAGCACTTGCTTTTGAAGTTCCACAGCAGAACTCTGCGGCAAATAAACCAGACTCGATATGAAACGAACTGTTTTAAAAGTCATCTCTCTTGGCCTCTGAGTGAAAGGCTGAATAGCTTGAGCCCCTATGAGTTTGTTACCAAAGTAGACCTTGATGCCCACGTACTCAAATCTGACATCCATCTTCTTATTGAGGTTGGTGAAGTTTGTAATGTAGGATATATCCCCGTTGAAGAACTCCGGCGAGTCAAAGTATATCCCATTGAGGCGGGCATTCTGAACATCGAAAGCTGGATGTTCAGGTCTGACAACAAAGTAAGTGATCAAAGTTGCTATTGCCAAGAAGATGAGAACAAGGCTGAAGATGAGGCATAGAATGGCTCCAAACCAAACAAGCGGGTTGGTCTTTCGAGGACGAAGAGGGTGGAGTATCGGCTGCGTTCCCGTTAGTAACTTGGTCTCAGAGAACGGTACCAGCTCTCCTGCTGTCGAGCCTTGGTGCCCCCTTGCATGCTTGGAGATGACAATCTGGTTAAGAGAAACTGCTGAAGCTGCTTCCTTTTCTGGTATAGACTGCAGTTGAGATTGTGGTGGTGGTGATGGAAGAGCTTGCATCATTTTGAAACAGAGGATTCTATGTAAATGAAAGAAGGGAAAGATAAGAGAATGGAGAAAGTTGATGAATTGAAATGGGGATTATATAAATGACCAGTTGTGCTGTGTATTATTTTGGTTGCTTAGTGATGCAGGGAAAGCAAAGAGCAGCTATAGGATAATGCGGGGGAAAAGGTAAAGGTGCTTTCTTTAAAGCAGGTTCATTTGGGTTTTGATTAACAAGTGCAGCAGCCCCACCAGCAACCTTTGCCAAGAAACTTAATGCTGCTGCTCCAGAATTCTGGAGATTACAAACTGTGCTTTTGTATATTTTGACTGCAATAATCTGTTTAAAAAGCTTCTTCTGATAGATTTTGTTGGGAATCTTTAGGAGAAGAACAATAGAATCGTGTAGTGGTAGTGATACATAATGTACATGTAAAGTAGTAATGGTTTGAATAGACTAAGTGGGAGAGTTTCAAATGCTTTATACAATTGCTATCTTTCCTTGTTCATGTTTGGAGAAAGCAAAATAGTGACATGAGATGAGTTTCTATTGGCTAAGGAGGATGGAAGTAACAAAGGTACAATACTAGAGCAGAGGGGGTATTATTCGAATCAGTGAGACTAACGGTATGAGATATAACGCTTAAATCGTTACATGATCGTAGTTGAACCACTGTAAAGTCTGTAATTGTACTAGATGGGAAGTAACAGTAGTACGGTACAAGAATGTATTGGTGCATCAAGGTATGAGATATCGCGATTTGTAAACCTTATCGGTTGCGTTCAACACCTTCATTGGCAGAATCTAACCCACTACATTGAATATATGTCTTTCTGGAACAGATTCTGGCTATCATATGTTACTAGGTTGTGTTGGCCGCGCGATGCCGCAGGATTTAAACTGAAATTGAAAAAAATACTACTAACCCGTTGGTGAAACTATAAAAAATTATATTATCATGAAATTAAGTTGAACTCTATATTTGTTCAAATACAAAAGTCTCTTCTCGTATATTAAATTTGAATAGTTCAAACACATATTTTTTTAATTATATTGGTATAGGTTGTTGGTCAATTAATTTGACGATAAAATACTTATAGTAAATATCTAAAATTTCTATGTAATATATATTTAAACACAACAACTTTAATAATTGCAAGCAAAAATACAACTTTAATAATTCAATCACATACTATTAAACTCATTAATTTAATATGAGATATAGTTATAAAAACCGTAAAGGGAATTCAAAGGGAACAAAAGTGAACATCAATGGTGAAGATATAAAGCTGAAAAAATATTTTTTAAAATTAATGAAGTGAAAAGTTAGGGAAGAGAAAATTTAGGCTTGGCAATTAGTATCTGCAAATTGGTCGTACCCACCTGAAATCCAGTTGATTTGCGTGGGGATTACCCGTTGGCGGGGTAAAGTTGACGGGTACGGACCAACCTGATACCTAGTTTGAGCGGGTATCAAGCGGGCACGGGTTTGAAGGCATCCGCCTCATACCCAACCCGATGGGTACCCGATATGAAATGGTGTTGTATTAGCCACAATATATCATCTATGTTTAATGAACCAAACCCAATTTCTTCTTCAGACAATTAGTTCTTCACCTCAAGTCATCAATCGAGCAGTCCATTGCTAACCCTAATGCATTGAAAATCATAGCTCCGTCTCGAAAAGATATAGAGAGATTTGGAATTTACTCGATGGGTAGCAGGTTTACCCGACCCATTTCGAGGCGGTGATGATTTGGATTTTGTACCCGTTTAGTCTCACGGGGCAGGTACATATAATACTCATTTAATAAACGGGAAATAGTAGATACATGGTATCTGGACCCATAGGGGTCATAGGTACCCATTGCCAAGCCTCGAAAAATTATAAACTTTAATTAAAAAGAAGAGGAAAAATAAAATAGAACAAAATCAAAACATATATGGAACATTAAATGGTTGACTAATTTTATATGCAGATCCTTCTCTTGGTTTAATGAAATAGTAGCACTTAGGTGAGAGTTTGGGACAAACAGAAAAGTAACCCATATATCAATTTAAAAGAAAAAATAAAACAAACAAACCATATTAACAAAATAATTATTAAAAATAAGTTAGATAAAGGAACACTAATTGTCAAGGAGTTGGACAAAGCAAACTAAATAATCCTTAAGTAAAGCAAAAGAAGGGAATGAAGTAAAGTAAATAGGGAGGGGAACAGGAATAGTTGAAAAAACATGGAAAAGAGAAAATTCGATTCAAAGCCACTGGGATGTACTGTTCATAAGGAATAGTAATGAACAGTAAACCTCCCCTATAATAATATGTATCAAGAACCACATATGCATAGTTCCCAACATGTGCCTCTCATGACGCCTAAGAAATTACGTAGAGAACAATTCATAGTATTGCTTCTTGTCTCTTGGAATTTCCATAACATGATCCAATTTTTATTCGATGATGTCGTTCTGCAAAACCTGTAATGAATAATCACCTTTTACAATACCTTCTAGGAGGTTGAATCTAACCCCAAAACGACTTTAGTTCTCTCGCATCCCATAATCCATGAATGACAATTTGTCGATCTTCGTATTGTATCGTGGATGGAAACCACCCTTTTAGACAAGTAACTGGTGGGAATTGGGATGAACGACATCATGTGGACATTACTACTTTCATCTTAGGCGAATTGGGTTGTAGCATTAGTACGAGCCATCTGAAATTTAATGGGAAATGGATGAAAAAGTTAACGGAATGACACATTTGTTAGAAGTGTAAAATTAGAGGTGTTTATTTCGGTTGATAAATAGTAGAAGAGTATGTTTGTTAAATTTTCATAGTAGGAGGAAAAAATGTGTACTAACCCTGAAAATTAAATATCATATATTGTAAGTTATTTTTTTCTTTTTTTACGTGTCACGAATAATACTACTAAAAAGGAAATACAAGTCAATATTTAATAATATATAACGGAAAATATAGAACTTGTTATGAAAATGATGGAGAACTATGAACTATGAAGTAGAGAGGACAGACAAGAGAGAAAGAGGAGAGAATTGCTTCTTCTTATTCATCCCAATAGATACAATGATGTCATCTATTTATAGGCACATAATACATAACTCCTATAGGCTAATGTAATGAGACATGAATAGAGAGAATAATGAGTCATGAATGGGCTCATATAATTACACATGAATGGGTAGAAGAATGGATCATGGAAGACATTGATTCTTATGATCAATGTTAATGAAGCATCCTATGTGAATCATGGACATTCACTAAAATATTATTCATAATAGAACTAAAAATATATCACCATAAATGATTAAATATTAAATTTTTTCCACCAATATTAATTTTATAATTATAATAAAATTATTAACTTTATTAATTATATAAATAATAATACATAAAGATACAACATGGTTGACTTTTACATGGCTAAATTGAAGGATTGAAGACAACAATCGGACTTCTAACCTTATGAACACCATCTTCCCAAGTCAAAGAACCAGACAGTACTGGAGAATTATTATTAGCAGGCATCATCCCTTCCATAGTGACTGTAAATTTCAACATCTGACCTACAGAACTAAACACCAGAGCATCAGGACTCACTCTCACCTTAATCCCCATAGGCTCCATAACCACCGCTCTGTAATTACTCGAATTACTCCTACCACCAACATTCGTCACTACCCTGTTAAAAACTTTCCTAAACCCCTGAGAATCCGCCACAGAAACTGTCAAAGAAGGGTAATTGAAATCCCCAACCGCAGAAGAGGAGGATGATGATGATGAACAGCTGCTGTTGTCGTCGGTGATCATCCCAATTACAGTCGAATTGTATCCCTGCAGGCCGCACAACAGCCTTACGTAGTCGGATTCTCCGGCGTCGTACACGAGTCCTGGATCTGCAGCTGCGAGAGGGTTCAGATGGCCGGCTCCGTATGCGAATTCAGCTTCAGGGTTGTTGTGGGAGCTCATGGGAACTGCGGTGGTCATTAAGGCTGATTTAATGGCGGCGGGGGACCAATTAGGGTGGTGGGATTTGATGTAGGCGGCGGCGCCGGTGACGTGGGGCAGGACATTGATGTTCCGTACAGGAGATTGAAAGGGGATGTTCTGGTTTCGGCTGGGTAAGTTGTAATTAGAGTGTTTGGGTTCCATGCTGCTAGGATGTTCACTCCAGGACCTGTATATTTTGTATATATAATTGGCTCAAATTCTACAAATATATGTTGGATTATAAATTCACCTTAAATTTTTGACCCGTTACAAAACTGTAATATTACTATGAAATAGGTTATATGATAGTCATAATGACATCATTGATGTACTTTTTCAATTATTTTGTCACGTCACGATTTTGACATGTAATCAAAAAAATAATTTAAAATTCAACAATGTGATTCAAATCTAAACACCTAACTCATAAATTATAGTTAAATACAACTTTGCCCCCTCTACTTTAACAACTTAACATATAGCCCCTTATACTATAAATTGCTCATTTTACCTCCTCATACTTCATCTACTTTGCCGTTTGGGTCCTTTCTTTTCAACTTTTGTCTTCGTAACGTTAAATATGGACACATATGCACCCGACGGAGAGAGATATCAGAGGTAGAAGATGAAGAGTTGGTCATGGTGGTATTGTGGAGGTATCATGAAGAGTATGGTGAAATACGAAAAAATTTAAAATCGCGCATTTTGTTTGTCGATTTTATCCTATTTAATTATATATATTTATATTCCCACTTAGAAAACGCTTAGTAAGTTAATACATGACTATTGGAGCTAACATGGTGTACCGGATGCGCAAATTAACGTTACAAAGACGAAAGTTGGAATGGAAGGACCTAAACGACAAAGTGGTCAAAGAAGGAGGGAGTAAAAAGAGCAATTTATAGTATAGAGGGCTATCTGTTAAGTTGGCAAAGTAGAGGGGGGCAAAGTCCTATTTTCCCTAACTAAATCTAGTGAGTTAGCTTGATTTAATTTTAGATTTAACTCGCGACGTGACAAAATGACTGGAAAGTGCATCGATGACGTCATTATGACTACTATGTAACCCATTTCATAGTACTATGACAACTTTGTAACGGATCAAAATTTTAAGACGAGTTTGTAACCCGCCCTATAGTTCTAGGACGTATCAAGTATTTGACTCGTATATAATCCCAACATATATATATATATAGCTAGCTAGGTTGAATTTCAGTAATGTTGAGTGTTATTGGGCCTTCACACCCCAAAAGCTAGTTCATGAGATGAGAAGGTCCAATAGCACCAAACATTGTTATTAGAGTCCGGTTGACAACAACCTACTATGTGATTCAGTCAAACCTGATAGATAGGTAATGCCTATCGAGGAACTAAGAGAGTTCCAATCACAACCAGTAAATGAGTGATGCCTACTGAGATACCGATGTTTGAAGGAGAGATTATTGGGTTTTCCCACATCACAAAGTGGAAAGGACAGAGTGCACTATATTAACGTGAGAAAAAATCATACCCATGAACTAACTTTTAGGGTGAGAAGGCCTAATAGCACCCACAAGTAAGTAGGTAATTACCTTGAGAATATCGAGAATGGCTGGATTAGGGCCTCGCGACGAGAATGAAGCTATGTAAGGACTGTCTTCGTCTTTCCCCACGTTACTCTTCAATATTGTTGCCGTCGCATTCCTAAATATAGATAGATTTTATTAAGTTTCACTTCACATTTTTCAAGCATATATATAACATATAGTTAGTTGAGATTGTTTTCTGTACTTTGTGGATCTTATGTAGGATAGAATGGTGCGTAATTGTCGACTCCCGAGTACTGTAGTCGGCGATGCAAAATTTTCAGCCGGTGCCCCTGGACGATCCTCTGCTACAATGGAACCTGCCGCTCCGGCCAAATGTGGGTATTTTCCTCCGAGTATCGATTCACATAAAACAATCTTATCCCTTATTAATTCTGGGTTCAATGAGTTGTTCACGCAAAACCTACATCATCAAAACAAATAAATTTAAAGGCTGAATATCCGAAATTCCAAATGTAATTTCGATTCAGACTAACCTGGATACAGAGCTGTTGAAATTGCCGATGAGATTTGGGGCATCTCCTGCGTAAACGATGGGATACATACGGTTCCCAATTTCAAATGTGTTGATTGCGATACCCTAATGATAATAATACAAATTAATCGTTGTTAGGAGTCTAATTAAATTAAGAATGGTGAAAAACACCGGTAGTCATCTAAGTATGGATCATGTAACAGCATGGTCACCTAACTATGTTTTGTAACACCGTGGCCACCTAAGTTTGTAAATCATAACCGACAGGCATCTCCAACATTTTTTCACCAAATCTCCTGTGAATTTGCTAGTTCAGAGGACAACATCAGCCAACAAAATAATATTGTTAACATGGAGAAGATGAAATAAAAATATTTTGTTGCTGATGTGATCCTCTGAGCTGGCAAATTCATTGGAGATTCGGTAAAAAATCGACAGAGAAGTCTGTCGGTTACGATTTACAAAGTTAGGTGACCACACTGTTACATGACCCATACTTAAGTGACCACCAATGTTTTTGACCAATTAACAATATAATTAGGGGAAATTAGGATGAAGAGCTCACTTGAAAAGTTAAGTTGTTTCCCAATCGGACTTGGGCAAAGAACTGGCGGTCAATGGTGCTAGCAGCCACAGAAAGCGACCATGGGGAGAAATTCCTAACCGAGTAAGGACCCATATCGCCGTCGTTTCCCGCCGCAGCAACTGTCAATATGCCTTCCTTCATCGCGTGAAACGATCCAATCGCAATCGGGTCCTCGAAAAAGTTTCTAAATCCTGAGTACCCGATGGACACCGATAGCAGGTCGACTCCGTCCACAATGGCCTCCTCGAACGCCGCTAACAGGTCACTGTCCGGACACGGGTCGTTCTGCTGCCAGCACACCTTGTACACGGCGATCCTAGCCGAGGGAACGCCGCCGCGTGCCGTCCCTTCCCCAAACCCGTAGAGACTCGCTCCGGCGACGAGTCCGCCAGCGGCCGTGGCCGTCGGAGTCGACCGGGGACCGGATGTCGGTCGGGCCGAAGGTTTTGTCGGTTCGGTAGAATTTGGCGCCGATGATTTTGTTGTTGCAGGTGAAGTTAGATTCGGGAGCGAATTGACAGGAGCCTTTCCATTTGGACGGCGGAGGACCAAGTCCTCTGTCTTTAAACGACTCTGATTCCGGCCAAATTCCAGTGTCGATGACGCCGATTATGACGTCACTTTCCGAAGATGTTCTTCTGGCTAATTGTTCAGTGAATCCCATAAAGTCCCATGATCTTGTGGTCATGAGCTTGTTCTTTCTGTTAGGGAACACTGATACCACTCCTGGCATCGCTGCATTTCGAATCAATTTAATTAGTGAGGATTAAGCTACTGATTAAGTGAGTAATTAGTAATTAATACAGCAATCTTGGAGACTTGTCGATCGGATAGATGAGCTACAAATCCGTTGAAACTTCTCTTGTAGCTATAGAGAAGAGACTCAGGGGAAAATTCACTGAAAAATTCATCATTCTTACTTATTGATCATTAGAGTTTGAACAAAGTAACAAATTAACCTTCCACCCAAAAAAAAAAAAAATTAACAAATTAACCTGCCAATGGCTTGTTGTAACATGTTCAAGTGAAGAGACTGAGCAGCGGCTTCCCCGCCTTGGTGTCGTTTCCCCATGTACACAATATAAGACTGCATCCAAATCAAAAGATTAATACTATTACTAAACCAAGGCATAATAATGATTAATACTGGGGCTTGGTAATTAATTAATTACCTTTGGATTATGATCAGAATTAGCATAAACGGCTGGAGATGTGATTAATAGAGTGGTGGTGATGATGAGTGAGAATAGGGAAGAATGTAGAGTAATGCTGCTGCTTGCCATGTTAACAGAGGTTTACGACTGCTAAGTACTGCGCTTAAGAAGGAATGCAATACTGATTAACTGGTATAGAGTAATGCTGGTTGCCATTTTATTTATAGGAACCAAGTAGGTAGGGGTGGGAAGCGGGACGAGCCGACCTGATCAAATCGGGTTTTGGGCTAGTTAATTGTTGATATCGGCAACTAGCCGACCCGCTTATACCAACCGGGTAACACGAAGTCCGGTTTGGTCAGATTCGGGCTTGGCCCGAAAATGATCTATGATAGGAAAAAAAAAAGAGCAGTGCATGGGTACACATCAAAATGAAGGAGACGACACTAGTGAGAAATAAATGAATAATACTAATCAACGGAACCTTTCGGCTTGGGTGGGTACTTAATATCTATTTTTGTATGATTGACTCATTTTCTACTGCGGGAGTTATTTTTAGGAAAAAAATATACGAGAATGGAAAGAGACAGAGATTCATCAGGCTTGACTAGAAGATGTTTCTTAAGTCTTCGCAGGTGAGAATGCAAATCGACATTAACACATTATTTCGTTATTTCTATGAATCACCACTAGGTCGTTTGGTTTCTGTGATTTGGAGGTGTGATTTGGATGAATACACTAATTCATGTGAAACCTTCGTTTTTTCAGAAAAAAATGGTTTCACAAAACAGCTGTTTTGGGCATCCAAAATGGCTGATTTCAAAACTCAGCTTTTAGTTGAGTTTTGGGTGATTTGATAATGAATGAATTGAAGCCTTTGTACATTTACTTTTTTATCCAACTACTAGTTTATATAATTACAATCACTGTCATTGTTTTAATTCACATACCTAACATTACTACTTCAAACTTCTCTTTTTTGAAGCCTTCTTTCTCCTCTTCAAATTTAACAACTTCCCTCTCATGAAGCAACAACCTTCCCATAAAAAAATCGCATTGAATTTTGATTTTTTTTTAATTTTTTTTTCGGATATTGTTGTTCAAATCTAAGCTAAGTGAGACAATACCTCATTCGAAATCTCTCTATAGCAACTGTAATATTTCCTCCGAGAGTTGGAGAGATTCGCAACTTTGTAGTTCGAGAGATTCGTAACTTTGTTGGAAGCCCACACTCGCACCAAGTATGAGTTTCACAATCATTGCTTGGCCGAATTTGTTTTGCCTCCAACTGCGGCCACAATATCCTCATCGACATCTCAACCACGCATGTTTATCTTCAATCTTCTCCAAAATAAAGACGATAAGCTTATTAGATGGCATCAGACCCTAAAATAGAGTTCACAAAAGACAATGACCCAAGGGCACAATTGAGTTTTCACCCTCCCAACTTTTTCCCCACATGAATTAATATGGGAACAACTAAACGGTGGAATTCAACAAATGAGCTATTTTCAAATCCATGTATTTTAAAACCACAAAATTGATGAAATACACTATTTTTAATTCACAGAAACCAAACGACCCGCACATGTTTTCATATTTGAATAGTTTGAGATTTTGAACTTTCAACCTCATCAAACAAATTCTACAAAAGTTTTCCACAAATTTGGGATGAAATGGACATGTCATTAATGAAATTGTTTAGTTGGCTGAGAGTTCCAGCTGAAAGAAAAGGATAACAAAAAAGAAATCCATCCTAGGTAGTCCATACTAGTAGGGGTGGGAATCCCGGGTTTTCAGGTCCAGTTCGGTTCGCATTAACCGGGTTCTGGGCCTTCTGAAGGGTGTTTTGGAGACCTAGCCCGAGGTCATCGTTGACTTGTAGCATCAATCAAGATTTGAGATCGGAAGAGTTGGCCAAAAGATATATCAATTGGACCTGTAGCATCAATCAGCATAACGTGTCATCAAAATTCTAATAGAATGGCTTCTTTGTAAAGTGTTTTAAGTAGATGTGTGTGTTTTGCACAAATAATTGTAAGAGAGTTTGTTTGTTATCTTTCAATAGTACATGGGCCTCTCAACCTATTATCCCTTTCAAATTTAATAACTATGTACAAATAATCAAGAAATTCTCTTGAACCAAGTGGGAAGAACTTATCACATGTGTTGCAGCCACTCAGAATCAAATCAGATTAGGCTTAGCTTGACTAAGTTAAATCATATTTCGGCATACCTGATCGTTGATATTGTCAATCCTAGCCCCACCAGTCATACCAATCGGGTAATCTAAAGTCTGGTATGGTCGGGTTTGGACTTAGCCCGATAAGAAAAAATAATTATTTTATTTTGACTCTTCCTAGGCTAACACGGTAACACCATTATCTTCTCCTTGTGAACTTAACAAAAAAAACCATTGGAAATATACATCACACAAACTGTATGCATTATATATGGGATTCTCAACTACAACCTATAGAGACAATTCTAAATTATCTGCCTCTAAAAAATTTAATCATACAACATATAGAGACAGTTTTAAATTATCTGTCTCTAAAAAGAAATTTTTGTAGAGGCAGTTATAAATTATCTACCTCTAAAAGAGTTTTTTCGTACAACTTATAAAGGTAGTTATAAATTATCTGCCTCTAAAAGATGTAATCGTATAACTTATAGAGAAAATTATAAATTATTTGCCTCTAAAAATATAAAAATTATTTATTAATATTAAAATAAATAAATAAAATACAATTAAATGTAGATATTTTTTTTAAAATTAAATGTAGATATTTCCATCTATAGAGGCACGTATAGTAATTGTCCTTTAAAAGTATGTTTAGAGGCAAATATTCTATGTGCCTCTATGAATCTACCTCCGTAGCCAAGTTATGTTGTAGTGAACAAACCTCCCTAGACCTAAGTCAGATTGATTATGACCAAGATTTTTTTTTAAAGCATTATTACCAAGAATTATGTTCCATGGAAGAATACAAAACCTTTAAGAACAAATAAGTTGACGTAATAATAAAAATGTATAATCAACACTACGATAAAATCGAGCCAAATAAGTATTTTTTTTATATTATATATAAATGAGTATTTTTATACATTAGAGTCAACCTAGTTGAGTCAAACTTTACTCAAAAAATCCAAAATCTCGAAACTCTCAAATTAACAAATCAACAAATCCCAAATTATGTAAAAACGAAAAACAAAAATGCATGGGTAGAGATCAAAATGAGAATAATAGTATTATTTACTAATCAACGATTGAGATATAAAACAATGAGAGAAGGGACAAAGATTCATCAGACAGCTTGACTGACTTCTTAAGTCTTCCGAAAGAGTACTGGTTTAAATTTAATTAAGACTAGAATAGAGTGGCGCGCGATCCGCGGAGCACGAAAACGTTTCTATGTAGACGTTAATTACCCGTAATAGGTTTGAATAAGCTGAATCAATATGCACTGTAATTCTCAAATGTTTTTGGTTTAATAATATGGGGCTAATGCCCAAATTTCACCATTGTTGTTGTTGTTACAACCAAGACCTTAAATGAACACGTGACATACTTAAAGCTAGCAAGCTCCTTCGTTACCTTGATCAATCTCCCAGTGATCCTAATTTGGATGACCACTAAGTTCACCTTCAGATGATCAGCACTTCCACTAAGCACTTATAAATTAATCACCAAATAATAAACCCATGACACCAAATTGATAGAAATAAGTATTACAATCAAGCAAAGCGACAAAGCACCAAAGAAAGGGCCAATTAAGAAGCTTTCAATTGTTGTTATAATTAGAAGAAAGAGCTAGCACCGAGTCTTGAATGGTTGTTGAACTGTAGCTAACGAATCGATGATGAAATAAAAACTCAATCACTAACCTCAACATGAATTCTTCAATTCACGTCAATCCAACTTCGTTGCACCCTTAGACTTCAAGAACCCAACTAACTGAGCAAGGCAACGATCGTGAATCTCTCTATTCCCACACACCTTCTCCCTCTGCCGCTCTGTCTCTAAACCCCTGCCCTCCCTTCTCTGCTACATTCAGCCTCACCTTCTCCTTCGCACTGAGTCCCGTCCAGCTGCGCCGGGAGGTCGCTAAGCTTGACAACCGGCTATGCAAGAAGAGTCAATTCTGGTGCAATTGGAGATAAACTTTTGAAGCTAAAAGCCCTTTGATTCCTTTCAAAGGAAAGGTGGAAAGAATGAGATTGATTTACGGAAGCAAAAAACGCTACAAACAGCTTTCGCTAGAAGCGACCGGAAGGAGGGAACCAAGCTAAGGAAAGGGAGGTACAATGAGTTAAGGATGGAGTAAAAAAATAACCAAACCATGTAAAAAGTAAGCTCATGACATGACGTTAATGAACAGTGGCGGATGACCAGCATGAAAAGTTATGAACAGATGGCGGTAAAAGATTGGGGATACTGTGGCGGTAAAAGAGGCTTGGGAATACTGTGCATTACTGTTCATAAGGAACAGTACTGAACAGTTTAGAATGCTACTGCTTTTTTTGTCTTAATTTCATAATTCTGGTTTGGGTACACATGCAAATCGAATCATTTCGTTATCTCTATCATTCACCACATGTTCTGATATTTGAAAAAGTTAGAGATATTGAAATTTCAACAGTACAAAAAAAAAATCTACGTAAATTTAATTTTCCACATAAATTTGGGATGAAATGGACATATCATCGATGAAATTGTTTAATTGGCTGATTTATGTGAAAGTTCTGCTTCCAGCTGAAAGAAAAGGATGAACCCAGAACAGAAGGAAAACCAGAGAATACAAAGAGCGAGAAGAGGACGAAGACTCAGCTTTCGTTCAAGGCAACAGCAGAAATCAAGTGTCAACGGAAATTTTCGATCAGAGTTCTTTAAGCGCCAAGGAAACACTAACAGAGCGAAAACTCTAGCAACAGAGAGAATTGGGCGGAGTGAATGTATTCTCTCTCCTCATGCAGTTAGCATAGGTTTTTATACATAACAAACTCAAAGTGAAACGGTGCGGACCGAAACTGGTCAGGAGCCAAGAGTAACCAAACTGAGTAATAACCAGAGACCGGTCCAACCGGTGAGCCACGGGGTTAAACAACAACAAATGCCATCGATCTAACCCTGGGACTCACTGGTAATCTCACAGTGTGATTAAGGCATTCGATTTCCCCTATTCATCATCGGCTCACCTCCACATCTCAGCACACTTCATTGATGTGTAGGAAGTTCCTCCAAAACACAAGTTTGTCAATAGAAACAATTTTTGTGCCAAAATCAGCAGGGTCTTTGCACAAAAACATAGCACTTTGGCTGTCAGTATGTATCACATGAACATATGATCAATTTTCCAGTTCGGATAACAAACTCTTCAACCAAGTAGCCTCTTTGCAAGCTTCAGTAGCAGCTATATAATCAGCTTCAGTAGAAGAAAGAGAAACTATAGACTGTTGTTGGGACTTCCAAGAGATATAGTTGCCAGCCCAAGTGAAGTAGTAGGAAGTTGTTGACTTCCTATTATCTTTGTTACTGACATCTACATAGCCAAACAACTCATTACTTGAAGAGTGTTGATGCAAGAAATACCGCACACCAAAATTTAACTTGCTAGAATGCCCTGGCAATATCGTTCTTCCCTAGGGTATTTTTGAGTGAATTTTTTTCTTCTTCTTGGGATTAGAACTAGTAGGAAGGTCTTCTAGGCAGTGGCGAAGCCAGGGGGAATCTACCCCTGGCCAGGGCCCAGGGTCCCCTGGACCCAAATAGCTAAAATACATGTATTTTTCCGTACAAAAATATATTTGACCGATGTATTCTATGTGTCGGGCCCAGAGTCTACTAGGATCCTGGCTTCGCCACTGCTTCTAGGTCTTATCATCCTAGTCTAACAATTTGCATAAGTTTTCGACTTGGACTCAATCTTCTGTGCCATGGCTTGATACCATAGCCAATCCGTTTTCCACCCCTATAAATAGGAGAAAAAAAAACTAAAAAAAAAACTTAAGTAGTTAATACGAAATTAATTCAAGATGTAAGTGGTAAAATACTCGATCATAGGTTGGCGTTTATTAGAGGTGGTGATGATGGCGTTCGACACTGATGGCTTTGATGAAAATGGTGTTTATTTGAGACTATTCATATGGCAGAGAATGTATCCGATTGTTCGGGTTTCGCTCCACAACCGGAGCCTTTCCGGTATCGCTCCACCGCCGGAGTGTCTTTGTTACAACCATACGGAGATGGAAATTCTAATCCAGATTTTTGTTTCATCGGTTGCTCTCTCTTTGTTGCGTAGAGCGGTTGCGGTTCATCCGTAGTTAACCACAACTTTACTGCTTGCTGTTTTTGTTTTTTGTTTTGTTTTTATAAGGGTGTCCAGGTTTGATGCTCTGAGTTCCGACTATCTCTGGATCTTGGAAGGTGAGTCGAGAAGGCAAGGAGACAAGTAGGGGTGTGCTGCCAGCCACCGCTACACTATTTCCAAGATCGAGAAGTCATACCGCATCCTATCCAGGTATTTCTACTCTTTACGTCCTTGAACTTTTGGCGGTTAGGGATGCTTGTGCTCTGTGTCATTCCATGGGGTGGGAGAGGTGGATATAGAAGGGGACGCTACTCGAGTCAAGCTTGTTGTTGATCAACGTCAAGTTTTTTTGAACGAGACGGTGGTGCCATTGTTGCGGACATCCTGCATTTTGTGGACGGTCTTCCCCAACTGAGATTGCGGTCTGTGCCTCGTCAATCTTTTATGGCAGCCCACTATGTGGCTCGCTAAGCGCTCAGTTACCTCCCAAGTCAAGGTGTGGTTAACCTTTCGGCTTGGGTGAGTACTTTTTATCTTCGTTTGTTTGGTTGACTCCTTTTCTACTGCGGGAGTTGTCTTCGGCAAAAAAAAAAAATAATAATAATAAAAAAAATGTGAATGATAAATCATGTTTCGTTCTCCGGGTTAACCGGGCTCAAGCAAAAAGACCAGGTTCGGTCGAACCGATACGATACTCATGGTTCACGGAATTGTTCCTTTCCCTCCTTTTCTGTACTTGATAGAGTGTCGCATTTTGATTTTGATTTTCTTCACAGCTGTTGTATATGGAGCGAAGCAACTGAGCGATTTCTCCTAATCCTCAGAACATCGGAGAAGATTAAATGTTTCAGACGGAGGAAAGCCTCAACAATTCATCAATGGATTCCTCGCCCAATTGCCCCATCTGTAATCAGAACCTTCCCCCTTCCCAACTCCAGCGGTAAAAACCCTCGCTTCTTCAAATTTCAAATTTTCCGATCAATATCGTTGCAATTTGGAATTTTGAGTAAACCTCGACTTCACAGGCATGTCAACAGCCACTTCGATTCGGAGGATGACGACCAGGCGTTGGCCGCGGCGATGGCAGAAGACGAAAAGGCGAATCTCGCTATTTTATCCTCCGACGAGCAGCTCGCTCGAGACCTTCAGTTAGCCGAACAGCTTTCTCTAACTGCTACCAAGCCAAGTCAATCTACAGAAGGCCATACGGGGTCTTGCCTAGTCGAATTGCAGACGAGAGCCTTCTTTCGTCGGGTTGAAGCCGATGGTGGTTTGATTGCTTTGCTTTATCATCGTTTGTTAGAATCAGAGGCCAGGAACGAGGGAAAATATGGCACGAAAACGATGACTTTCCTGTGCGGCTACGTTGATCACTATCAGAGTAAGGGCATGGAGGATTCTGGATGGGGATGCGGATATCGTAACATCCAGATGCTGGCCTCTCACTTGCTATCTTCAAGGGAAAATACCAGGGACGTTCTGTTTGGTGGTTGTGGTTTTGTTCCTGATATCCCATTCCTCCAAGGCTGGATTGAGATGGCTTGGAAGGAAGGTTTCGATCCCCTTGGCTCCCAACAATTCAACCACTCTATCTGTGGCTCCACACGTTGGATTGGAACCACTGAATGTGCTGCCTTGTTCCGATCTTTTGGTGTTCGAGCTAGGATTGTTGATTTTGGTACCAAGGAATCTGAGTCCCTTTTTCTCTCCGTTCCTGGTACTAGCATTGGTTTGGTTGGGGAGACAAATGTCCTAGGCAAGCGAAAATCAGACGCTGTATATGGTCCCATGGATAGATATCTCCTTCACATTGACAGAGGAAAGGATGAAAATGGTGCACCTCGGAGCTGTACTACCACCAACAGAAGCAGTCAAACCATGCTGAGTAAGTCTACGAAGAAGGATGTGGATGCCCAGGTTCTCGTGGATTGGGTGTGGAAGTACTTCTCACAGGAAAGCTCAGTGGTATCTGCACATCAGCAACACGTTGTCTTGACAGGCAAAGCGTATGTTATGGTCCGATGTTAATGTGTTTCATTTTGGAATTTAGAATTCCTCACTTTCATGAATTCATATGGTCTTGAATGTACTACTGATGTCTGTGACTCTGTGTGGTTGTTGTGCATTTGGTAGATAGGCCCTTGTACTTCCAGCATGATGGACATTCAAGAACCATAGTTGGCATTCAACACAGACAGTTCAAGAATGGATTACAAGGACATACTCTCTTGATTTTGGACCCAGGTCATGTAAGTACCTGACTTCCACATGATTCCCATGCACTTTTCTGTGTCTTATTGCTTTAGATAGAATACTTGAACATGAGTTAGTGTTATAGAAAACAAAGATCGAGACTTGAACCATTCTGGCATTTGATCGAACACTTGATACTAGAACTTGATACTTATGCTTGAACGGAATAGCATGTCATATGAATAGCAATGGGTTCTGAACATAGGAATTAGGAAGTTACTAAATTCTTACAACTGAACATTATGATTTTGCAACACTTTACAGTTTTGAGATGACCACGATGAAGATATATTTACGTTTATTATATTTTCACAAGGTTGATTTTCCTATCCTCGACTTGTGTGTTCATGTACTGTTGCATGCACACAGAGCACGGAAGCTCTAGAAAGATCACTCAAAGAGGATGATCAGTGGGAGAAGGCGATAAAAAGAGGAGTGCACACACTTAATCAAAGCCAATATCAGGTTAACTCTGGCTACCTTGATTTACAGTCCTTGTACTTTGTTTTGCCATGTTGTGTATGCAGTCAACCATTTGTGACGAGCTGTTGGAGACTGACACTTTTATTGTCTAATTCTCTCGTCTTCCCGGGTGTGCTACATACTATTGTCTTATTCACTTATGTTCCCCCCCCCCCCCCCCCCTACAGATATGCTACATTGATCCAGGAATTGCAAGCAGAGAGGAGATGGAGCATCTCAAGAGCTTAGATAGTACCTTTATTGAGTTGTGAGCGGTTTTGGCCATGGCTCTTGGACCCCCTTTTGCTCAGATTCATGATCTCCCATCTTTAATCTTGCACAAACTTTTCTGAGAGTTGTTACATCGTCATCTGATTCAAACACTAGCCTCACATAAGCTGGTCTGTGTCGCCGACACATTCCCTTCGTGTCGAAAGATTCGGCTTTCTTGCTCATTCCAGAACCTCAGCATGTCTGCACACTGAACTCAGTCTTGAAGCATCTCCAATCACAGGTATATCTGGCTTCTTTGTGCATCCTATTTGTATTTTGTAATACAGACTGTGCCCAAAACCCTGCTTCTTTCTTGGCTTGTCTATCATAAGACTGGGCTCAGATTGAATTTTGATTTCAGACGAGGAAATAGGAGTTTGAGGGACTTGGAGCTTGATCTGGAAAATCTCGATGATGATGCTATGGCAATCAAAATCTTCAGTGAAAATCTTATTCTGTTTTGTGCTCTGGATGAGTAATCAAACTTTTCTCGTGGCAAAATGGCGAAGAAATGAAATGGATGTTTTATGAGAAGAAAGATTCTCAACCGAAATGAGATTGTGTTTCCAAAGCTATTCAATGGGCAATTTCGATTACCTCTTCCAATTCCAGCTCAACTTATTTCTACTTAACTTTCCTGCCTTCGTGGTAATCATGATTCCACCTCCCAAATGACTCCTACATAATAAGATAAGACTCCCGCTGAATGTTCTACCTCCTAAACATCTCGTAAATAATAGGATAGATTCTCGCTGGATATTCTACCTCCCAAATGACTCGAAAGACTACGTACTACTACTTGGTAGAATAATTGGTGATACCATGCCTGGGAGGATCAATTTGTTACAATATGTAAAGATATAATGATGAATATTTTACAGAAGATAAGTAAATGAGGAGATCAACTTCAGCAGCAAATCCTTATCTTGATCCGCCGAATAACTGATAATTTTACGAGAGATAATCGAGGCTACAGGCCTGCATTCTTCAGCTTTGATTACTTCAACTGATACTTGTTAAACATCAAAGCTCATGATTATAAGAAAATGGTATGGATACCAATTGAACAATAGTCCAATTCATGTTCTATCTTGATTGCAATATCAAAAGGACATTTACTGCTTCAATTAACACTTGAAAGAATGTCTCCAAAGACCAAAAGTAATCCGATTCTCAAAAGACTAACATCCTCAACTGGATTCTTCTACTCAGGGTTATTTCATCTAACTGCAGCCTAACAAAACAATCGGAAGATGTATGAGATCATTTGTTCCGCATATATGTGCTTACTCTGCCCTTGGCTTCTGAAGCGAAAAACCAGATCCGCCCTTGATGCGACTTGCAATATCCTTCCCAACTTGGCTTCCTTCGTCGTTGAGTTTTCCATTAGCTTCCCGGCCTCCTGCCAGCTCGAGAGTAGAAGAGTCTTCATGATGGCCAGCAGCATTAGAAGGACGGTCTCCAAGCACACTTTTGTACATTGTAAGAGCTTGGGCAATCATGCTCGCCGGATTAGCAGCCGAGGAAGGAAGCAGCATTGTAGTCCCCTATAAGGTTTCATTGAAAGTAACTGTTAATAGAAATGTAAACTGAATCGATTAAAAAGAAACTGATATTTTTCAATATTTCTCACCTCCTTGGCAATGTTTCCGAAGGCCTGAATATATTGTTCAGCAACTTTCAGACTTGCTGCCTGCAAAGCAACAACGACAATGATGTTAAGAACTCATGGATTGATTTAACTACTGAGTACATATATTAAACGTGAGCTAAAGAACGTCTTGTATATGGTCTTCGTTTACTTTAGAGATAACCGCAACTAAATATTTTAGCTGATATTAACAGAGGTACTTTAGAGGGGGGATTCCGAAACTCACCTCTGCTCCACCAGTCTCCTTGAGGGTTCTTGATACAAGGGCAATTCCTTTGGCTGTTGCATCAGCTTTAGCAAGGATAGCTTGTGCTTCACCTGATTATACGATACATACAGGTTAAATGAGGCACTATAGCTGAAAGCTTTCCAATATGTAACAACGATCTTGAATGCTAAGCAATACTATAGCCTGATCAACTGAGGTTGGTTAATTCAGAATCGAATTGGTCAATTGAACAAGATGTTGGAGCACAATTCATAATAACAACGTTTAGATAGGTACATGGTCAATCAAGAGAAAAGAAGCTTTAAACATCAGAAAAATAAACACTGAAACACAAGCTCCTGAACAAAAATATATGCCATCTGCCTAAGTGATACGTACATCTATGAGGACAATCCACAGACATGAAAATCCAAACATGATAAAATTCATTCATGTCGACGACGAACTTACCTTCAGCTGACAATATGGCAGAAAGTTTCCTTCCATCAGCAATGTTGATGTTTGCCTGCCTCTCTCCTATTAGACAGTAAACGTAAAAACAATGAAAAATGGAGAATTTAAGTTTTCAGAAGCCAAGAAATTAGTTAGGCAGTTTGTACTGAAAGTATGCTAGTTCTAAGAAGTACAAAAAAAATAAGGATACTCTATACTACCTTCGGACTCAAGAACTTGGGCCCTCTTTTTACGCTCAGCTTCTGCCTGCATCTCCATGGCTACTCTCACTCCACGTGGTGGAGATATATCCCCTATAGAAAGGAAGCACAATTAGCAGTATACAAAAAGGTTAAATGGGATAATAAGGCATTCAGAATAACAGACTTACTTATTTCATATCGAAGGCATTGGAGACCCCAGTCACTTGCAGCAACATTAATGGACTCCTGAAATAGTATTTAACAATCCATTATATAATATCTAAATTCTGCGACACCATCTACAAAACCTGCCAAAAGCACCTAACAACTATATATTTTGACCAATGACCAATCAATGATGGAAAATCGAAAAACATAATCAGAGACTTCCATATGTAGAGGTATAGACAATACAGTAGACTAGTAGTAGCATTCCCAGTGTCCAAGATTTTGCTAAATGAGGAAACTCCGAATTCCTATCACAAGATGGAAAGTAGAGAGGAGAAAGAGAATCAACCAAAGTTTACCACTATTTTCTCGTTGAGGGTGTCACGTTCCTCAAAGGTCTTATCAAGTGTAATTTTACCAAGCTCACTACGCATGGTGGTCTGCGCCAACTGAATAACAGCATAGATCGGATTCTCCACTCCGTAAGAAGCCAACTTAGGATCAATAATCTGCAAAAGTAGTAGAAGTAGCTGTTACCATAGTTCTCACTGATTCTTAGAAAACGTAACAAAGAACTGGAGCAAGGAAAAAGGAAGAAACCTTGACATAGAGAACACCATCAATGAGAATGCTGACATTGTCCTTCGTGATAGCAGATTGGTCAGGAATGGGAATTGCCTCTTCTTTTAAGGAATGAACGTAAGCAATTCGATCCACAAAAGGGATCAAGAAGTGAATCCCAGATGCAAGCGTCTTAACGTACTTCCCAAATCGCTCGATCACGAATGCCTTCTTCTCCGGAACAATCCGGACCCCCCAGTTCATGGGTGGGGCTGTCTCATAACTGTCCAAGAAATGGAGAGCTCAGCAAATGCACAGTTGGGAGGGTAAGGGAAAATAAACTAAAAATACAAGTAGATACCCGGTACTGGCATCACGGACTGAGCGGATATGGCGGACAGGGACAATGGAGAAGGGTGAAGAGAGAGGGCTCCGTAGTGAGGGAAGAGAAGACAAACGAGCTTGGGAGATGGGGCTGGGAGCAGATGAGGTGGATATTGGAGCAGTAACAGTAAAGAGGGCTGGGAGTTTGGGTGATTCTATCAGATGTTCCACTGCCTGCTGCCTGAACTGAAAGGCTTGCTTCACAACACGACTGCTGCTACTTCTCCACATTTTTACTGTGCTCTGCAATTTTCCACGTTCAAGGAATTTGAGTTGGAGTTCAACAGAACAGAAATAAAAACTGAAAACTGTCATTAAATAGTCAAAAACAAAATAAAACATAAGGGAGCCGCAATCAAGATACAAGCAAAGACACAACTCAAAAACAGCAATTTGGCAATCGGAAGCCTATATTTTACAGTTTAAATTCATAGGACGGATGATTAAACTCTTTTGCAAGCACTTCCTCATCAATCAAATACCTCACGAGTAATTGCTATGTTCATGCACAAGGAAAGGAGCTCAGACTCGAATTGAAAATGTAAGAAGCAGCTTTAAATACTGAGCCACAGACCAAGACCTATCATAATATGAAAGCCTGTGCGCTACATATAATGTAAGTCTGCAAAGCCTAATAGAGATGTTCACCATGAACCTTCAATTCCACCCATTATTTACTTGCTGAATCACAAACGAGTCACTAAGTTATTCAGAATGACTTCAAATCCTCATGGAAACCATGAAGTCATGTTTCTTGCTTTTGATTCCACCCAAACAGCCACTAAAAATCACAAGTAAGCATGACCTATAATCCTGCTATCACTCCTACAGTCATCACATAATGATAGACACCAAACCATGATAAGGTGCGACCAAGAATCTGACGTCCAAATTTCAAAGAACATAATTGATACCAAGCAGGAGATCTCAAGATAGCTAAGAACCTCATAAGCTAACATATTAAATGTAGCAATATATCAATGCAAATGCAGAAACCTTCCATTTTCTTAGCATAACCAAGCAAAATAAAAAGAATTCCAAAGACAAATGGTCAATCCCCATCATGTGAACCAACAGAGAATAGACGCAGAACTAATGCAGCCTCTGGCCATGTCTCTTCCAACATCAATGCTCAATGAGATAAATTCATACAACAGTTCATGATACGACTGTGGCTAATAACTTCCAAGAGAATCATATAATCAATAGAGGCGCCTAACAGGAAACCTATAAATTGTTATAAAATTTCCACCATCGATGGTCAAGGTACCTAAGTTCTATCAACGGAAGAATTGCAAAGTTCCATCGATCAATCACCAAAACAAGATAGCAAAATGCGTTCCCGTTCGATACAGAAGGTATTAAAATGTCTAACACAAGAGGAGCTCAACTCTTCTAATACAGCAAAGTCGAACATAATCGAAACAGTTTTCGGGCCTTATAACCAGTGAATTGCTGATATGTGGCCAGTTTTTAGACACGAGATAGATACCTGAGGTCAATCGATTGGACTTCTTTCTGGATCGTCGGAGCAATGGTGGCGACAAGCTGTGACGGAAGGAATGCTCTCTCCTGATCTCCGCTTCACCTCGTCTTCTCGCAGCAATATAAGTGACCAGGCGATCTCACAAATTCTTCAGCTGTAGACTTGACCTTGCATAAACAAAGACCTCCACTCTTTAAAACCCCATTTTTTCTTTAGAAACACGAAAACCCCTTCTTCATCCACACAGAGTTTACAGAAATAAAAGAAGGGGTAAATAGCAATTTGGCCCCCTCTACTTTGACAACTTAACAAATAGCCCTTATACTATAAATCCCTATTTTTACCAATTTACGTTTAATTTATTTGATTTAATCTTTTTTATTTCTTTGAATAAAAGAATCTCCCTAATTCACTCGTCCAAACGGTCTATTTTCGAAATAGACAAGAATCCTCAATTCTCTAGCTATTCTAATTCTCTAGCTATTTTAATTCTCTCCGATTCAATTCTTGGCAACAAACGACCCCTTGGATCCTTCCGTTCCAACTTTTGTCTTCTTAACATTAAATCTGGACACATTCGCACACTGATGGGAGAGATATCGAAGGTAAGGGACGAAGAGTTGGCCAGGGAGGTAAATTGGGAAGGTATCACGAAGTGTATGGTGAAATATGAATGGTTTTAAAATTACACATTTTATTCATCGATTTCATCCTATTTGATTGTATATATTTATATTTCCGATTAAAAAATATTTAGTAAACCAATACATGACTACTGGATCTAACGCGTGGTGTATTGAATGTGTATTAATTAATGCGACGAAGAAGTAAGTTGGAACGAAAGGAGAAAAATGGCAAAGTGGTCTAAGTAGGATAAGGTAAGAAGAGTGATTAATAGTATATGGGCTATTTGTTAAGTTGGTAAAGTAGAGGGGTCAAAGTGTTATTTTCCCTAAAAAGAATATAAATAACTAGGCGTGGAGAAGGGGTTGGTATGGTTAGTTGTTATCCAACCTATTTTACGTGAGTAAAACTGAGTCCTCTTGCCATAAAAGGTCTTAAAAAAATGGATCAATGATACTTAGTGAGTCAAAGAATTTGGTCGAATGCGACAATAGTTGAAAGATCGTTTCGATGCTCAAAATCTAGTTCCAAATTGATGCGGATGAATGATGAATATTGATTAGGGTTGGAAGTCTAAAATGTTGCATCTTAGAAACTAGATTTAGAGTTGGGTAATTGGTTGGGTTGAGTAAGGATGGGTTTGCTAGGTTGAATTGGATTGAATTATGTATTACAAAATTGAAATCGAGAGTGATCGTTGGTTGTTCAAGAGAGAGCGCTCAGTGTGGAGTCACACTAGAGGTGAGATGGTAATGCACAAGGGGACGTATGAAGTGGTAATTAGGAACTTTAGAACCATTACATCATCCATGAAAACACTGATCAAGTTCGATGGAGAAGCAAGAGTGGGGAACAAATGGTGCTGAGTTACAAGAGGGACAAAAATGAATGATAAGGGAGGATGTAGTGTGAGGAGTAAAGTACCGTGGATCGAGCGGGAGAAATCACTAAAGAAAGCACTCACTGTCCAGAAAATGGGGTTCAGTCTTGATCATCATGATCGTCCTTGTTTGGAACTGTTGTGGATTGTTCGAACCTTGACTAGTTCAGGTCCTCAATGAGTTGGTACAAACTCACGAGCGGTGTATTTATTGTTCTTTTAAAAAAACACTTGTTGTTGAACCAAAACTTGAAGGCGGGATAACAATTTCTCCCGCCTATAGTCCTCAAACCCTGTTGCAAGTTCAGTCGCAATTGTTGCATCTGCTTCTAAATATCTCTAATTAACGTCTCTGTCTTGAAAATCAGGATTGCCACCCCCAACAATGGAGTACATCTACTAGAAGGTGTGGCGGTCAGAAAGCTGAAGAGCTAGCTCAACTACGTGATAAATTGGAATCTCATAGTTGAGCTACTTGATCTGGAGGAGGCATATTCCGATGGCTCCTCCATCAGCTCCTCTAACAACAAGTAAGGATCAAAGTTGGAGTAGCGACATTTGTTCTTATTCTTGTCAAAGTTGTGAAGACGACGTGGTGAAGGAGGAGAAAGAAAGACAATATGTTATAGGGTTCAAAGCGTGTTTACTTAAAAAAAAACATTAATGTAAACGTAGACATAGTAATTACGTGTGCACCTTCAAGTGAATTTGTGTTAGATTTATGAGCTAATTATTTTTTAACATTCTCACAACATTATATCAAAATTTAGACCTTCTAAAGTTCTAATCATATTAATCCATAATTAGTATTTTTCTCCTTAACTCCATGTCACATCATTTTATTGCTTTTTGTAAGTTGTGACTACTCAAAATTTCATATGAAATAAACACTGAGCTACTAGCTCAGCATACCAACTTCCACAGTTTGATCTGAAACCTTCCCTACTAAATTTTAGAAAAATGTTCTTACCAGTTACAACAATTTCTCTCTCTAAGCCAGGTTCTGCAGCTCATACAATCTGGAATACACTCCTCCACTCGATGCCAAGAGACTAGAGTGAGTACCCATCTCCACTATCTCACCTTTATCCATCACCACTATACTATCCGATTTCCTTATTGTAGAAAGCCTATGCGCAACCGTAATCTGTGTAATCCTACCTATGTCGTTGTTCTCACTGATTGATTCCAGAGCATTCACTATCGACCTTTCAGATTCAGTGTCTAACGCGCTTGTAGCCTCATCCAACAGCAAAATCGCCGGCCTCTTCAGCAAAGTCCTAGCTATGGCGATCCTCTGCTTCTGCCCTCCTGAAAGTTGGCAACCTCTATCCCCAACAACTGTGTCGTACCCATCTGGCAAATTGCTCACGAACCCATGTATGTTTGCTTCTCTTGATACTTGAACAACTTCTGCTTCACTTGCTTCTTCGTTCCCATACTTGATATTATCCCTAATTGAATAGCTAAATAGTAAGGGTTCCTGTTGTACCAATCCAATTTGTCTCCTTAGCATCCTCAAGTTGTGTTCTTTTATGTTCTTCCCATCAATCATGACGTTTCCTTGTAGTGGGTCGTAGAATCTGAGGAGAAGAGCTAATACTGATGATTTCCCGGCTCCACTTGGACCCACTAAGGCTACTTTCAGTCCAGGCTCTATTTGGAGACTGAAGTTGTTTAGAACAGTTACTTCTGGACGTAATGGGTAGTTGAATTTGATGTTTTGGAACTCAACCCTACCTTCCCTCAGCTTGAATTCATCCGCCTTTGGTTGATCTGGTTCGATTTCGGTCTTACGATCGAGGGTTTCGAATGCTGGGGCTAAAACATTCATAGCTGACACAACAGCAGGAATCAATGTCCATAGCTCAGTGATGGAAGGCACAGTGAGGGAGAAAATCTGGTATGCTCGAATCCCGTCTTTGAAACTCGACTGGCCTCTCTCGACTAGACGTGTTGTGTACCACAATGCGACAGCGTGTGCAATGTTCCATAGGCAGAGTGATACCCCTTGGATCAGCCCGAATTTGATGCTTTGGTTCCTTACCATTTTCATGGGATGTTTGAGACTTGATTTTGCTTTTGCCAAAATGTGTGGCTCGTAGCAGAATGATGCCACAGTTCTTATGTTTGATGTGGACTCGGATGTTAAGGAGACGAGTTCTCTGTGTGTTGCTGCTGAGTCGCCAGAGAATCCTTGGGCGGACTTGGCTTGGATTAGTCCTCCTACGAAATGGCATGGCATTACCGCCCAAGCTACTAGTGCCATTCTCCAGTCGACCCACATGCTTACCACTGTTGCTATCAGTATGGAGGAGACACATTGGACAATTACTGACATTCGGTCTGAGATTATGATCTTTACTGTGGATGTGTCATGGATGATTCGTGATGTTAGTGATGAGATGGTGTTGTCTGGCTTCTCGAACCAACCCAGTTCATTTCTCAGCACACCTGCAAATTGAAGAATTATTGGTCTCGGACATCAGTGGAACAAAATTCATGTCATGGACACTCCTAGTGAAGCAAGCCTAGTTCATTCTTGGCATAAAGTCAATGGTGAGTAGAATCTTACAATTTACGAGTTCATTGGCTTTGATTTTACTCATCATATCTTAGTACTATCTCACTGAAACCGTGCATTTTATGCAGGTGATATAATTGATTGATGCCTCTTTCTTATTTTATGTACATGATATTTTCGACATCATGATTGTGCTATCAAATTTTTGTAAGGTGGAAAGTAATTGATTGATACCTGAGTATAAAGCGCTTCTGAGATTGGTCATGGCTCTTTCTCCAACAACTCCAAAGAGGTAATGTTGCAAGGTGTGACTGAACAAGGAAATCAACCCAATCATGGAAAATATGATCGAGTACTTCCCAACCTTGCGCTTTGCATGACCATGGTAGTATGCTACTCCCACAGTGATAATGTAGAACCCGAAAAAGGGCTTTGATATTCCTGAGAATGCTGCTGCAAATGATCCCACTGCAGTCTGCACCATTTCTCTCTTTCTGAATCCATACCAGATTCTGAAGAAATTATGCCTTTTCTTTGCTACTTTCTTCATGTCTTGAACTGGACCTGGGCTTGAAGGTTTGTAGGCTACTTCACTTTGTTCTTGGTGGTCTACAGGAAATGTCCCTTGCTGTATGGGACCTATGGTTTCATCTGATTCTTCAGTCCTATAAGTTGGAATACAGTTTTCATGGACAAGTTTCGGTAGAATGTCGTTTATAGAACATGATGATTTGTCCTGCTATACAGTAAGAATGAGATGTTAAATAAGCCAACCAACCTTGAATCAGCATCATCTGGGTTAAGGTTCTGCATGGTGCATAAACTATTGTAGAAGGTATTAGTCTGCATCAAGCTGTGATGAGTTCCGGTCTCGGAAACTTGTCCATTCTCCACAACTGCTATAATATCAGCATTGATTATGGTTGACATCCTGTGTGCAATCAGTATAACTGTCCTCCCTTGCATGGCCTTCTCCAATGCATCTTGAACCAGCCTCTCTGATTCCGAATCAAGGGCACTTGTAGCCTCATCAAGTAAAAGTATTGGAGGGTCCTTCAAAATTGCCCGAGCTATAGCAATCCTCTGTTTTTGCCCTCCTGATAGTTGTACTCCCCTCTGCCCCACCTGTACGTCAAGAAAAGCAGTTTGCATCAGCTTAACTTTTCGACAAGATCGAATAGGACATAATGTATGTTCCAACTAACCTGCGTCGAGTATTGATTTGGAAGTTGAGAGATAAAGGAGTCAGCATTAGCCATCTTAGCTGCTTCTATAATCTGTTGATCTTCAGCTTCCATGTTTCCAACTCTCAGGTTATCCATGATGGTGCCAGCAAATAGAGATGGCTCCTGGGAAACTGCTCCAATCTTGCCCCTAAGAGAGCTAAGTTCCAGGTCCTTGATGTTGTGATTATCTATCAGAACGTCCCCTAGAGAAAGAACAGAACTTTTCAGGTTTTGATAACAGAGTGAAATCAAGCTCATTTATGGGTTTCAGAATTCACCTCTTAATGGGTCATAGAACCTTGCAACAAGTGAGATAATGGTACTTTTCCCACATCCACTGCTACCAACCAATGCCATCATTTTCCCAGCAGGAATGAGCAGCGAGAATCCCTTGAGAACCATCGTGTCCGGTCTCGATGGATACGCGAAATGAACATCACGTACTTCGATGTTGCCATCGACCTTGTCTAACATCTTTGCTTCCTTCGATTCGGGACTCGTAATAAGTGGCTTCCTTTCGATCACTTGCACAATCTCGGTTCCTGCCACCATTGCTTGGTTGAATACTTGCATGTCTGGTGCAGCGTAAGTCAGGGATCTGCAACAGCATGTGTTTTGAAGTTTTTCTTCTGATGGCAAACAGCGAATTAAGTTTAAAGACAGAGATGGGAAACTGACATTGCGCCAAAGAGAATGCTCATAACAGCAGCAATGACATCGCCACCAGACGATCTACCAGAAGTAACAACAAAAGCTCCAACCCAGATGATGATAGCCCATGAACAGAATGTGACTGCTTGAAACATCCCAGTACCTATCCCTTTAGTCAAGGCTTCTACTTTGCTTAGAGATAGCTGCTGAGTTATGCAATCCGAGAATCCCTTCACAGCTCTCGTCTCCCCAACAAATGCAAACACAGTCTTTATTTGGGTAATCGTCTGGAAAATGAATGATCTAAGTTAATGATTCAACGTGTTATGTATAATTGTATAAACCAAATACGATATGGATTGTGCAGGTACCTCTTCAACCATGGTAGTAGCAGAGGAAAGGTAAACCATTTTGGAGGAAGAGATGGCGTTCATTTTCTTGGTGTAGGTGGCTCCGATGCCGAGGATCATGGGAACAACCATGAGAGTGAGCAGCGAGACTTCCCACGAACTTACCGCAGCGATCAGTACTCCACAGAAGAAGGTTGCGAAACTTGATAGGAAGTGTCCCAGCTGCATTCATTCATATACTTCAATGCCATGGCCAATTACTCGCCTACTGTAATGTGCGTAACCAAGTAAGTACCTTTTCTCCGATAGCATCTTGAATGATAGTCATGTGGTTAGTGACACCGGTGATGATCTTTCCGGTGGTTAAATCAGTGTCGAAAGCTCCAACTTCTTGCCTAAGTACAGCTTTCAGGTACTCTATTCTCCATCTTGCTAGTTGTCTTTCGCTTGAGTACATCCAACACCCAATTTCTGCACAATTTTTGGTCTAATTATTAGCTAACCCATTTGACCTTTATTATGAAAATTAAAAGAAGAGAGGTGATTAACTATGAATACACAAGTACCAAGTATTCCAGCAGGGAAGGTAGCTATGGCCATATACCAAACGAAAGGAACAACCTGCATAGATAATCAAAACAAAAACCATTTTGAGTACCACTACATCATCTGATTAATTCTGCACTTGTTGTCATTTATGGTGTGTAATGCTTATTTAAGTGTTCGAGTCTAGTCAATTGTGGACTATGAAAACTAGATTGTATAATGATTTGAGGTGTTACAACACAGCAGGGGTGGTGGTGCAGTTGGCTAGCGCATAGGTCTCATAGCTAAGAGTAATCCTGAGGTTGAGAGTTCGAGCCTCTCTCACCCCATTCTTTTTACACTGATTTTTTGCTATTTTGGCCTTAACCATAAATGAAAGTAAGATATATACCTTATCTAAGGCCTTAACCATAGCCAAATCATCATTAATGTTACTTCCAAATGCATTAAGAGCCTTCCCAAGCAACAGATAACCCACAGGCTGCGCCATCCCATGCACAACCGAACCCAACGTCCCTAATCCCATCAGCAACCAGTCCACACCATCAGCATACCTTAGCAGCTCCCCAAACGACACCGTTTTGTTCCCCGCCGCCTCCTCCTTCAAATCATCAACTTTAACTTTTCCGATGTTCTTCTCCTGCATCTCCACCACCCCTTTGCCGGCGGCTGTTGTTCGTCCTCTCCTCCGGCCTCCATGTTGATTATCTGGTGCCTAATTGTGAGTTAGTTGTGAAGCTGCATTGTGAAAGAGAAGTTTAGATGTTTAGAACTGCTAGCTAATTTTATAGTAGCGGATTTGTTGTTTGGCGTTTGCAAGTTAGTAGTAAGGAACCGTTTGTTAAATTAGTTTAATGGGTTTAATTTCTTTGGGCGGGGGAATATCTTGGGAGGGATATTCTTTCCGGCAGAGACAATGTTGGAGGTTAGCAGATACGGTCGAGAGATTTGGGGAATGTGTTTAGTATAATGTGTCGCTTTGTTCATCGGCCGGCGATTGATGGCTCTATTGAATTAAATGTCGATGTCTGGTTCACAGTTTAGCTTATACAGCACAAAACGGTAGCGAGCGAAATTAAACATAATCACGAACAAAAATTACATACATAGAATATAGAGAGTTGTCCGTTGTATCTCAATAGCTCCAATTGTTGGGACTTGGGAGAGGTTTGATATTAGTTTATATTTCTTAACACAGTCCTTCAAACGAAAGATCGTGAAAGGAAACTGAAGTTTGCACAAGTTTGGTGCAATTAATATTAATTGTCAATCGAGAGGAGAATAAGGTGGTCGAATATTTTGCTAATCAGGGTCATGATTTCCCGATTGGTTGTTGTAATTTGGGTCATATTCTTAGGTATTGATTGTATGAGAAATCTGAACTGCGTAACATTTTGATTAATCTCTAAGGCGCTCTATGCCGCCTTATATACTACCAAAAAAAAAAAAATTGAATCCTTATTATATCGAGGGGCCAACATGATTTTAACATGAGGCTTCTCTGTCAAATTGGATTGAGAGAGAACTGCAATACCATGTCATTAACCGTTTCATCCCAAAAACTCAAGTTGTTGAAAAAGGTTCAATATCAGTTTATATTCCTTAACAAAGAGTACGTCCCGAGTACTATCATACCAAAAAAGTGACTACTGTATTATGATGATATATATAGATTACAATGAGATACGAACAATAAATAACCTACCAAGTGAACTCCAATTCTTTACTGAAATAAACAAAATTGATAAGACTGCTCATTGACCAAATCCGTAAATAAGTCCGAAAGCTAAAAGCTTGGAGTTTTGGAGACCTCCTTGAACCCTTACCATCTCTTTACACAATCCATCAGTCTCTATAGAAAAGAACAAAAAAAAAAAATCTCTATTATTATATTTGTTTATTCTATAATAAATTTTTTTCCTGGTTTGATGACTACTTGCATCATGCATCATGCATGATGCATATTGAATACATTGCATTGTAGTGGTGGCGAAGGCTTCAATTGTTCAGTCTCATTTGTCTCATCTAATTAACTTGTTACAGTAATTGACTCATAGTTGTAATTTCCATGGGTTTATTTGGACTAGTTCATTTCGTACAGCAATGCAAAGTTGTCAGATTCTTTTATCATTGGGGTGGTTTGGTTGATGGAATTGGGTCTGGGAATTGGATTTCAATTCCCGGTCCAATGAGAATTGTAGTGCAATTATTTGAGGGGTCGTTTGGTTGATGGAATTAGGTCCGGGAATTGAGACCCAATTCCCGGTCCATTGGGAATTGACTCAAATAATTGCACTACAATTCTCATTGGGCTGGGAATTGAAATCCAATTCTCATACCCAATTCCATCAACCAAACCACCCCTGAGTCAATTCTCAATGGAGCGGGAATTGTGTCTCAATTCCCGGACCCAAGTCAAACAACCAAACGGCCCCATTGTTTATTGTGTTTTGAAAGTGACCTCTTTCTTAGATATACGTATTATTCAGCCAATGTATGTAGGATGGAAATTATGATAATTGTTTTGGTTATCTGTTCGAACTTGAACTGATTAAACATGACAGAATTTGAGATGGTTGATGATTTTTAGGATTTGGGTAATTATGAAATTTGTTACGTACGAGTGTAAGTAGTATATGGATGACAAAAACAGAGGAATTGATCTCAATGGAGTACATCACCCTTAATGAACAGTAGAGAGACACGTGCTTATAATTATTCTAATGCTCACATATATCCATCTTGAAATGTTGGACTTGGTCACACTTTAAAAAAAAAAAAAACTCAAGAGCTACATATGGATTCTAATAAAAAGTAACCTTTACAAATCACTATAAGGGCCATTTGGAGCATGGAATTGGTGGGGTAATTTGGGAAGTTTTTTCTGTTAGAGATTTCACTCAAACAACTTGTTAGGTTTGCAAATAAATAAAAAAGGAAATGTTTGGGAACTGAAATCCCAATGAAAGGAGAGAAATTTCAGTTAGGGTGGAAAAATTCAGGCTGAATTTCTTAAACCGTTTTGAACTATAAGGAAAATGATGGGATGAATGAAGGATAATTTTATTTTTTCATAATTTTTAATTCTTTTACAACTTTTTTGAATCCTTTATACCGTACAATTTTTTTTTTTTTATCACGGAGAAGCCTTATAATGGGTCGCCCTTCGGGCATCCTCACCCAAAGTTAAACTCCGGTCCTGCATCAGAGACAGGCTCCCGTGCAGGACGTTTTCTCACCGTCGTTATCGACAGTCGCCTGCTACTAGCTCTTCCGGCCCTTGCTGAAAGCCCACAGACCAAGAAATGGCCCAAGCTCACTCACCTAGATTAATCTCTACCACACATTAGCTCTCAGTAAGGAAATCCTTGGATTTGCTTCTGATGGGAGTCGAACCCAGGGTGGATGTACCCAAGCCAACATCTAGTCAAGTGCTTTACCACTAGGCCAGAAGGTGATAGGTATACCGTACAATTTCACCCATTTAAACAGTCTATTTTTTAAATAGACAACATAACTTGATACTCTATCTATTTCAATTTAATTCTCCTCCTGTCAATTTCAAATGACCCTAAGATACCATACAGTCTAATAATTGAACACCAACAATACCATTGAGAATCAAATTAGAGACCACACTTATAATGATCTCTATAAGTCACAAAGAATTGTGATGAATCGAGTGGGAGAAGTTGATTACCATTGCTCGTTGGTTGCGTTGGTTAAAATGCTGAGTTGTTGGCCTTTGGTCAAGGGTTCGAGCAATGGTACCGTGCAACTCCTCTCTCTCTCTATCTATCTATCTATCTATCTATATAGGTGAATGACCAAAATGGATATTTAACCTAATGGCTGTTAACGAAGGTATTCTAAAATACCTTTCTTTTGCGATTTGGATCCAGTACAGATCCACCTAATATGTTGCAATCTGTTTTTTTTTGTTGTAGATGATTTTCCCAAAAAAAACATAGAGAAAAAAATTAAGTGTTCATTCAAGTCGAAAGATTTACCATTCCTCGATTTAAGAGATATTAAATCACATGACAAACCACATAGCCCAGTAGATTTGGAAAGGAATTCTAGTAGATTGAATACTGTAACCAAAGTTCTTCCTTCGCGAGACTTGACGCTTCAAGATCGACTAGATCACTTGTAATATGTATCCCCTAAGAAAACAAGCGTCCCTGACATTTAAAAGTTCTAAAATGAAAGAGTTAGATAATTGAGGATAAGAAATACTTTTCGAAGAGAAGACCATCACTATCACGAAATTCGGCCTCTCTGCCTCCCCTCTCTCCACCACGCCTCTTCCTTCTCTTCTAGCCAATAAGAAAGAGGAGCAGTGTTGACGGTTGTGGGACGGATGTGAGATTAGACTGAAAATAGTTTTATTTCGTAGGAGAGAGGATAGAAGAATAACTTTTTTTATATGATGTTTAGTTTAGGATAAATATATTTAAAAAAACGTGGACAGTGAGTTGACATCATAAAATCCTACTTGTTGTTGATGTCAACTAAGTTCTTTTGTTGACTTAAACTTTTTCCGTTATCTTTAATGAAATTTTCACTATTCCATTAATTTTTTTGACTATTTTGAATTTTCTATATAGATTTTGTCACAATTGTCAGTGAGCCGAAAGGTTTGATCATATTAAAAAAAATAAGCTCCACATTTTAGTGTTTTTATGCACATATATAAGAAACTGGGCCCAATTAATCTTCTAGTGAACTGGGCCTCAGCCCACTAAAAACCAACATATCAGTATGTTTATATATAATCAAAAGTTGGGACTAGAAGATCACTGATGCCGATAGTGGCGCAGCTGTAAGGCAGCGGACATATGGTCAATGGATCGAGCATCGGTATCGTCTTCTTCTTCTTCTTCTGGCTTCCTTCCTAAAGCTAAACGTATTACTATTACTCGAGTTATTTAGCTATCAAGCAAGGTATTGCAAAATACTCTTTTGCTTCAAGCAAATATTCATACTTCTTTTTGCAACTTCCTAAAGGCAAAACGTATTACTCGAGTTATTTAGCTATAAAGCAAAGTATTGCAAAATACCTTCCTTTTGCAAAAAAAAAACACTTATTTCATGCCTAAATTCAGAAATTCGAAGTCCTAACCCCTAGAGATTTGAAATAGCATGAAAATTGGGGGTATCCTTGTCTTTTGAAAAATAAATTTATAATTTACATTCATAATACTAATGAACAAAATATCCTTCACTAAAATTATGAATAGTTGAATTAGTTAAGGGCAACTCATTGCCCAAATCTCTCTCAAACTCCCCAAATTCCTATTTTTTTGTGGTGATTTTGAAATGACGCTCAAACGCCTCCGGGCCCACATGAGAGATTAGAAATCTCCCACAATCTTCATACATTTTTGTAACCAAAACAAGTGATTTAAGTGAAATCTCTAGAGTTGAGATTTGGGCTACAAATCAATCAAAATCTCCCCCCAAATATCTAACTAACACAAACAACCCCTAAGATTCGTTGCCACTGAAGTGGGTCGTGGACGTTATTTTTTAGATTGATGCTGCTGCAGTCGGACAAGTACTGACCGAGGCGGATGTTGACCACTCAGAGTTCGGCTGCATCATTGCTCAGTGTCGTGCTTTCCTCAATGCTTTCCCTCGTTTTCGAGTCTAGGTAGTTTGGAGAAATAGGAACCAGGTTGCGCATTTGCTCGTGCGTCAGTCTTTTTCCTTTGATGCATCTCTTACGAGATACTCTTCTCCGTTCGGGATGGACAACATTATGTATGATGTTTGCTTCTCACGCAATCATTAATGAGAATTGACATTTTTGCCTAAAATTTTTTTTTTGTTGCCACTGTAAAAGATAAGCAATATCCTAGAATATACGGTATCCTCAGGTGATCATAAATTTAGCTATTGTTACATCGCCACACCCGATAATACCCACTTCTTAGGAACTCTTACTTCTAGTGGAGGCCCAGCCAAATTTAACATGGTCGGGCTAGCTCCTTTAGTAGGAGAGAAGGCATCACACTTGCGAAAGTAAATGCTATTGACGACTCTAATATAATGTAAATTTAAACTTTGCTTTCTAGCAAATAAGATAAAGCCCCAATAATCATTGACACTCTTGCAATCAATCATTAGTTGATTCGAAGGAAAATAGCATTTTGCCCCCTTTACTTTGCCAAATTAACAAATATACCCTCTTATATTTTGAATCGCTCATTTTACCCCCTCCTATTACAACCACTTTGCCTTTTTGGTCCTTCCGTTTCGACTATCATCTTCTTAACATGGACACATCCGCACACTGACAGAAAGAGATTTCGGAGGTAGGCCATGAAGGGTTGGTCAGAGAGGTAAATTGGGGAGGTATCGCGAAGAGTATGGTGAAATATGAAGAGTTTTAAAACCACACGTTTTATTTGTCGATTTCATCCTATCTAATTATATATATTTATAGTATCAATTTAAAAACAATTAGTAAGCTAATACATGACTACTAGAGCTAACGTGGTGTACTGATTGCGCATCAATTAACATTACGAAGATGAAAGTCAAAACGGAAGGACCCAAAAAGACAAAGTGACTGAAGTAGGAGAGGGTAAAATGAGTGATTTTAAGTATAGGTGGCTATTTGTTAAGTTGCCAAAGTAGATGGGGCAAAATGCTATTTTCCCTTAATTCAATGGTAATAACAAGATCATACAGAAAAACTATTGGATTGACACCGTTAGTCTAGGAAGACTGTAGGATTGACACCGTTAAGTGTATGAAGACAGTAGGATTGACACCGTTAGTTTAGTCAACTACACATTTTTCACGACATGATTAATACAGAGATCTCTGGCTCCTCTGAAGTCTCATCTTCAAAACAGAGAGCTCTGCTTTTGTTCCCATAGCTCTGTTTCAACTGTTAGATTTAATCACGTGTAAAGAGGAAAAGTTGGTTAAGTTATTTGAATTAGTTGAATGGGTGTCTTAAAGCTAAAAATAGGGAGGATGTGTCCGCCTACAAGTACCTATTAGTGGTACTAGATTATGGGTGGCCGCGGGATTTTAGATAGAGTTGGTAAGACACTGCTCACTCGTAGGTAAAACTATAAATGTATATATTATCATAAAAATAAGGCAATGGATAATCAGTTTAAGGATGGGAGACCCGGACCGGTCAAACCGGCCCTTTGGTAGCCCAATATCTGGTCAAAATTATTTTGGGTTGGGCCCGAGCTATGTAAATGAGGTTCGACCGGGTTTCTGTTTTTCGGAGTAAAGCCCGGACAAAGCTTAACCGAACTCGACCCGATGTCAATATGTAACAACTAACAACACTTTGTAATTATAGCCACTTTTTAGACAATATAAGTAAATAGGCCTACAGACCATTTATTTTCTAGCATAATAATTAAATAAAAAACCGAATGGCCTTTTAATTTTAATAACCCTATGCCAAAATGTAATTTTTTACTTTTTAGGATTTAAATGAGTGTGGTTCGGGCCGGAGCCGACCCGAACCTGGTCAACCGGAGTTCGGGCTACCTAGATGCTTAGCCTGAAAGTCCGATTAACCAATCAGGGCTTAGCCCAGCATGACTTGATTCCCACCTCTAAGTCCGGTTAATCGAGCAGGGCTTAGCCCAGCCTGACTTGATTCCCACCCCTATCTACTAAGATAAAAGTTCTGAAAAAGATTATAAAACAGTATTTGAAAGTCAGAAGCAAGAAATGCGTGACTTTTATCTGATTATAGAATAGTTCATTGTTTTATAATAACCCCCAAGAATTTACTTGAGGCCTTGTTTCATAATTTTAGTATCATCAATTATGCCATATATCCAATCTAAGATGGTGTAATATCTGCATCCAAAAAAAGGATGGTGCTAATATCCAAGTCCTACAAACGGTAAATCTCAAATGAGATAAAACAAAAATTATGTTCAAATACTCAAAAAGTCTCGAAATTATAGGATGAGTTACAAACTCGTCCTAAAATTTTAATTCGTTACAGAGTCGTCTTATTACGATGACATGTGTTACAGATTAGTCCTAATGTCAATGTACTTTTCAGCCATTTAACCACATCACCGTTGACATGTCATCAAAAACATATAATTTAAAATTCAACAATCTAATTCAAATTTAAATTTAAACTCATCTAACTTATAAAATCAGATTCAAAACTAAATCTAGTGAGTCAGATTGATTTGATTTTAAATTTTAATCAGTTAAAGATAAATTTGAAATTATATTTTTTATGACGTGTCAATGTTGACGTGGCAAAATGGCTGGAAAAGTACACTGATGACGTCATTAGGACTACTCTGTAACCCATTTCAAAGTAATAAAATCACTCTATAACGGATTAAAATTTTAGGACAAATTTGTAACACACCCTATAGTTTCGAGATGTTTTAAGTATTTGACTCCATAAATTATCAACTAATTAACATTACATGACATTAGAAAATTAGAAAGCCCACATAATTAATAATTAGAAAAGTGGCAGAAGAAGGAAACATTCCACAACCCTCGATTCAGAGTGTTGGAGAGAGCTTGTGGTAAGCTTGAGAACCCTGAATACGTTGGCCCACCACTCTCCTCCAGTTTGGAGTAATGACAAAATTCACCGCCTTCTAAAGAGGAGTTAGTAAAAAGTTAGTTTCTAAACTGGACCAAACTACATTATTCACTCCCAATATTATTGGGATTGAATATTTGAATCTATAATTGGAACTCTTAGGCTAACTCCAACTGAGAGGTAAATGGTAAAGTCTCATTTCGAAATATAGCCTCCTAATCTTCTCGAAAATTGCAATTGCTCCAACCATGGCAAGAGCTAAAATAAATCAGACTTATAATTTTCTGTTGTCCATTTTAATAAATCTAACTTATGAAGAATTAAATTAAAGTTTTTTACTTTAATTTTTTATGATTGTTTATGATAATTCGAGATGAACATTTCGATAAAATTTGATTAATTTCCGAGGTACTTTTTTTTTTAATTTCGTAAATTTTTTTGTGTAATTTAGTCGTTATAATTAAATATATTTATTCGAATCTCGTTGAAATGTTATCCGACGAACTAAATTTGTTAGAAAATGAACAAAAACTCATCAAAGTATCTTCTTTAAAGTTAAAAATAATAATTTGTTAGAAAATGCACTGCCACAGCGCTCAAAATACGGGGTCATCACCCTCTTTCTCCGCGGGATCTCCGGCGGCGGCGGACGTCCTCCTTCTCCGATCGAGTTTTAAAAGGTGGTGTGTCGTCGGAACTGTTCTCCTCGGTTCTGGGCCGTTGAGTTTCCTTATTCTGAGGTTGGGAGTTTTCCCAACCTGAGGTGTTCAAGCCCGTCCACTGGTCGGTGCTTGTAAGGGATCTTAATCCCTGGTTAATAACAGAGGGAGTTCTTCTTCCTGAGGATCATATAAGTTATTGTGGTTCCGGATTTGGAAATATTGTCATGACAAGATCGGTGACGATTTTAAGGATCTTCAGTCTTGTGAAATGAAATCGTTCGTCGCCTACTTGAATGTGGACGACCCTGTGTAGTTGTCTGACGTTGGGAAAAGTGTTTTTCGAGTTATTAAGTAACAATCAAACAAACTGACACATTCATAGAACCCTGGAGGATTAATCCTCCAATTGTTTCCCTTTAAGATCAAAATCCTCCGTTGAGATCAGGAAGGAAGGTTTGTGTTCCTTGTTTTCGTCGGTTTTGTTGTCAAGGGTGTGATCGGATTTTCTATTAAAAACCTTAGTCGTTTTTTCATTTTTTCCGGGGATTGAAGACGTCGACGAATCGGTTGAGGATCGACTTTTTCAGGATACCATTGGTGAAGCCTAACTGTGTGACAGGTCCTCGAGACCGGAGGTCAGGCGTCCTCCGCACTATCCACGTTGATTGGGTGTGCTGTCAAACCCAATCAATTTCCCCCCACCCTTTAATTTAGACCGATCAGACTACTCCCCGCCCCCCTTTTTTATTTATTTAATAATTTATGACCCTACTAATGGCTGATGGACTGTGGTGATTGACTATGTCAAATCAGTTAATATATGACCTTTCCTTTTCTTTCTAAATGTTATTAAGTATTTTCCCACTATGGAACATTCTGAAGTACTCCCTTGAACTTGGTAAGTCAATATCCTAGGAAATAAACTGAGCAGTTGATTCGGTAAATCAGCATTTCTTGGTATAAGAGTGTATTAATTGGTGTATCATTTTTAATATGAAGTTCAAATGATTTAAGCATTATAGCTTAATTATTGGCGATCAAGCAATTTAGGGGAAAATCCTTCACTCCTCTGCTAGAGTAATTGTCAATGAGGTTAGACAATTAATTATTGATCTGAATTTTGTAGAATACAAATCTATTCCGAGCACTCACAATCTGGCAAAAGAGACATTGTTTTTTCTCCTGATCTCACTTAACCTAATTAATTTAAGACTATTTTATCGATAATGTAATGTAATTGGTGGATAAATCTCCACCCCACCCCCTCGCCCCTCCCCCTTCCCTCTTCCCTTTTCTTTTTCTTTTTCTTTTTAGCTCCTAGGATGGTTCACGGTCTACGATATCTCTTTTGGAGATGTCCCGAAAAAAAAAATATTTTTTAATAAATAAACAACAAAAATCATCTAAATACATTCTCTCTCCTACATTTATTGTATTGACCCCACTCTTAAAACCTCAAACACATTTTTTGTTTTGTTTTTAGTCCACTCATTCTTTTCCACCAATTAATGTGGTGGTCCCCTCCTCACTAAAACCCTCTTCAAAGAGGCAATAAATGCTCCCTAAAACCCATTTTTAGTCCCCTCCTATTTTAACTCCCCATATTTAAGTCTTGGTTGGAGGAGATTTATTAGTTTTAAGGGACCTAAAATGAGTTTGCCCTCCTCCTAAAACTATGGTTGAAGTCAGCCTAAGGGAAAAGGAGGAAGCTGGCTTTCTCGTTCTAAATCAACTAAAAAGAATGAACTAAATGGAAAACATGGAATAAAGTGGTTTTGGTTGGGGGCCACTGTTACTGTTCCTTAAGGAACAGTAAGCAACAATAGACACCCCTCCGCTTTTTAGGTAAGGCATATGTATAATTAATAATAATATATTAACAGTAGTATTAGTTCAGTTCTATTGTTTATTGATTCCAACATCAACAACAATGGCGCCAGACCTTGTCAATCATCATCAAATTCAACTCCAACCCATTACTACGACTGGTAAATAACTCTCTTCCCTTCAATCAAATCCCCCCAATTTACAGCTTCTGTCTAATCTCTCTCTGTTACTTGAATCATCAGGAAATGAAGATCCAGACTGCGAAGAACAAGAAGCAGCAGCAGCAATGGCGAAACCACGCAACCTGATGTGGTGGATCAAAGTCCTAATCTACGCAGCAGTAATCATAGCTTGCCAATCAGCAGTCGTCCTATTAGCCAGACTCTACTTCGTCAAAGGAGGAACCAGCAAATGGATATCACTAATCTCCCAATTGGGTGGCTTCCCTGTTCTAATCCCTTACTACATCTACACCAATTTCATCAAGCATCGCCACAACGTCAACGATCATCATCTTCCGCCGTTGACCTACGGATCATTCTACGTATTCCAAGGCATCCTAATCGGGGAAGCACGTACCTATACACAATTGGTCTCCAGTACCTCCCAGTCTCAACATCAACCATCATAGCATCAACTCAATTAGCATTCAATGCTCTGTTTTCCTACTTCATAAACTCACACAAGTTCACTCCTTCATCACCAATTCCCTCTTCCTCCTCACCCTTTCATCCGTTCTCCTCGTCTTCGGCGGCGACCCATCTGGGTCGACGTCGACCGGCGGTGGGAAATACGCGGTGGGATTCATCTGCACGGCGGCCGCAGCAGCCGGGTTCGGGCTCTATTTCTCGGTGTCGGAGTACGGGTTCAGGAAACTGGGAGCTGGGTTTCGAGTAGTGATGAATATGATGATGTTTCAGGGGATGTGGCGAGTGGATTAGCGTTGATTGGGCTGTTTGCGAGCGGAGAATGGAGAGGATTGAGGAAGGAGATGGAAGAATATGAATTGGGGGAAATGTCGTATGTTATGACGTTGGTGTGGACTGGACTGAATTGGCAGATATACAGTGTGGCGACGATGGCGTTGGTGTTTGAGGTTTCCTCGGTTTTCTCAAACGCGGTGGGGACGGTGGGGCTGCCGTTGACGCCGATGGTGGCGGTGGTTGTGTTCCACGATAGGATGAGTGGAGTGAAGGCGATAGCGATGTTGCTTGCTGTGTGGGGGTTTGTTTCTTACATGTACCAGCATTATCTCGATGGCCGGCAGCGGAGTAGTGGGAGCGGCGCCATTCAGGAAGAAGAAGACAGTGGGACTTGTTGACTTTGTCACGTGGAGAAAAGAAAGGGAAAATAGCACTTTGCCACCTATCCTTTTCCAACTTAACAAATAGTCTCTTATACTATAAATTGCTCTATTTATAACTCCTACTTTGGCCACTTTGCATTGTGGGTCATTCCATTCAGCCTACCGTCTTCATGACGTTAATTGGTGAGCATTCAGTACATCACGTTAGCTCCAATGGCTATGTATTAGCTTATTAAATAATTTTTAATTGAGAACATAATTACATAGTATGAAATTGATAAATAAAATGTGTGGTTTTAAAATCATTCGTATTTCAGCATACTCTTCGTGATACCTCCCCAATTTACATCTCTAACCAACTTTTCATATCGTACATCCAATATCTCTTTTTGTCGGTGTGTGAATGTGTCCAGATTTAATGTTAGGAAGACGATAGTCGAAACGAACGGAAGGACCCAAAAGGCAAAGTGGCCGAAATAAGAGGGGTAAATATAGCAATTTATAGTATAAGGGGCAATTTGTTAAGTTGACAAAGTAAAGGGGGCCAAAGTGCTATTTTTATAATATGATTTAATTTGAATGCTTGAAATAATTTTATAATATTGTTAATTTAGAAGGGAAAGGATCTGCGTCCAGGATTTTAATCCTGGCACACACACACTTTCAAAAAAAAATTTAATCCTGAAACAATTCCAAACCCAAATTCGGAGGGGTATTTTGGTCATTTAAAAAATCCAAAACCCTATCCCTAAATGATATCTCAGCCGCCGTCCCTATCTTCTTCCTTTTGCATACCTCTGCCGATTTCTTGAATTAGGGATTTCGTCCCTATCTTCGCCGTCCCTATCTTCTGCCTATCTTCTTCCTTTCGCATACTTCCACTCCAATTCCTCTACCTCACCCAAAGTCGGCACCCACGCCGGATCTCCCACTTCGGCTTCCGATTGCAGATCGATGGCGTCGCCATGTGGCTCGTCAATGACTTGGCCGCCGCCTTCTTCACCCAAAACCTCTTGTGCTCAACCCTAATCGGAGCCTGGGCATCCTCTGGACCAATCCACACCCAAAGTGACTGAACGCCAAAGGTGGGCACAGACATTGGTGGCGCCGAAGAAGGAGATGTCGTCGTCATCGGAACGGGAGTGCTGGCCAAAGTGGTCCAACGAGGGCGATTCTAAATGACGACGTGGCGGAGGGTTCCGGGTTTAGGTTTGACAGCTTCGAAATCGGAGGCGTCGGTGACGAGATAGTAGTTGTCGTCCTTGCCGCCGGTGGTGCCGCTGCCGAAGCTAATAGCCCAGCCGGCGTACTTCTGTAGTTATAGTCTATTGCAATTTTAGTCACTTGTTTTATGTGGAAGTTGCAATTTTAGTCACTTGTCTTATGTGTAGTTGCAATTTTACTCACTTGTGTTTTATGATGTTGACAATTTGGGGTTTTTGGCCATAAAAGAAAAACATTGTTGGAATAATTTTAGAAGTATTTGATTTATTCTTGTTTTCGGTAGTGTGGTAGTTAGCTGGATTGGTTAACTAGTTAATTGGATGGTTAATTAGTTAATTCGATTGGTTAACTAGTTAACAACTTGATAAATACCAAGTTAATTAGTTAACTCGATTGGTTAACTAGTTAACAACCTGATAACTACCAAGTTAACTAGTTAACTCAATAGGTTAACTAGTTAACTCGATTGAATAACTAGTTAATTCGATTGGTTAACTAGTTAACTCGACTGGTTAACTAGTTAACTTGTCCTCGCCGGAAAAGTTATCTAGTTAACTCGGTAAGTTATCTAGTTAATTCGATAAGTTAACTAGTTAACAACTTGGTAACTAGTTAACTCGATTAGATAACTAGTTAACTAGTTATCAACTTGATAAATAGTTAACTCAATTGGTTAACTAGTTAACAACTTGGTAACTAGTTAACTCGATTGATAACATGTTAACTAGTTATCTGCTGATAACTAGTTAATTGTAAAAACTCAGGTTAACTAGTTATCAACAAAAAATTATTGTTACCAAGTTATTAGTAAAAATCAGGTTAACTAGTTAACTTGTCCTCGCCGGAAAAGTCACCGAAAAAGTCATCGGAAAAATTCACCGGAAAAGTACCGAAAAATTCACTCGATTGGTTAACTAGTTAACTTGGTATCTAAATCATGATGTTAACTAGTTAACTCGATTAGATAACTAGTCAACAACTGTAACTCGTTAATAACTTGGTAACTCGTTAACTCGACTGGTTAACTAGTTAACTTATCGAGTTACCTAGTTAGCTCGACTGATTCACTAGATTAACTCGATTAGATAACTAGTTAACTCGTTATCTAAATCATGATGTTAACTAGTTAACTCGATAAGTTAACTAGTTAACTAGTAAAAACAGGTTAACTAGTTAACTTGTCCTCGCCGGAAAAGTCACCGGAGTTTGGTCGGTCTCCGGAGCCTCACCGGAAAACATGTTAACTAACTAGTTAACTATAAAAATCCAAGTTAACTAGTTAACTAGTTACGAATAAAAAAATCATGCTAATAAGTTAATTGTAAAAATCCGGTTAACTAGTTAACTTGTCCTCGTCGGAAAAGTCGCAGGAAAAAGTCACCGGAGAAAAGTCGACGGAAATGTGATTGGAAAAGTTACCGAAAAAATCACCGAAAAAGTCACCGAAAAAGTCACCGGAAAAGTCACCGGTGACCGGCGGCTGGCGACCGCGACGGCGGCGGCCGGCAACTAGATCTAATGGCTGAAATTGAGTTTGGAACTTTCCAAACCAAGAAATTATTGGACGCTGATCTGGTCCCAATTTACAAAAGTCAAATCGTCAATTAATTGTCAATTCTTGGTAGTTGGATGGTTTCTCCAACTAAGGAGTGTAAAGCTTTACTACGTGGCACACTATTTTTCACAAGTTCTACATTTATGTCCCGGGGGTCGTTTGGTACAGAGGATTGAGAACTAGGAAAAATATGAAAATAGAATAATGATGAAAAAGTGTTTGTTAAAAGTTGGAGAATGTTAAATTAACTTGTTTGGTATGTATATTTGGGGGTCGTTTGGTATAGGGAAATCCAACTGTGTTTGTTGAAAACTCTGTATTCTGAGATATCTTTGTTTGTTTACTCTCTAATGCAGCTGGGTTTTTGTATTTCAAGTACCCAAAATTTTTGATTGCCTCCAGAATATGTATTCTGACAATTTCTACTTTTATCATAGGGGTCGTTTGGTATGGGAAATCCAGTGTTTCTTGAAACTAGTATTCTGAATATCCTTGTTTGTTACTGTCTAATGGAGCTGGAGTTTTGTATTTCAGATACCAGAGTTTCTTATTGTCTCCAGAATGTGCATTCTGACAATTTCTACTTTTATCAGAAATTTGACTTCCCCAAATAAATAAAGGACCCACTGTCTTCCTGTCCTATTTCTTTACCAATATACATACCAAACATTGTAATTTAACATCCTTCAACTTTTAACAAAACTTTTCACCATTCTCCTTTTTCATATTTCCCTAATTTCAATCCCCTATACCAAACGACCATAATAAATTCTGACTTCCCCTAATTGAATAATGGGTCTCACTATCTTCCCTACTATTTTCTTTACCAAGAAATAATTTGCAGGAAGTTCATGCTAAAACACTAGACTAAGGCTTCTCTTATAGTTAAGCTTTCAACCTTGAAGCAGTCGGTGATGGCGAAAACGAAAATTTCACCTACAAAAATATAAGATTTATACATGTTGGTCAGTGGTCACAAAGAAACATGTAGCTCCTCTCCACTGTCTCTGAGGTTGTTCCGTCGACTTGGATGCAAATAGCTCCAAGTCAATTTTTACATGTTGATAGACGAGCAAGTCACGAGGAATTCGAATTAATGATGAAAAAATGGGAAATGTTGGAAGATAGCAGCTCATCAATATTCAAGGAACTTGGGTTTTGAGAATTTTTAATCTTGAAAAATGCTAAAAAGCATGAATATCGCCCACCGTGGGGCTCGAACCCACGACCACAAGGTTAAGAGCCTTGCGCTCTACCAACTGAGCTAAACAGGGCTGTTGGTGTGAGATGATTTTTCTATTTTAACTAATTTTGTACCTGCAACTCATATCGGGAGATCAACTCATGATCCAGATGGCATTTAACTTGACTTATGTTTTAAGCTCTAAACAGCATAAGTTAACATTTCATTCAACAAGCGACATTCTCAACCCAGTAATCTGCATTTTATTGTGTCATTAAACATGTTCTTATACCAACAGCTGAACAACATAACCACAGAAACATGAGACTCCAAATCATCTCAACAAAGCTGTTCTTTTTCTTCTTAGATTCGTGTAAAACAGAGTACCAATTAAGCATTATGTACAGGAACCATGACTGCTATGATGATGACGAGCTTACATTTGTGCAGATTTGGACGGAGTCTAAGAATACCCGGGAGCGGTTATGTGACAAATCCCCCCCCCCCTTCTTGTATGTACAAAGTTTCTCTTCAGAGGACGAGCTGTTCATCTGCAATAACAAAATCTATTAGCTCAGTATATAACAAACAGGTTCTGTAAAGACAACCAGATAAGTAATTACCTTACAAGCATACAGACACTTAACTAATATACACGTTCTTTTGATTCCCTAATATATATGATGACTACTACTAATAAACCTTTCTGATATGAGAACATTTACGACGAACAAAGAACAGTACTCAACTTGTGCCTGTTCAGCATTTGCCAACTTATGTGCTGACCACAAAAACTATTTGATGACTAGCGATTCCAAGACTTCAATTCTGCAACTGTCGGACACAGGAGTAAAACCAGGTTTTCACGAACTAGGACTAGTTTTTCTACTATTGAAAAGGGAATAAATCAATCAGCTGAAAGGCAATGCAAGTATCTTCTTTTGATTCATTACTACACTGTTACCTCCATCAACGGAGCCCCGTTCGATGGACACACTATCTAGCTAGCTCCAGAACTTCTAAAACAATACTAAACCCCAGCCCATCATCCCTACTATCTTCCCAACTAATCGCAATACCAAGCAACTTCCGATTTTCACACGAATACCAAATGCAACTAATCCTAACATCCAAGTGAAGGACTGACTATGATTTCGGCTAACCAAAGGATACTTGCAAGAACAAGTAAGGAAATCAAGCTGAACAGCAAGAACAAGTAAGGAAATCAAGCTAAACAGCAAGAACAAGTAAGGAAATCAAGCTAAACAGCAAGAACAAGAAATCTTTTACACATAACAAGCTAAGTAGTTTTTGTTTAGTGGTTAACGAGAGCCAATAACACCACATAACCATCAATGCATCACACTAAAAATCTTCTACACATTAGCCAACCTACTCCCAAAATCCAGTGGCAATTTGAAAGTGTGTCCAGCTACCCATTTCAGTAATTTATCAGACTTAATTCTATCAAGGATGAAATTTATCCAACAAATAGAAATTCACAGTCCAATTGAGTTACCCTGAAACCGAATTGCGGGCGTTGATGCTGTTGTAGTATCTTGATAATCGTCGGGTCTGAGGCTTGGGTTTAGTAGGTTTCTTGCGAAGCCCGAAAATCTCTTGAACCAGAGGGACGTGAACCAACACTAGCTTCCAGGCCAAAACCCATCCTGAAAAATCAAAATCTGCTAGTAATTCGCTGGATTTGGATGAACAATCTTAGCAAACACATTCCGACAAAAAAAATTGATTTGAATGGGAGAAGTTTAGTACCTAAACCGATGAATAAGAAGGAGAACGAGACGGCAAGAATCGGACGAAGAATCAGTAAGATAATGTAATCCAGATGAGATGGCGTGTGTAGCGAACTTGCAGAATAAGGTGCAGAAGAGGACTCCATTGACAGACAACCTTCCTACCGATCGCCGAGAGCAGGCAGCTTATAACACGAAACAAGTTTTCTACCCGGATTTTTCACCGGTTAGTTTATTTTCGGTCACTAATTTTGAGGGTTCAAGCTAAGTGATCACCAAACTTTATTTTCTAATATAGTACTCATCCAAATTTTATATATGTATAGTTTCATATTTAAGTAAGCTCCATCGATCGTACCAACGACCTCTGCAACATTGTCCAACTCTAAGTAAGCTCCATCGATCGTCCAGCTCTTTTGACTCTAACGAGCATCTCTTGTTTTAGATATCCACATTGATTACATTATGAATCGAAGTCGGTGAAATCCAACGAAGGAGTTACGATAGGTTGTTGTATACCGATTCTAGAGGTGGATCCAAAGACATCATCTATTGAGAAGTGACATGTTGTACCTTGGACCTACCATGATGCATTATAAAAGGAAAAGATGAAACAAAGACATAGTGGCAGAGCATTGAATTCCATGTCCCCAAAATCATTAGACCTCATACTTCAATATGTCCAATGGACATTTTCTTGATATATACTTCTTTATTTCACAATCACCCTCCATGTACACTTACCTTTCTTATACTCCTTTGCGAGAATTGCGTGAAGAAGAACCCTGATGCAAATTTAGCTATGTTGATTGGGTTACATGTACCATACTTATGACAGAGTCAGAACTCAAATCGGTACTATGTTGATACATAAAAAAATTTAAAAATATATACATATTTCAATTAGTTGGGCCTAAGAGACACTAAACTAGCACCCAGGGTAACGTCCCCTAGCTTAAAATATTGAATCTTCATCAGACATTTCAATCTTCTGAAATAGAACACAATTTATAATTTTCCCAAAGAAAATGCAATGTCTTAACAAAATTGATCCTTATTGGTGTCACACAATGGCGTAGCCTGGAGAGTCTACTCTAGGTCCGAACTTAGGATTCTCTGAACCCAAATATCTAAAAAATGAGTATTTTTTTGTACGAAAATATGTTCAATCAATTATATTCTATGTATCGAGTCCATAATCTACTTGAATCTTGACATATTGTTGGCGTGATGGATCATTATTATTTATTATCATTTGATCATCTCCATTCGAAATACCTTTCTATAACGTGTAAGATTGAAACTGTGATCCCCTAAGCAGGAAGAGATACGACAGAGTGAGCAAGGCAAATACGTAAGCAGAGATATTTCTGTTGGAAACAAAACCTAGCAAAAGGGGTAGTATGGTAAAAACAACTTGCGCGATTATCGGAGCCGCACCCATCATAAAACAGAAAAAAGCACCCTACTCCAGATTCATTGAACCTGGACACAAAATTTCCCCCCTCTTCCCATCAGCTATTTATATTCCTCATCTCCTCTCCTTTCCCTCCTCCACACATTTCTCAGCTGAAACAAACACTCCTCTGTTCTCTGTTCTAATTCAAAATACATTCTAAATTAACCGATCATCAATCAATGGCGGAACTGAGGAGGAGAAACGAGGAGCTAGAGAGAGCGCTGAAGGAGAGCAGAGAGAGGGAGGAACTGATGAGGAAAGAGCTCGATCTGGCGTGGCGGCGGATGCGAGTGGCGGAGGATGCAGAGGAAAGGCTCTGTTCTCAGCTCGGAGAATTAGAGGCGGAGGCCGTGAATCAGGCGCGTGATTATCAATCTCGCGTGATTTCTTTAATGGAGCAGCTTCAACAGGCTCGGGGGCTGCTCCTCGTTCATTCTTCCTCTGCCTCGTCTTTGGCGTCGTCATAACAGCGAGAGTTATATACTTACTTATTATATCCTTGTTGTAATTATATTGTTCCAGAATCCAGATAGATTGCGAAGCAGCTTGATTTGATCTTCGAATTTTGTGTATTAAAGCTTTTTCTTGTTTGTTTAATGAACTGTTACATAATTTAACCCCAATGTGATTGGTAACGCTTTTTCTTGTTCTTCTCACAAGATCCAAATTGGCATATTTTTGATTATATGGACAAAGTAATCTTAACTTTTCTTACTAAATCATCGATGTGATCAAAGCAAGTATCGTTTAACACATGACTACAAGAAAAAGCATTTTTAGGGTCCGTAATTTTTGGGAAATTGATCTATTTAGCAACTGTTTACATAACGGATCTCTAAAACGCATAATAGGTCGCTAAATAGATTTAGCCACAATCAAGTTAGTGAACGTTTTCAAAGTTGCGGTCTCTAAAAATACTTTTTTTTTTTTTTTCTGGAAGTAAATTACTTTCGTCGTCAAATGCACATAGTTTTTTTTCGTGGAAAAACAGTATTAGATGTCTTAGCTGATATTATTAATTAATAAACCTCATAATGGCCACGCCAAGACATTAATTAATTAAGACGGGTAAAATAATTCAGATTACCATCTGAAGTCGAAATCTAATGACACCCCAACTAGGGAAATTGGAATTTAGTTCAATTTTGTTTTCGTTTATAAAAATTAACATAAAATAATTTTTTCTAACACATAATTTATAATAAGATTATAATTAAGTTGATTATAATATAAAAATTAGTAAGTTTTTTTGGAATGGAAAGTTCCAAACCCATTCTCAACCATTAGATCTAGTTGACTCTTTGACTAATCTAATGGTCCAGATCTGTCAGGGGTATTTAAGACTTTACACAAATACTTTAATTATTATATTTAATTTAAATATATTATTATTATTATTTATTTAATATTTTATTGTTATTACGCAAAGTGCACAGCAGCAGCCACTGTCTCGGCCGCCGGCCACCGTCGCGCCGCCGGCCGTCGTCGCCGGCCACCGTTTCCAGCCACTTTCCGGTGACTTTTTCCGGTGACTTTTTTGATAACTTTTTCGGTGAATTTTCCGACGAGGCTCCGGAGACCGACCAAACTCCGGTGACTTTTCCGACGAGGACAAGTTAACTAGTTAACCTGATTTTTACTAATAACTTGTTAACAAAATTTTTTTTATTGATAACTAGTTAACTAGTTAACTTGGATTTTTACAGTTAACTAGTTAGTTAACATATTTTCCGGCGAGGACAAGTTAACTAGTTAACCTGATTTTTACTAATAACTTGTTAACATGATTTTTTATTGATAATTAGTTAACTAGTTAACTTAGATTTTTACAGTTAACTAGTTAGTTAACATGTTTTCCGGCGACTGACCAAACTTCGGTGCCTTTTCCGGTGACTTTTTCGGCGAGGCTCCGGAGACCACCCAAACTTCGGTGACTTTTCCGGCGAGGACAAGTTAACTAGTTAACTTGATTTTTACTAATAACTAGTTAACCTGATTTTTACTATTAACTTGTTAGTATGTTTTTTATGATAATTAGTTAACTAGTTAATTTGGGTTTTTAACGTTAACTAGTTAGTTCACATGTTTTCCGGTGACTTTTCCAGCGACTTTTTCCAATGAGGCTCCGGATACCGACCAAACTCCGGTGACTTTTCCGGCAATGGCAAGTTAACTAGTTAACCTGATTTTTACTAATAACTTGTTAACAATATTTTTTTTATTGGTAACTAGTTAACCTGAGTTTTTACAGTTAACTAGTTATCAGCACATAACTAGTTAACATGTTATCTAATCGAGTTAACTAGTTAACCAATTGAATTAACTTTTTATCAAGTTTAACTAGTTAACAAGATTTTTAGTTGATAACTAGTTATCAAAATTAGTTAACTAGTTAACTTATCGAGTTAACTAGTTAACATCATGATATAGATAACGAGTTAACTAGTTAACCAATCGAGTTAACGAGTTACCAAGTTGTTAACTAGTTAAACAATCGAGTTAACTAGTTACCAAGTTGTTAACTAGTTAACCAGTCGCGTAATTTATCGAGATAACTATCTATCAAGTTGTTAACTAGTTATCTAATCGAGTTCTAGTTAACAATCGAGTTAACTAGTTAACCAATCGAGTTACCGGCCGACGGTCGCCGGACTTCCGGTTACCGGCCGACGGTCGCCGGACCTCCGGTCACCGACAACTTTTTTCGATGACTTTTCCCCGACGACTTTTTTCGGTGACTGTTCCGACGACTTTTCCAACGAGGACAAGTTAACTAGTTAACCTGATTTTACTATTAACTTATTAGCATGATTTTTTTATTCATAACTAGTTAACTAGTTAATTTAGGTTTTTACAGTTAACTAGTTAGTTAACATGTTTTCCGGTGACTTTTTCGACGAGGCTCTAAAGATCAACCAAGCTCCAGTATTTTTTCCGTCGAACACAAATTAACTAGTTAACATGATTTTTTACTAACAACTTGTTAACAAGATTTTTTTATTGATAACTAGTTAACTAGTTAACCTGAGTTTTTATAGTTAACTAGTTATCTAGTTAACATGTTATCTAATCGAGTTAACTAGTTAACCAATTGAGTTAACTATTTATCAAGTTGTTAACTAGTTTAACAAGATTTTTAGTTGATAACTAGTTATCAAAATCGAGTTAACTAGTTAACCAATCGCGTTAACTAGTTAACCTGATTTTTACTAATAACTTGTTAACACGCCTTTTTTTTATTGATAACTAGTTAATCAATCAAGTTAACTAGTTATCTACTCGAGTTAACTAATTACCTTATCGAATTAACTAGTTATCTTATCATATTAACTAGTTAACCTATCGAGTTAACTAGTTAACATGTTATTTTACTAATAACTAGTTAACGAATTGAGATAACTAGTTAACTAGTTAGCATCATGATTTGATAACTAGTTAACAAATTTTTATTTTAGTTAACTAGTTATGTTATTTTTAATTAGTTAACTAGTTAACATCATAATTAAGATAACGAGTTAACTAGTTAACCAATCGAGTTAACTAGTTAATCAATCGCGTTAACTAGTTAACTTGTCGAATCTAGTTATACAATCGAGTTAACTAGTTATCATACTGTGAACTAGTTATCTAATCGAGTTAACTAATTAACCAGTCGAGTTACCTAGTTAACTAGTTCAACTATCATCATCCATAATCAACATCATGAAACAACAACAGATTTTATTCATAATAAACATAATCATCATCAAAACATCATCATCGAAACATCATCATTATCAAAACAATCCTCAAAGTTTTAACAACTGCAAATGAGTCATTTGACATAGCCAGTGACTAATTTGCAAATCAATTAAATTTGTGACTTCATTGGGCTTCAGTAAAACGCCTACAGCTGCCGTCGACATCATCGACCTCTGAGTTCCGACCCTCTCCGCCGGCCGCCTCACGTAGCCGACCTCCGCCTCACACCGTAGCTAAGATGCTCTGCCTCCACCAGCAGCCAGATCTGATCTACTATTCCTCCGCTGCTCCTTGTGTCGTACAAATAGATCGAAAGACGAAGAAGAGCAAGGCCGACGACCCACTCATCGTGACCCGCGAAATCCAAGCTTGTAGCCAAGCTGCTCTACCTCCGGCCGCCGCATCTAATCTCCCTCCACTGCTCCGCAAGCCGTACAAATAGATCGGAACATGAAGAAGGAAATCAAAATTATCAGGAAGGGAAAGGCAGGGGTTATTTGGTGGAGGCTGGGACTTGATCGGAAGGCGACGGGAAGAAGAATCGGGAAGGGAAGGGGAAAAGGAAGGGATGATATGGTGTGGTCGACGTTTGAACGGCGGCAAGAAGCTTAATACGAGCAGGGAAGGAAAAGGAGTTAGGGGAAAGGCTATTATTTTGTTTTTCCATTTTTACCCCTTGCTAGATTGGGTTGGATCCGTTCCAAACTATAAAGTTTGGACGCAAATCCGATGCCAGTTTTTTTTGAGGACGGAGAGAATAGTATATGAACTTAACCAAATACAGTGAAAAAAGTCTATTATTAACGTCTTCCAAGTCTACACAGATGTTTCAACAACAAAATTACTTGGTTTCTCATTATATATACTAATTTTTCGTCTTTTTGTCACCTAGAATTGAAATTAAAGCATGGTCAAAGTTTTGGATTCTAGAAATATTTTCAATTTGACTTATAGCTTGTTCTATATTCTGGAAGAGACACGTCTTGTACATTTCTAGCTAAAATGTCAAGGCGGAAAGCTCTACACGGCGTCGACGACGGTGAAGGGTCTTAGGTCAAATTCCCTCGTAAAAAAGTGGGGTCAACTAAATTCATTGTCACTCAAGTTTGGGTCAGTAACAACATAGTCACTAAACTTTAAAATTTAACATTGTCATAACTCAGGTTGATGCCGTGTAAGGTAGAAGTAACTCTGATCTAGTCCACCCATCTTTTGTTAAATTTCGTTCAATTTGTCATGTCATCTAAAAAACTATTATATTTGTTACTCAAATCTCATCCGATTTACTCAATGATCATGTGCAATCTGATAACTTAACCAAACCAACAAAAGAAGAAGAAAAAGAACCCTAACTCCACCCGACCACCGCTTCCGCCATCCCTCCCCAATAGCACAGAGATGGTGGCAACGGTGGTGGGGTGAAGTTAGGGTTTTTTTCTTCTTCTTTTGGTTTGGTTGAGTGATTAGATTGGTTCGTTAATAACTCGGGTGAAATTTGGTTTGGATATCAAATATAATATTATTATTTTGGGTGACATGGTAATATGACATGAAAAATTTAACGAAATTTAACAAAAAATGGACGGAATCGATCAGAATTACTTCTGCGTTACATGGCGTAAACCTGAGTGATGACGATGTTAAATATTAAAGTTAAGGGACCACGCTGTTACTACCAAAATTTGAGTGACCATGAATGTATTTGACCCGTAAAAATGAACACATACATGTTATTATGTTAATCAATGAGGATAGTAAGAGAACACAGAGTACAGAGTCTGCACCGTGGTCAACGAAATCAGAAGAGAACCAGCAATCAGCGACACAATCGTCCAAGGATTCGAACAATAATCCCTCCTCAACGCCGCCTTGTACCGATTCCACCGCCGGTGATAATACTCATTCACCTCCCCACAAACTCCGGCGAAATAGAAATCCCTCAGCACAGTCTGCTTGCATATGTTATTAAACACAGCCGCCACATCTTCCCTTCCACCCAAATCATTAGCTATAATCCTCCTCTGCTCCAAAACCTCCACATCCGCCGCCGTGTCAATCAGCCGATCCATCAACAGAACGTACGACGTAATGTACTGAGTGCTCTCCTGGAAGCACTGCTCATAAGCAATCAAGTTCCTGAACAGCGAATCCGTCGAATCGTGGACTCTCAGCGGCGGGATCCTGAACACCCCGTTCTTGAACTCCAGATCGAACAGAGACCTCGTCTTGTCGCTGACAAATTCGATTCCAGCATCCGTCAGCGCCTCCGCGCAGTGGATTAACTCCGCCACGTTACCGGCCACTTCCCGGCCGGCGGCGGCGGTGGAAGGAGAAGGAGGGAAGTAGCAGTTGTGAATCAAGTGGAGGAGGTGATGGCTGCTCCGCCGCCCGCCGATGACTAACGTTTCCTCGGTGACGACGTGATTAATCGACGATCGGAAGAATCGGAGCGCCAGATCCGGCAATGTCGGAGTGGAGGGACCGGTGGCAGTTTGTGTGGCGGCGATAGTGAACAGCCAATCGAGGATGAAAAAGGGGATCTGGTTCTCGAGAAGAATTAGGTCACGTTGGAGAGTCAAAACCATCCAAGAGGTGGTGAAAATTGGATCGGATTCGAGCCTGAGATCCGAATTGGAGTAGCGCAGGAAGAGCTCCAAGATGAAGCAGCCGTCGAGGAGCATGATCTCGGCGAGCTTGGTGTCGCTCAATTTGTCGAATCGCTCGGAGTAGGAGGCGCGGACGTTGATGTTGAAGCGGAGCATGGCCTTGCCGCAGGCGTCGAGAGTGGCGACGGCGTTCTGGGTTCGTTCGAGGAGGGAATGCATGTACCGCCATTTGTGCTCTGTAAATTTGTCCAAGCTGCTGCTGCTGGTTGCGTCGGCCGGGTGGTGGAATGGTCCGATGGAGACGAGTGTCGGAGTGTAGGCGTCTTTGTTGGTGGTGTGGAGCTTGGTTGGAACTCTGCAAATCTTCCATTTGGATGTGGGAGGGGTGAGTTTTCCGAGTACTGATTTGATGGATTGTAGCCATTCTGCTTCCAGAGCTGCTTCCATGGCGGCAAGGAATCGAATCGAGATATTCAGGCATGATCCGTAGGATACATTTATAAGTTGTAATTTATGTATTGAAATTGAAGGTCAACTAGAGTTCTGGTAGATGGAATCGAAAGTGAGTATAATAAAAAGACTAGGGGGTTCTGTTTTCAGTCTGGTCGCATGGTCCAATAAATTTGGAGTTGGCTCATTGTCTAAATGAGCTCAAAGTAACCTCGTATGAGAATAGTGGAGGGATTTGTAGTTAGTTCTGGATGTTACAAAGGAGATATTTAAGGAAATATGTGTGTTTAATGTATACGCATCGAGAGAATGTTTCATGCCAAAAGTGTATGTCTATAAGCAGTAGCATATGTCCATATTAGTCTGGGTGATATCGTTAGCGTATTCTTCTCAATGGTTGGGAGTACGGAGGTGATGAGCGATCGCCGTGGATGAGACTTCGCCCATCCGGATCTAGCAACGTGTATTTTGTTAGGGATTTTGCTTCAGACGTCAAACACCTAGGATTAATCATGGGCCTCTGTTGTGGACCTTCTGAACCTAGTTGTGGGTCTTTCCTGTTACCGAGTTGCCTGATATCTTTAGGCTACTTTGGTGGATCTATCAGGTCATTTGTTTAAAATCTAATAGGTGATGGGAGAGGTGTCTTGTTAAGTTTACAATAGCTTAGATGAGAGAGTACGAATGAGTATGAAATGAGTACATTTGGACTCGTATGTTGAGGTGCTGATGAAGAAGAATGTAATCACACATTTCATACAATATTGGATCAATACTAAATAGTTGAGATTAAGCATATTCATATTAAAAAAAAAAACTATACTAAAATCACACAATATTATGTTACAAGCTAGAGTCACTTATAACTTATCATTTTTCATAATGTCTCTCTATAATTCCTTTTTATCACCTCATATTTGGTATGAATGAAAAATAATATTCTTATTGTACCAAGTTAAACCACAATTAATCTTGATAAATCTGATTATCTTGTCATGTTACCTCATTAATGAGGGGTTGGCACTTGGTGTATTGTCAACTGTGGACTTATAAGAGAAAAAGTCAACGATATAGAGTGGATTCTCTATTATTTCACATAAGTTCAGCTGTCACTGTAGGGAACCATTCTATTCCCTTGAAATTAGCTGGAGCTGCTTGGTATTACACTCTTTAATTTTTATTTAATTGATTCATGGGATATCTTCTCCTTTTTTTAAGATATAGAATGGATTGGCAAGAATATATGCTGCTTTTTGGTATGAGATATTTCGAATAGTTAGTGAACATACAAGTTCGATTGGTAGACCAATAAAGAGGTTTAATTGGAAGTTGACTGTTAGACGTTCTTGGTGCTCCTTGGGTTCCATGAGAGCGGTTCCTTACAAGGCGTATGGAAGGACTTTAGCTATGAGGACGCGTGTATGTAAGAGATGAAAGCGTGTAATGAGCGGGTAACTGAAAAGTACCGTGGGGTCAACCATTTAGTGAGGACATAAGTCCACTGCCTTTTACGTGTAGTCCTAATGTCTTTCGTGTCCTTTACTGAATGGATGACATGGGCTAGTCCTGATCATCCGATGAGAGCCTACTTCCTAAGGGAAATTGGTGGCAGGCTCTACGGCAACAGGTCTTCTGACTGATGAATCTGCAAAGTAGTAAGCGGCTGATAGTCATAGTTTGGAGGCTCTTCGGCGGAAGGGTGATGGGGGCGAATCCACCCGCCTCAAGTATTATGGGCGGATAGTCCGAGGCCCATCAGTTAGCTATCTCACATAGATAGTTAATTGAAAATTTTAACATTCAAGAGTAATAATCTTGTTTGATTTATGAGTTTAAGTGAGTGTAGAATTTAATATTGTCTACGTAATTACAAAATTAGGAAAGAATAAAGGTAAAAAATGGGCGAGAGAAGATGAGATAGATGTAGTGAAGCTATCAAATAGAAAATTTTGAGGAAACCCTAATCTCAATTCTCAATTCTCAGTAAACCCTAATCTCAATTCTCAGGAATATACGCTACACAGACGTTTAGCTGTCACTGTAGACTGTATATAACAACGTTGTACGATTTTGAAATTTATTAATTCATAAGCAGTGTTTTCAATGTTGTATCCTGCCCCCGATTGGACCGGTCCGACCGTGAACCAGTCAGCTCTCCGGCACCGATAAATTCCGGTTCAATCCTAGTTCGATCCCGGTTCAACCCTGATTTTCCCATTAAACCTTTGAACCCTTGACCTTGCCGGCTCGACCCCCGGTCCGGTTATGAAAACCTTGTTCATAAGATATCCTACCTCCTGGTATGTGAAGGATATCTAAGAGGACTTCTATTTATGAGACCACTTTTATACTCTCTTCGTCGGAAAGACCTCATACAAACACAATCCTCTACTCAGAACACTTAATAAAGAAGACTTCTTACAATTATTTGCTTAAAACACACCCCTCTACTTAGAACGCTTAACAGAGAAAAACTTCGTTAAGATTTTGATGACACGTTATGCTTACTCAGCCCATAGGTTGTCAGATTTGACATGTCAGCAAACTGAAACAAATGGAGGTTGATGATAAGAGGAGCTGGAGGAGATGGATTATCGAGATTTGATGAATGGAGATTGGAGGTTGAGAGTAGGGGTGGGCACTCATCCGCCTCGCACCGCTCCGCACCGCACCGAGCCGCAAATTTTTTTATCCGCACCGCACCGAACCGCATTACGAATAATACGCGGTGCGGTTTTATTTTCATGCTCGTAGTCTGCGGTTCGGTTGAGTCGTAACCGCTATTTAACGGTTCAAACCGCAAACCGCAAATCATAATTAAAACCATGATGAATTACAGCAAACAAAACTCTAAATGTTCAAACTTCAATTACAACATAGTCCACTCAATGTTCAACCAATCGAATATGAATGCGTGCGGCTTGAACCTCAATGTATGTCGTTTGAGGTTTTCCTGCGGTTTCCATCAATGCGTGCGTCGGTTCGAACCGCACCGTTGCCCACCGCTTAGTTGAGAGCATGTGCTGGAGGTCGGGTTTATTTGAGAGAGGATAAGGATGAAATCGTTCGGTTTCTCTGACATTCAAATCTAACAACCTACGGGATGAGTAAGCATAATGTGTTAGCAAAATCGTAAAAAGTTTATAAAAAATTCTAACGGAAGGGCTTCTTTGTTAAATATTCTAAGTAGAGGGTGTGTTTTGCGAAAATAATTGTAAGGAGGGCTACTTTGTTAAGCGTTCTATGTAGAGGACGTGTTTTCTGCAAATAATTGTATAAGAGTTTGTTTGTTATCTTTCATTAGTACAGGGACCTCCGACCTATTATCCCTAAAATATTTAGTCAAAAAAGAAAAATTTCCGTAACAGATTAATGATGGGGAGATGATGTGGCAAAAAAATCAATTTAATAACAAAAACTCCAAAAATAAAACAAAACCAACTAAATACATAATTTAATTAAAAATGAACTTAATAACTAGTTAGACGGCCTCTATCACATAATGAATATCTTTGGGGTCTGGTACTTAGGATTGCTCACCATCATTTCGTAGACAACGTTTAACTCATTGTCATCCATCAGTAGGAGTGAATAGTAAGCCACGATTTCTCCGTTGGAAAACACTAGACAGTGATAGATGGTGATTTTCACTACATGCAATTCAACTCATTGTCATCCATCAATGGGAGTGAATAGTAACCAAATGATATATATTAAACCAATGTGCTTTCAAGGTACTTTTCTTTCTTTGATTACCTCTCTTAACGTGTTTGTTAAAGTAACTTGTAACCCGTGCACAAAACTCTTTATTTTGTTGTGAGTTGTCTTTGCACGCTATTAGTTGAGGTGATGAGCGAAGAGCTTGCAAGCATTTTGTCATCTTCAACGCTCCACTTCTTGTGACTTTGAACAACATTACTCATTTCGTCGGACTCCACAATCTCGTGGAAATCATATATTTCTATTTCTATAACAACAACTCAATATCAGAGATATTTAATTTTAGAGTTTAACTAATTAGGTGTAAATAACATAGTATTTAAACTGAGTTTGACATATTTATGTTCAAAGCATTAATGTATTTATTAATATTTCAATGATATTATATTATCAATTAAATCCTACAAGTTTATAAAACTTTTAAAGTTTAATTTAGACCATTGTGCGATTTTTTCAATAAATTAATTTTTTTTAGAAAAGTGACTATGATATTAAGACAAAAAAAGCAGTAGCAATCTAAACTGTTCATTACTTTAAGACAAAAAAAGCAGTAGCAATCTAAATTGTTCATTACTGTTGCTTGCTTATGAACAGTAATGAACAGTGTCACCAAACCCTATTCTCTTACCACGTGTTCACTGATTTACACTGATATGGGATATGGGGTTTATATGATTTGTGCTGACATGGTCTTTTTTTTTTTTAAGTAAGGAACTGACATGGCCACTGAAAGTTGAAACCGAAGGCAAAGTTACAGAATGGTCATTAGAAGGGTTTGTAAATTATGAATTTTTTTTTTACTTTAGCTTTTTCCCCACCTTCCTGAAACTCTCTCGGTCTCTCTCCTAATCCAACCATACAAATTTTGTTAATATTCTTATTGTCCCACGTATGATCAACATATAAATCTTTTTAGGGTTAATACACCTTTTTACCCCTCTACTATGCAAAGTTAACAAACATACTCTTTTACTATTTTCTAACCGATTTAACACCCTCTACTTTGAAAATTTTAACAAATATGATCCTCCATTTATCTTTTCATCTATTTTTCGTCTAATGAGTTGATTATACATGCTAAATCATATTATTTGTGCACAACATCGCTAATTGGGATGTCCACAAGGTGAAAATATTTAAATTAAAAAGAAAAGATAAAGGAAAAGTACATTATAATCACTATTATGTACGGAGGTGTTTGTGGTGTTCCTTTATATTTTTCTTTCTAATTTAAATAATTTTCGATTGGGAACATTCCAAACAGCGATAAGGTGTACAAATAATATGACGTGGCACGTACAATCAACACATCTAATGAAAAATAGATGAAGAATTAAACAAAGGGGCATATATGTTAAAATTTTCAAAGTAGAGGGTGTTAAATCGGTTAGAAAATAGTAAAGGGGTATGTTTGTTAACTTTGCATAGTAGAGGGGTAAAAAGGTGTATTAACCCATCTTTTTATCATATATAAGTTGCATATATAAATATATAATATATGGTTAACATTTTGGTGACGTGGCGTAATCGGTGGCGTGGTAGCATATTATTGGTCCATTAAATTTATTCATTACGTGATAGCATATTACTGGTCCAATAAATTAATTCAGAAAATTACACTATTAATATGATTTTATTTTATATTACAATAATACCTCAATTAAAGATTGATTTACAAAAAATAACAAACTCAGGTAACGGGTTGATAGACATCAGAAACTGAAAATCAATCGGAATCACAAATCAATCATCTTATTAAGTGTAATATTATAGAAAATGATAACAAAGTTAACGGGGACATAGACTAAGGTTACATAAATTTTATCAATTTATTAGGGTGTAAGTTATTATATATTATGTTTATGGATTAAACGTATAATTTTAATACTCTATTCTCCTAACCAATAATATGTTGTCACATATATATAGCAATGTAACCGATTATGCCACGTCACCGTAGCTTTTCCCTATTATTCATCTATCATTTTTATTTTATCCAAGAAAGTATGTTTATTTAAATATGCATCACAACTTATTACGAAAAAAATTATATCACTCACTTATATATTTGGTCATGTTAATAAACGAGTAAGTAAACACAAATTATATGTACATTTAATTTTTGAGGCATCGCGCGACTCCGCAACCTAGTAGTATATAAAACTTTAAACTATATGACGAAAAATTAATTATTATTTCATCAACAAAAAAAAAATGCAGGAGTTGCAAAAATAATGCAGCACATAGCCTCTTATTGCTTAAGGCAAAGGATCTGCGTCCAAACTTTAAAGTTTGGAACCTTCCAAACCAAATACAAGGAGGGGTAGTTTTGACTTTTAAAAAATATTATAACCCTAATCTAATTCTCCAAACACCGCCGCACAAATCTATTCTCTCTTTGTTTTATGAACCGTCACCGTGATTATTTATGGTGCCGGCGATCTTCGTCCGGAGCTCTGCACGCAGACGGCGGAGGCGGAGGCGGCAGCGGCTGCTGATCCTGATTCTTGTTCTTCTCCCTTCTACTTACGCTTGAACTCCTCGTAACGCTGCCTGAAAGTCAACGTAAAAGCTTCTGTCGGCCTCTCACCAAAAAGCTTCCATCGGTTGGATCCCGTGGTCAATAGAGATAAACTTTGTACCCACTATCACCAATCAAATCTCTTCACTAATTAATAGCTCCAAATTGACAGCTCCAAATCGACGAGGCTGTGATGAAAGGTTGACGATGGCCTGGATCTCCGCACAGATGCCATCCCGCCGCCGCAAGTTCGGAACCCGAATAAAAGCTTTGGAGCGGCCTCCGATACGGCAGCCTTCTACACCAGCCAATTCCCGATCCAGATCACGCCTACACAAATATGGAAGGAGAAAATTAAAAAGGAGGGTGGGAGAAATCATCGCAATCAAAGAGGAAAGCTTGAAAGGATTCGATGAGAGATTGGGAAGTATGAGGATTTAGGAGCTCAATCGGTGTTGATGAAGGTGTCGGTGAGCTATTTCTTTTGGCGACGGTGAAGAATGGAATGGAATGATGATGCAGAGGAAGAAGGTGAAGAATGAAATGATGATGCAGAGGAAGAAGGAAAAAAGGAATATGTTCTTTGTTGATTTGTCTGTTAGTTACCAATTTGTAGTGAGTGTGAGTGGGTTAGTGTGTATAATCAGTTAATAACATATATTAACCAGTTACCAATTTTGATGTTTATTAATTATTTTAGTTATGTTGGTAACTAGTTAACTCGGTTGGATAACTAGTTAATTCGATTGGTTAACTAGTTAACTTAATTGTTAACTAGTTAACTCGATTAGATAACTAGTTAACAACTTCATAAATAGTTAACTCGATAAATTACGCGATTGGTTAACTCCATTGGTTAACTAGTTAACTCGTTATTTAAATGATGATGGTAACTAGTAAGTTAACTAGTTAACTAATTTTGATAACTAGTTATCGACTAAAAATCTTGTTAACTAGTTAACAACTTGATAAAAAGTTAACTCAATTGGTTAACTAGTTAACTCAAATGGATAACTAGTTAATTCGATTGGTTAACTGGTTAACTGATTAACTCGATTAGATAACTAGTTAACTCGATTAAATAACTAGTTAACTTGATTTGATAACTAGTTAACTAACTTGGCTAACTAGTTACCTAATGTTGATAACAAGTTGAGTAAAATTTGGATCATCAGTTAACTAGTTAACTCGATTAAATAACTAGTTAACAACTTGGTAACTAGTTAACTATAAAAACTCAGGTTAACTAGTTATCAAAATAAAAAAATCTTGTTAACAAGTTATTAGTAAAAATCCGGTTAACTAGTTAACTTGTCCTCGCCAAAAAAGTCACCAAAGTTTGGTCGGTCTTCGGATTCTAATCGAAAACGTCAACGGAAAACATGTTAAAAATTCATGCTAATAAGTTAATAGTAAAAATCAGGTTAACTAGTTAACTTGTCCTCGTCGGAAAAGTCGTCAGAACAGTCACCGGAAAATGTCATCGGAAAAGTCACCGGAAAAAGTGGCCGGCGACCAGCGACGGCGGCCGGCAACGGCGACTGGCGATGCCGACCGACGACCGGCGACGGCGGCCGGCGACGGCGACGCGCGCGCGCGACGGCGGCCGCGACTGGCATGGCGACCGGAGACCGCGGCCGGCGACAGTGGCTGGCGGCAATGGGTTGATTAAAACAAAATATTTAAATAAATAATAATAATAAAATATTTAATTAAATATAATAATTAAATTATTTGTGTAAAGTCCTTAATGCTCCTATTAAATCTGGACCATTAGATTGGTCAAATAGTCAAACTAGATCTAATGGTTGGAGTTGGGTTTGGAACTTTGCAAACTCTCAAAGGTTTGGACGCTGATCTATTGTCATTGCTTAACCAAAAAAAAAAGCCTCTTATTGACTTTTCTTGCAAGTCCTTGCTGTATAATGTATACTACAAAATAGCATCATCCTTCACGGCGTCAACTCTAATAGAAGGCAACGTTCAGAATCAATAATACTCTTCAACTCTTTTTCTTTCGATTTGCAGATCCAAAAAAAAAAAAAAAAAACCCGATGGACACCAAATCCACGTCGGAAGCAGTCCAACGCAATTCCTTCGCAGAGTACGCCGTTTTGAAATCCTCCTCCTCTTCCACCACCCTCAACCGCCTTCCCGACGACGCCTTACTCGACATCCCCGCCCAACCGGCCTCCTCAACTTCTCCCTCCTTCCTCCCTCCGCCGCAGTCAAACCCACCGTCTGTCGGAGTGTCCCCCGTCGGCTCACCTCGCTCCACCTCATCTTTCTTACCCGGTGAGTTATATATGTTACTTCAGTAATTAATCTTTCTGGGTTTTGATTTTGACTTGTAGTTTGTTTGAATTTTCTGGGCGTGGGAAAGAAATGAGCAGCCACCGGGACCTGGTGGCGGCGGCGCGTAGGGAGCACGACCACTGCGGGACGGCGGAGGAAAAGGAGTCATTTAAGAAAAAGTGGGTGCCGTTCTTGCTGAACAGGCTGAGGGAACTATCGGAGATGGAAGCTAAGAGTACGGTTGGTGTGGAGATAGCCGACACGGTGGAGCTGTTGAAGACGATGTACTCGTCGGAGACGGTGTGTAAGGAGATCGGAGAAATAAGCGACAAGAGCCGGCAAGGGGTGATTAAGTTGCAGGAAGGGTTGTTGCTTGTTGACAAGGCTAAGGAGCAGATACGATCTGCTCTCAACAAGAAGCTCTTCTCTGCTGAATGAATTTTGTTGTTGAATGCCATGGATTGTTCACTGTAAAATTAATCATGTTGTAATTGTTCAGAAGTGTTAATTAGGGTTTTTTTAATATGTTTTAATTGCAAGACTTATGTATTGATTTCCATGATTCTTATAATGTATCTTTCTTTCTTCCTTTCTTATGCATTGAATCAACCCTTTTGTTTCAGAGATACCAGTTTTCCAGAAATCTAATTAGGTCTGTTAAACCTAAATTCATAAGCAAAAGATTTTCTAGATATGTACACTGTGATGAGATCAATACATTAATAATGGTATCTCCTACAGTGACTTTGACTTAACTTCAAGTAAGATAATTTGAAGTTTTGTTATGTAAGATAATCATCTGTTACATAAGCCTTACATAATGAAGAGTATTCTTACGTAACATGTCAAATTAAGCCTGTTACATAAGATAATCACCTATTATGTAAGCCTTGCGTAATGAAGAGTATTCTTACGTAACATGTCAAATTAAGCATGTTATGTAAGATAATCACCTATTACCGTGTTACGTAAGCCTTACGTAATGAATAATATTTCTTACGTAACATGTCAAATTAAGCCTGTTACGTAAGATAATCACCTGTTACGTAAGTCTTACGCAATGAAGAATATTTCTTACGTAACATGTCAAATGAAGCCTATTACGTAAGATAATCATCTATTGCGTCACTACAAAAAAAAATGATCTTTAGCTACTGCAAAATTACAACGGCATGGAAATGCAGTAGCAAATAGTTGGTATTTGCTACGGCATTTTCATGCTGTTGTAATTTTGCAGTAGTTAAAGGTAAATTTTTTTGTAGTGCGTTAGCCTTACATAATGAAAAATATCTCTTACGTAACAGAATTTACTAACTCCAAGTCATTATAATTACAATGACTTGAAGACACCATAGGAGATCCCTAATGGATCATAAATAGAAACATTGTAGCATATCTCGTACCGGATGCTAGTAATGTAGTCAGTTGCATGCATGATTACCTTCTCGATTGGTAAATATGAATAATATCAATCTCGTGTGCCTTGTCCAACGACTCCTAGAAGAATAATCTCAAGCTTCAAGCTGCTCTTGGTATGACGTTCAACAAGCAGAGCCGCCCATTCTGTGGCACGTTTGACTCTTAGATATCTCCCAGGGGTGTTGCCGGTAGTCCTCACCCTTTAGGTAGATTGTAGTTAATTTATAGCTTACTTCCTTGATTCTCCTCTCGTAGCTATCTAAAACAAATAATCTCAATCAATCTCGTAGTCCCAAAAGAAGATTCTAGTGTCTAGGTTAAATTTTTATTATATTTCTGCTGTTGCATCTGGTAAAACGGGTTTTGAAGAGAAAATGGAAATAATAAGTAAGAAGATATGAGTTTTGGGTTTGAATTTTGATATTAAGGCATTATAAAATGGTGTGATCTGTCAGAGAAGTTGGCTTCTCATTCTGTTCATAATGCAACTTGCCAGTTAATTACGTACTACAAAGAGCTGTCTTCTAATATGTCAACCCTAACAAAAAAACTAATCATAACAATGAGGCTGGTATAGTGAGGTTTCGTGTGAGAAGTGTGAAATGTGGTTTGGTAGTTAGGTTTGGTAGTTCACGGGTGTCAAACACCCTTAATCAAACTGATAACAGAAACGTGGGAAGCCAACTCCAATACAATTATTCAGAATAGCTCGCTCAGTATCCTGACTAAGAGCACAGTCAGGTGAGTACCCAGGGGCAGACTATGCCCGAGATGGGCTAAAAGAACGGCAACCTGATTGCCTTCTCTAAAAACGTGTGAGACGCGAACCTCCCAAACTCGATTGCACCACTCCTGGATCAAGCGGGTAGAGTGACTATGACGCGACCTACCGGGGTGGTAATCGATTTGATAGCTTCCACGGCCGGCCGCTAAAGAATCCAACTGGAGGTGAACCTTCATGTGACCCAACTCCCAAGCAATCTTGAACCCAATGGAAGTTGCACGTAATTCAGCTAGCATGATGGAGAACTTACCAAGGTTTTCCGTGAAGTAGGAAAGGTGACGTTCACGGACAATGCCGCCAACTGTTGCTCGGTTTTGGTAACCCACCCGGCCTGCGCTGGATTCCAACTGACAAGGACTTCCTCTTTCCGTCAAAAAATCTCCGATAAAGCTTGCGAGTCAACTTTCATTATATCTCGAACTCCCGCGATTCAATGAAGGATTCACAGACAGAGCTTATCGCTAATAAACTTTATCATTTTTCATTTGTATTCCTAAATTTTCACATCATTATTTTCTTAAACAAAATGTATATAGGGGTCGTTTGGAAAAATGATATGTAGGGATATTGAGATTGGGGGATATTGAGATGTCATTAGTATTGATATGTTCAGCCAATTATCATGATATCATTGTTTGGTGTAGTGGTATTGTTCTAGGTGGAGATAAGTGACTTAATTGTGAAAATGACAGAAATACCCTCAAGTGTTGGTGAGAGAAAAATAGTTGGTGTTGAGAGTAATGATTAATGGCAATGTAATTTGAAATTAAAGTGTGTGGCAAAATTGTCTGGAAAAAGTAATATCAATATCACCCCTCACATATTCTAGGGGGAGTAGAATATGTGTGGAGTGATATTGATATTACTTTTTCCCCCAAATATTCTGATATGTGGTACGAAAAAAACAGTGATAACTCGAATATCATGATATCTGCTGATATCAATATCAATATCCTGTTACCAAACGACCCCATAAGTTTTTCTATAACTCAACCAAGACTTTCAACTTTCTAGATCGACACTTTCTCTCAACTAAACCCTAGCACTGCCTAACTAGGGTTATAAAATTCCATTTCTTCATTTTATTAAGCAGACTTCTGATCAACTGAAATTTAAATTCCATTTATAATTATTATACCAAAAAAGGATTTAAATTTTTTTTTTTAAAAAAGTCTAAAATACCTTTCAATTTCTTGAGAGATTATTTCCAATAAGAGTTTTCTCCACACAGATTAATTTGTGGTTATCTTACACGCCATGGTTATACTGGATCAGGACGGAAACCCGCTACCCGGATCCAGAACCAGCAGAGCTCGTGACAGAAGACCGCCGCAGCAGCGGGATCGAACTCAGAGCCGCCGCGGCCGCCGCCAGTTACCACGGGGGAGAAGAAGCAGTAGTGTACATTATTCAGAGCCAAACCATCCTCCTCCTCCATCCTTCATCGACGATATCTCTTCAGAGTCGTCGTTCCCACCATTGGGCGACTCCGGTCAACAGTCAACGTTCATCAATTCCTTCCTCCGGTTCAATTTATCCCCCACCGCCGCTCCTCTGCCTCCCCGAGATCCGATTCCGGAGCTTCCGGAGCAGATATCGAGCTTAATTATCAGCAGACCTGATCAGATCGATGAGCAATTAAACCAGAGAGTGGATCAAATCAGCGACGGCGTGAACTTTCCTTCTGCCGATTTCGGATTTAAGAATAGCTTTACGGAAGATCCGATGAGCAGGATTGGGAATCTGGTTTCACCGAAGAGGACGACGCATGTCGTGATCGGAAGTGTTAGTTGTCCGGTGGTTGAGGATCTCTCTCTGTTGCGGCGGCGGGATAGGAACTTCGACGGGAAGGTTAATTTCGCCAAGATCAAATTAGAATGATTCTCTCAACATTTTGTTGTGTTTAATTTGTAGATTTCTTTAATTTGTATTTTCTGATTTTAATTATCATCTCTTAATTACACAAAATGTTAGAATGTTGGGGTGGAATAATTTAATCTTTATGTATAACAATTCTTCATTGATCGTTAACCTTTGGAGAGGAAAAATAGAAATCTTCTCTATCAAAATTGCAAATGTATCAACTGTTAGGGACGCTTGTGCACTCTATCACTCAATCGGGTGGAGACAGTGGCGGAGCCAGAATTTTTGTGAAGGGGTGCACGTATAAATTTTTTCATCTAACTATATTTACCTTACAATTTGGGATAAACAGTAACTAATAGTTCACATAACAACTCAACTCAAATGTTATGTAAAATTGACGGCATAATGTTAACAAAATCTCCACAATCTCATCTAAAATGTGAGATTTTAAATGCACGAATTTGAGACTTTTGGGGAACTACAATACATTAATTTGTGACAGAAAAATGACAAAATAACAACGCATTGACTACATGTATTCTGTGGAATCACTCATCTATGCTCCAAATCACAAATACTAAACATCCTCTAAAGGATATTAGAGACGGTGAGTGGGATATGAAATAAATGTCCGGCATTTGGAATTCTAACAAAGTTAGTTTTAAATTAGATTAACCACAAAGATTAAGAGAAAATAGCATTTTGGCCCACTCTACTTTGCCAACTTAATAAATAACCCCTATACTATAAATTGCTCTTTTTAATCCCTCCTACTTTGGCTACTTTGCATTTTTGGTTCCTTCCATTTCAATTGTCGTCTTCAAGTCAACGTTAATTGGTGCACATCAGTACACCACGTTAACTCCAATAGCCATGTATTAGCTTACTAAGCATCTTTTAATCTACTAATACATTAAAGCAGATACCATTTTTTTCAGTTGACACGTCAGCTTTTTGAGGATTTTAGAGCTCCTCCTTCATTCTAGGAATGAGGGTATTTTGGATAAAAATCGGTTCTGACAAACAAAATTTTTTGATTCTTTTCTCATGAACAAGGATCGATCTCTCAACCTCATGGTTAAGAACAAAGTGAACAACCAACAATGCCACACCTAATGATTGGAGGAGTTTACTATTTAATCAAAGAAAAGTTGCAGTGTTTTCAACGTAACAACAAGAAAGCATCTACTAATACATTAAAGCAGATACCATTTTTTTCAGTTGACACGTCAGCTTTTTGAGGATTTTAGAGCTCCTCCTTCATCCTAGGAATGAGGGTATTTTGGATAAAAATCGGTTCTGACAAACAAAATTTTTTGATTCTTTTCTCACGAACAAGGATCGAACTCTCAACCTCATGGTTAAGAGACAAAGTGAACAACCAACAATGCCACACCTAATGATTGGAGTAGTTTAATCAAAGAAAAGTTGCAGTGTTTTCAACATAACAACAAGAAAGCATAACTATAATGCTTTTGTTTATTATATCCCAACAATTGATAACAAATTTATAATTTTTTACCAACATATGAATTAAATGATTATATATTAAAAAGTAGAAATAAAAAGTAGAAAAAAAGTATATATTAAAAAGTAGAAAAAATTCAACCACACTTCTAAGTAATCTAAATAAAAATTATTTTCCGGTAAACTATTAACACAAAAAATCGGCCAATGGGCCGCTGATAATCTAGTTGAGAATATAAGTATATATAATTATATAGAATGAAATCGACGAATAAAACATGTGATTTTAAAACCCTTCGTATTTCACCATAATCTTCGCGATACCTCCCTACCCAACTCTTAGTCTCCTACCTCCGATATCTCTCTTTGTCGAAATGCGGACGTCTCCAAATTTAACGTTAAGAAGACGATAGTTGGAATGGAATGACCCAAAATGTAAAGTGGCCAATGTAGGAGGGGTAAAAAGAGCGATTTATAGTATATGAGACTATTTGTTAAGTTGACAAAGTAAAAGAGCCAAAATGCTATTTTCCCCAAAGATTAATAATGATATAACCAAAGATAACAAATTTCCTGCACCCCTTTCTATTGAATGGCTCCGCCAATGGGTGGAGAGACGTGGATATTGAGGGGATGCGACACAAGAGCAGCAGGCGGTGGCCCAGCGGTAGGTGTTTGCTCGTGACGGTGGTGCCATAGTTGTAGACATTGTGCTTCTCTTGGACTCCCTTCCCCGACTAAGATTGCTGGCAGTTCGACGTCAATCCAATATGGCAGCCCATTATGTGGCTCGCCAAGCGCTTCGTTGCCTCCCAAGCCATCATGAATTCATGACGTTAATTCGTGCACATTCAGTACATCACGTTAGCTCCAATAGATATTTATTAGCTTACTAAGTGTTTTTAATTGAGAATATAAGTATATATATAATTACATATGATGAAATCGATGAAAAAAACGTATGATTCTAAAACCCTTTGTATGTCATCATACTCTTCGCAATACCTCCTTAATTTATCTCCCTGATCAAATCTTAGTGTACCTACCTCCGATATCTCTCTCTGTTGGTGTGCAGATGTGTCCAGATTTAACGTACAAAGACCATAGCTGAAATGGAAGTACCGAAAATGCAAATTGGTCAAATTAGGAGGGGTAAAAAGAGCGATTTATAGTATAGGGGCCTATTTGTTAAGTTGGCAAAGTAGAGGGGGCAAAGTGTTATTTTCCCTATTATTAATTACGTTTAGTATATAAATCCGGTTATTAATATTGTCAGTTTTGCACATTACTTCACTAATGACGGTTGACTTTTTGGAAAAACACCAACCTGATTTCCTGCATTTTGCACATGAAATTAAAGAAAAGTCAACTATTAATGTAGAGTGGAGTCATTGCTAATTACTCTTCCTTTTTTAAATCTCATAATTAGCAATTTGTTACATCAGATTGAGGTAATATGCTGATGTATATATCAAGAATCAAGATGTATGATTTCTGAATGCCTTATAATTATTATTTTAATTCTCATTAAACATAATTTCTTATACCAAATATTTTCTGGGGATTTAGTTAGAAGTTGACTTTTGACTTGATAGCAACAATTTTCACACTAGTGTAATGGATTTGAAATATGAAAATATAAATGGGATTTGGAATCTTGAATTTTTATCGATTAATTATAATAAAACCATATAAAAATTGATGCATTATAATAACCAAAATTATCAAAGGACGGTTCAACGTTAATTTTATATACTCAATAAGGGATGACCTAGTGCGCTAGGTTAGAGAAAGGGATGTGGTTCCAATTCCGAAATTCACTTGGGGATGAGACTAGAAATTTAATCCCAATATTTGACATACAATATGGTGTTCGATACTAGATAAACAAACAAAAAAATATTAATTTTATATTATTCATTAAGAATTTCATCGATGAGACAATAACCAAGAAGACATCTAAGAGGGGGTTTTTTTTGGTGGGATCTAAGAGGGTATTTGGTGTTTGTGATTTGGTGAGATTTTTTTTTTTTATAGAGAATACATATATTATAGTGAATGCCTTATTTTTTTTAAATTAAAATTCATGCATTATAATTCCCAAAAAAAGTTCAAATTCATGGATTTAAAATCTCACCTTTTAGGTGAGATTGTGGAAAATTCTTCATTATTTATTTTATTTCCACCGTATGTTTAGTATGCTTTTTAGGTGAAATTGATATATGGTCATAAATAATTCAGGAAAATAGACGGTATAACTTTTAATTTATGAATTTAAAACACAAATACTAAACATGCTTATTTATGAAAATGAACAATTGTAAAACTTACATTTCAAATACACCAATTTTAAAAAAATCATGTATTTTAAACCGCATATACCAAACATTTCCTATGTTACTTAATTTGGATGTTACAACATGGTGATGCAAGCAAACTAGTTGATCTAGGAGTCGCAATTCAGTTTAGGTTAATGGTTAGGGAAAATGGTACTTTGTCCCCCTCTACTTTGCCAAGTTAACAAACAGCCCTCTATACTATGAAATGATCGATTTACCCCCTCTTACTATAGCCAACCTAACAATCAACCCCCTCCATCCAAATTTCCATCCAAAAATTCGTTAAGTGATGACTCATCAATAATTAATGATTGTACATTGCCACATCATCGAGATGAGTTGAGTTTATAAATTTAATTTAATTCTTTTTATACTTTTTTTTTTCTCTTTTTGGTTGAGATGGATGAAACTCGATGATGTGGCAATGTACAGTCATTAATTATTGATAACGGATTTTTGGTTGGAAATATGGATGGATGGAGGGGGTTGATTGTTAGGTTGACTATAGTAGGAGGGGGTAAATTGATCGTTTCATAGTATAGGAGGTTGTTTGTTAACTTGGCAAAGTAGAGAGGGGCAAAGTACCATTAAATTAGTTGACCAATTGCTCGGTCAGTCAAGAAGCGGTTAACCATATTTTAGCAAGTCGGTCAACAGTTAAAATGCGGTTAAGCGACTTTGATCGAAACAATAATGGAATAATGAGTTCTAAATGCAAGTGCTTATATACATGGTGTATAATTTATGATATTATTCAATTTACACATAATTTTAAGGTTAAAAGTAGGTTAAACCGGTTTTTTTACTAAGGTTAAACCGGTCAAATTCGGTAAAAATGGTTAAATCGGTCAAAATATGGCAAACAATTTTGGCCAAAAAACAGTCGACTAAACTAGATGTTAGAAGGGCACAGTTAATTTTCCGTTGACCCAGTTTTGGTCAATTTTCAATCAATTTTATTTCGATCGATCATTTATCAAACTTTCTTACGATTAACGATTTTAATCGGTTAATACCCGAATTGACCGACTCCCACCCTACCTCATACAATACAAGCATTTCATATATGCCTACGTTCTGGGCTCCGGTGTCCCCATCATCAAAGATTTAGAGACCGTTCATGAATGTGAGTAATGTAAAGCCCATAAACTTGGGCCCATGTTCCAAAACAATGTTTGGCCACTAAATAGTCGAATGACTCTATCTCGGTTGATGCAGATGGTGAGTTCTGCATGCATCTAAGATATTCATTCTCGCCTTGCATGGGACTCGGATGGCCGTTCCTGAAATTTCGGAGACCCTGTTCTAATTTTACTATGTGGCCCTATTAAAAATGATAGTTTAAACTCAATTTGTTGTGTTAACCTAAGTGCCTAACTTGACTTGGTTGGGTATACCCATTGATTGGGAGCAATAATAATACCCATTCATGATGGCAGTGGCGGAGCCAGAAATTTGACCAAGGGGGTGCTTGGTTCGGGAAAAAAAATTTACATAATATAACAAATAACAATAAACGAAACAAAGAGTCAACAATAACATTTAAGATTCGTACAATAAAATAATCACAAATTACAACGAACCACGACGAGATTTCATATTTTGAAAGCATTGTATAACAGCTTCCTTGTCCAAACTAGCACATAAATCTTGTTCAATATATGTCACCATTGCGTCGTTCAACCACTCATCGTTCATTCGATTACGAAGCTCGTTCTTGATATATTTCATAGATGAAAATGATCTCTCCACACTTGCTGTTGCAATCCAAGCAATATGCAGCATCTTCTGCAATACTATACTCTAGCCACGTATATTGATCAAACCAAGAAGGGTTAAACCTTCGCCTCCTTTCACCAAACTCTCTAAATTTAAAGAATGTTCACGAGGTTGATAGGGACCTTTCAGAAGGTAGCTCTTCTAATTTCATCTTGCACATTAGGATGATAAATCGAAATTTTCTGTCTTAAACCAGGATCGGCTTCAAGAGGTATTCCATTAATCTTCCATTCTTCAGAAAGAGAGGGAGACTTACTTGGAGGGCCTTGTATCGATTGGTTCACTGATGAAGATTGTGCATTCACGGGAGGAAAAGTTGATGCTTGCTTGCTTCCATCCGATTCAGTTTCCTTCACTGCCGCAGAAGTAGCTTTTTCTTGCTTGCTTCCATCCGATTCAGTTTCTTCCACAGTCGTAGAAATAGCTTTTTCAATCCTTGAAAAGTATCTCTTCATCTAATATCACATACGAACAACCAATTACTTCTTAATTTCGAAAACCCTAAAAATTCACTAACAAATACATAAACCCTAACGATTCAATTGAAGACTATAATTAAAACATGTAAATCATAGTATTACCTTGTTTCGATTCAAGTAGAAGAAAAGAAGAAGAACAACATTAGGATTTAGGAGGCAGCCGGCAAGAGCAGCAGTAGCACTGTAGAAGAATGGAAGTTGCAGCAACAGAGTGAACTCAGAAGAATGAAGAATGGAGGCAGAGTCTAGAAGAGATGGAATAGATGGAAGTCTAGAAGAGTGGTCGATTTAAGAGGCTGGGCGGTTGGGGAGAGCCGGAGAGTGGTCGGAACTCGGAAAAATCGCAGTCGGCTGGGCTCTGAAACTGCTCCTCTGCTGTCAATATTTCCCCGTTCGACAATGAGAATGTGGGAATTAGGATTTTTGGGGTTTGTTTAAACTATGTAAATACAAACACGTGCATATATAAGAAAGTATTGTTGTTCAGTCGGATGGTTGTTGATGCTGACTTGTGCCTGAGAGGTCTCCGTTCGAAACTTTGTGTTGTAAATGTGGGAATTAATTTTTGATAAAAGCCAAGGGGGCTGCAGAGCACCCCTTTGGCCTATGTGGCTCCGCCACTGCATGATGGTATATACGTCTAACCTTATACCCGTAAAAATATACTCTCTTTATACCCGATCTTCCATCAAGTGGGTTTTGGGTGATGAGGTATATTGACTTAGACTCATTGTCATTCCCTGTATGAAATTTATTAACAATTAAAAAAAATGTAAAATTAAAATAATATATAAGTATAACTAATCATATTTATATATTTAATAATAAATTTAGAGAAAAATAATGATAATAAAATTAGAAATATCACTTAAAAAAATATTGATTAGAATTTAGAACAAGAAACTTAGTTTTATTTTGCCAATGATGAGAATTGAAACCTTGACCACCTAATACCAAACAATCAATTAAGCCACTAGACCACTATTATATTTATGTCTATCTTTTGCCGGATTTGTTTATAATATATGTTTTAGGTGTTTCTAGTTAACCCGAAAATTATGAGGCCCCCGATATTTTGAGGCCCTGTGCCGTAGGGCATACTAGCACACCCTCAAGTCCGGCCCTGCTCCTATTCATCACATGGGTCTTGAGGTTGATAACTATTTTGATATCTCTAGGGAAAAAATACCCTAAATTGTTTTTAATTTCCTATCTAATAGTAGAGTTGTTGACGAACTAATTAGTTGAGCCGAACTTATGATCAAGCTTGGTTTGTTACTTTTAGGAAAAGTTCGAGATGAGAAATTGAAGCTTGTGTCGCTCGAGCGAACTAGAGTCTACCTCATTAAACTATCCTTATCGAACTTAACAAGCTAATATTCAAGTTTTCTCTCGATTTAATGCTCAAGATGGCTCGTGAGCCTGTCGAGTTAAGTGTACGCTTACCCAATTTTGACTTGTTTAAAATCGAGTTGAGTTGCAAACAAACTTTTTTCGAGCTGCTCACCTTGGCTTGAATGCGTTGTCCAAACTCTAAATGTCCAAAATGCTTTATGCAAGCCTGGGTAATTAGCCTTAGGAGTCCATTCGTTTGAGAGTTGTACAAAATCGTCCCATTTGTATGAAGAAAAAAAAATCAATCAATCTCATACATTTAAGAATCATACAAAATCATCTTATCTACCACTTTTTCGACCGAATCTCCTTGTTCGCATGTCGAGTTAGCTCCAACTCAACTCTACTAACCTAATCGCTATGTATTGAACCTACCCAAACCAACTCAAATCCTAAAAACCAGACTAAAAGTCAATTAGGTTTGGGTAGGATTCAATCCATGACAGATTAGTAGAATTGAGTTGGACCTTCTGTTGGGATAACAACCCAAGTACCACATCGACAAATAAGAGAAGTTTGCCTAGCATAAAAGAGTCCACCAACTACACTAGTATGAGGCCTTTTGGGAAGGAACCCAAGAGCAAATCCGTGCGGGCTTGGCTCAAAGCAGACAATATCATACTAGTGTGGGCCTGTTGGTGGCGGGCGATCCTAACACCTTCCATGTGTACTTTTTTGGCTGATTGGGCATGATGACAAGACGAATCGATCGAAAAAGTGGTCGGATAAGATGATTTTGTACGATTTTTTAATGTATGAGATTGATCAATTTTTTTCCATACGAATAGAATGATATTGTATAAATTTCAAACTAACGGGACTCCCGATGCTAATTAACTATGCAGGCCTAGAGTGGCGAGGAATATGCTTGTGAAAATCCTCATTAGTACAATAATTGAAGTTTAAAAATAGACTAGCATTTGGCACTCCAAGTCAAGTGGGAAAATAGTGTCTTTTGTCTTTTTCGTTTTAAGAAATTTAAAAATTTATGAGAAAATTAAAGAATACATTTTTTTTTTTTTTATGAACAAGAATACAGTTGATGGGATGTGACATGTATTTTCCAATTAAAGATGTTAGATATTTTAGATTTTTTGTGACTTGTTTTTTTCCCGAATTTACATTTACGTGTTTAAAGTAATTTTCTCATATAGAAAATAAATCATGAAAAAGCAGTGTATGTTTTTTCCAAACTGCTTTTATGTTATTAATATGATACCATGCCTAAAAATGGCACGATGTCGATGCATGACAGCATGTAATTGAAACCGATCTTAAAAAAAATTCTCTACTAAAATTGTCTTGATTTGATAACAAAGATTCATTACAAATTTCATTACCTTTCAAATCTCTCAAGCTAGCTTTGTATTAAATTAATTCCTATAAATATGGTAATTATGCATCATTTTTCACACATGAATAATGTAGCCAATTTTTTAAATGATTTTTTTCCAATTCAACTCGAGTAATTCAATGTTCATTTCGGTTTTAACATCCGATTCGATTTTCAGAAATGGAGGATGAAAACAAATGGGATACAGCAAAGCAAAGGCGTAAGCAGATATTTTATTGAAATGGTAAAAAATAGGAAAAATAGCACTTTCGCTCCCTCTATTTGTCAACTTAACAAATAGTCCCCTATACTATGAATCGCTCTTTTTACCCCTCCTACTTTGGCCACTTTGCATTTTGAGTCCTTCAATTACAACTATCGTCTTCTAAAGATTAATTAATTTGGACACGTCCGCACATCGACGAAGAAAGACATCAGAGGTAGGAGATTAAGAGTTGGTCAGAGCGGTAGACTGGGGAGCTATCGCGAAGAGTATGTGAAATACAAAGGGTTTTAAAATCACACGTTTTATTCGTTGATTTCATCCTATGTAATTATATATATTTTTATTCTCAATTAAAAAACACTTAGTAAGCTAATACATGGCTATTGCCTATTGGAGCTAACGTGCTGTACTGAATGCGCACGGAAGGGAAGGACCCAAAATGCAAAGTGGTCAAAGTAGGAGGGGTAAAAGTGCGATTTATAATATGGGGGCTATTTATTAAGTTGTCAAAGTGGAGGGAGACAAAGTGCAATTTTCCCTAAAAAATAAAATAATTAGGGGTCAAAACTCAAAACTCAAAACAAAAACAGAAAACCACCCCTTCCAGATACATTGAACCTGGACACAATTTCCCCTTCCCAATTAGGGCTATTTATGCTCCTCATCCGAGCTGCCATTTCTCAATCCTTCTAACTCTCCAACAATTAAACCAATTCCGTCGGCGAAGCAGAGTAAATATTTGACCTAGCTACAAATCAATCAATCAATGGCGGAACTGAGGAGGAGAAACGAGGAGCTGGAGAGAGCGCTGAAGGAGAGCAGAGAGAGGGAAGAACTGATGATGAAAGAGCTCGAGCTGGCGTGGCGGCGGATGAGAGTGGCGGAGGATGCAGAGGAAAGGCTCTGCTCTCAGCTCGGAGAATTAGAGGCGGAGACCGTGAATCAGGCGCGTGAATACCACTCTCGAATTATGTCTCTGATGGAGCAGCTTCAACAGGCTCATGGCCTCCTCCTTGTTCATTCTTCATCTTCTTCTTCCTTGGCTTCTTTGTAATCAATCATGATCGCAACGATCAGTTATTTTCTCCAGATTGATTAGTATCTGTACTTAATTTACCCCCCCTGTTGTATAAGTAGTGAAGTTAAACTGCGATCGGCAATCGTCTTTTAGGTTTGCTAATCGCAGAAGCCGGACGGCTGATTTGGGTATTTTTTTTTCTGTATGTTATTGTCGTCTGCGGAGAGGAAGAATTCCAATTCTGTGAATTAAAAAGCCTTGCAGTAATTTGATCCTTTGTTATTGTTGGCGATTAGATTTGCAGGATGATATCTCTGGTTCTTAATGCTCTGCTGCACATGTACTACCTCGGACCTACAGTTACAGGTCTCTGAAGTTTTACGCTATAGCAAGATGAGTCATTATAACTTTCGAAAATAACCCAGGGATGACTTTTAACGTGCACCACATATTTTATGATGAAAAATATCACTTTGGGGTCGTTTGGTTGGATGATATCTACATATCATGATATGTGAGATATAAGTATATTAATATTGGTAAAAGTGATTCTTTGATATCACGGTTTGGGGTAGTGATATTTAAATGAGTAGTGAATTGTGAGTGCATGGATGAATGTACCAAAATATCCTCATTTGCTTGAACAAAGTATAAAAGTAGTCTTAACATTTAATTAAAAAGCATGTGTGTTTATAGATTAAAATTTGTAATCTCTCATTTTTAATTCTTGAATGTATTTATAAATTAATTACTCGAGTTAATTATACTTTTAGAATAATAAATGCGCATTCATTAAGAAAATAATTAGTATTATATTTACCGCTAAAACATCTCCCTCTTCTAGCAAAAATAAAATAAAAAGTTAAAATAATTTTCATGATGGTGAATTCTAATTCTAACTAAAAAATTCTAATTAAGTAATTAAAAACTAAATCATAATTATTTATCTTAATTATTAAATAAATATAAAAATACATAAACACGAGACAATATAAAATGAGAAAAAATAAATTGGGGTAGTGGAGTTGATGACATTGTGAAGGTTGAGTGAGGATAGAATTGTCCAAAAACTGTGATATCAATATCACTCTGAAGATATTCACCTCCCTACATGAATATCTGTTGAGTGATATTGATATCACTTTTGGCCACAGATATCATGATATTCAGGACAGAAAAAACGATGATATCTTGAATATCATGATATCTGCAGTTATCAATATCAATATCACTGCAACCAAACAACCCCTCTACTTGGTCCTTCTACTTGGTCAATTTAACATATAGCTCTCTATCACTTTTTTACCCCTCATACTTTCACTTTTTTGTTATTTGGGTCATTTCGTTCAAACTTTTGTCTTCGTAACAATAAATATGGACACATTCGCATCCGAATGAGAGAGGTATCGAAGTAGGAGACGAAAAGTTGGTTAGCGAGGTAAATTTGGGGAGGTATCATGAAGAGTATGGTGAACTACAAATGATTTTAAAACCACGCATTTTGTTCGTCGATTTTATCCTATTTAATTATATAAATTTATATTTAAAATTAGAAAACGCTTAACAAGCTAGCTAGTACATTACTACTGTAGCTAACATGGTGTACCGAATGCGCACCAATTAACCTTACGAAGGCGAAATTTAAAACAGAAGAACCCAAACGAAAAAATAGTCAAAATAGGTAAGGGTAAAAAGAATAATTTATTGTTAGACATAGTAATATCTCGAATAACGAATCATGACACAAACACGATTTAACGTGGTTCACTAACGTTGTGTAAGCTACTCCACAAAGGGAAAGAGGTGAATCTTATTAAGGATGGAGGAGGTGTGCTCTGAGTGAATGAAGTGGCTGTGGCTAGGTTACAAACATATTTATATGGGTTAAGTTAGGGTTTAGTTAGGGCTTTAAGTGTATTACCCAAACTAACCCTAACTGTAACCTATACTGCAACTATACTACAACTATACTGCAACTATACTATATTGAAGGTATACTGAAGGTATGCCGACGACGAAGCATCAATTTGCCAGACAAGTACCAATGTCGACTAGTTGTGACCGCCTTAGTGAGGAGGTCTGCAATCTGCTCCTCAGACGTAACATAGTTAAGCTTGATCGTGTCTTCGTGAACAAAGTCCTGAATATAGTGCATATGTGTCTCAATATGCTTAGTGCAATCATGAAGAACATGGTTAACTGCAATCTGGATGGCACTAGTATTGTCTCCATATAGGCGAATCGGTAAAGGGACGGTAACACCCAGGTCAGCTAACAGACGGACAACCCAAACAACCTCCGAGCAAACCTCTGACACAGAACGATACTCGGCCTCGGTGGAAGATTTGGAGACCTTGTCTTGTTTCTTACATCGCCATGAAATGAATGAGTCACCGAACTGAACGCACCAACCCGAGGTAGAGCGCCTAGTATCAATACACCCAGCATAGTCAGCATCGGCATAAGCCGAGATGCTGTAATAACCCGAACTAGGGTAAAACAAGCCAGCGTCTTGTGTCCCTTGTAAATAGCGAAGAATGCGAACAACAACCAAATAATGAGGTTGACGTAGATTTGCCATAAATTCGCTGACGACTTGAACTTGTTCGCGTCCAAGTTTAAGAGTAAGCTCCATGGGAGTTTGACAAGGTTTACAGTCAGCTAGATGCACCATATCCAAGAGATCCCCAATATACTTTTGTTGAGTGACGAAAATACATGAATTTAATTATAAGAAGTTGAGTAAACATAAATTTTTACCACAATTGGAGATGGTTATTGACCAAGTTGAGTTGGCCAAATATGAATCTCGTGTACCTAATTTATCTTCCTCAATGCTTACTCGCTAAACTATGGTAGCAATTACTGATGTGACATGCGGATGTGTCGAAATTTAACATGGGAAGATAACATAATTCCTATATAAAGAGTATTATAGGATCATCAAGAAGAGAGGCTCAACTAGCACAAAGCATAGAAAAGTGCTGGACGAAGTAGTCATAGCCGAATCAAGAATACTATTACTTGAGTTCCTTTCATTTTGAGACCAAGTTTTAACATTCGAGATTGCATTATTTCCCCTATAACAGACAAACTAGAAATACAGGATTTACAGTCCTTTTTGATGATTTAATCTGCCAACAGAAGGGTTTCTTTTGCGACCCTAGAACTCTTTTTCAGCAAGCAAAACCCAACTGGGTAGCAACAATCCCTTTCCATATTCAACTTCCGCATTACAAAATTCTTTCTTTGCAAATAAACTTCCCTGCAAATTTCTTTCCTCCCAAAGCTCCATGATCATGCACCCGTCTCTTCTCGCAACGCCGAGTCCCTGTAACAGCACACAAACACTTATCATTACCATCGTAACGAATTTTGAACAGCAACACTTGACACAAGACCACAAAGTGTAAAAGATTGAAGTAGTAACCTCTGGATATGATCCAGAATGAGCAGCCTTGGTCCGGGAGGGATACTGACATCTTTAAGTGCACTGCAACAGAGAGTACCATGGCCATTCAACCAACATATACAGTTTAGTTTCAGAAACCCAAAACAAATTTATAGGTAAATAGATGAAAAAGTGTTAGCTTGCCTGTCTGTCAACAATGGTAATGTGCTGTCATTCAGCAACCCTTTCTTGAAATTCTTCTCGTAGTTCTGGAGGCCGAGCTTACTTAGCATCGACCGTGTTCTTGCATAGTACTCATCTTCGAGTGTAGGTTGAGATTGGGATTGAGGTTGATTTTGGGACTGGTATTCAGAGAACTTCTGCCCTATCTGAATTATGTAAAAAAACACGAATTACATCAGATGACAGTAATGCGTTTTTTATAATCGTGTAGTTGTGATAAACAGAAGAAAGCGTACTTGCACTTCTGACAGGCTAACTCCAAGGTACAAATTGCACTGTGAAACATATCATTTATGTATGGTAGCTTACCTGGTATATGCCTCCTTGCATAGCTGCAAAAAAGACTCCAGAAGAGAGTGCATTTACGGCAGGATTTGGGTTACCTATCCCACCTGTCCCACTCACCAACGTAAACAAGACTCCTGAGCCGAAAGCAGCTACCATGCTGCAATAACCGGTCACATACAGTCATAATCAGGAATGCACAACGAACCAACCAATATACTCTAGCTGAATAGAACATCAACGACGAAAACAGGGGAACATGAACAGTACCAAAACCCAACACATCCAAACACAAATGCAGGAAACCTTAAGGATACAACACATGAAGAAAAGTAGCTTTGAAAAACATAATCTTAAACGTGTTATTGAATACTAATGATTGAGGATCACCAACTCAAAGGGATTCTCCTATTCCGAACATGTGTCGACATGATCTAGCTATTCAAAGGAAGTAGAATGGAAGAAGTAGGTGATCTATGGATAGGAAAGCTTCTTGCAAAACAAGAGCTAGATCTTCAAATCAGAAACAACAGCTTGTGATAATCTAAACATGCACAGCCTGACTCTAACCGATGCATTTCCGAAATGAAAATAAAAGAAAAGGGCATGAGTTTAAAAGCGACCATCACAGTTGAACCTCAGTAAGGTATCAGATATGATCATATTTGTACCGACAGATTCCAATTTCTTCATACCATAACCGGAAACTGAACTTAATCCTTGCTTGGTAAAGCTTAACACATTTGAATAAGCTTTAAATACAAGATTCACATCATAACCAGCGGCATCCATAGCATCAGACCCAAGATTTGAAATGCAGCATTGTATAGACTAGCACATTGAACAGGACACCGCAGCAAGGAATAGGAAAGGGTGCAAGGGAACAAAATGGAGATCACGAATGTAACCTAGACTGGACATCCTCTTTGCCTCTTAATCTTTTCATGAAACAGGCAATACCAGCATTAGCACCAGCCATGACAGCAAAGTTCCGAGCTTGAACCCAAGGACCCCCTACAAGTGCCTGCAGTTTCAAGCACAAAAGGATTTTAATCAATCACAAGCTTCATCCCTTTTCATCATTTATCCTGGCAAAAGAACTACACAGCTCAAAACCCTTTGTATAAAAGCCGGAAACCAAAAAAAAAAGTCAATCTCCATCTCAACTAGCAATTCTACCCTAAATTAAAATAAAAAACAGGAAACGAGAACACAACAAATCTGAAACGCTAGTGCTCTTCCAAATTTCAACCTGGGCTTGAGTGAAAGAGGCAGTGATGCCCTGAGGAGCAGCAGCCGAGGGCGGAGGAGGAGAGGGGGCCATGTTGGCAGTGAAGTTACTCATGAGACCGCCCATGGCGCCGCCCTGAATGGCGTTGGTAGCGGTGACGATGCCGACCTCTACAGGGGTAGACTGCTGGGAAAGCCAATTTTTGAAACCAGACTCCATTTCTTTGAATTTGAGTTGCAGCGACTGAATTGGATTCTGATTGGGGTTTGCTTTGGGCAACACGAGTGTTCCCTGTTTGCCATCCTCCATTGCTGTCATCTTTGTCAGCTGGGAAGATCACGGCAGGAGAAATCGGAAGTGGGGAGGTGAAGGTTAGAAAGTAGGTTGGAATGGAATTGATAGAGTGATAGGCTTTGGCCGACGGATGCAAAGGTCTAAGACTGGGAGCAACTGTATTCTACTGTGTTTTAGTTGCGAGAATTCAATATCATATCGGTTCAAATTAATGCCGATTTGGTTACGATATGAGTTGAGTATATCAAAATATCGTGACAGGAAAAATACGCCAATTGTTCGGTTTATACACATTCACCGGATGTAATTACGTTACAACACTTTTTTTAATGATCATAATAATACTCTTAGATATCAATTTTTTAATTTTGGGCGACTTTCTAAGATTTGAATTTGCAAGTATTGTTGATAAATAAGTGTTTTATTTGTTAATTTTGTGTACCAATCTTTTTCATAGTAGGTACTTAATTTGTTAATTTTAGGTATCAATTTTAGTGTTGTTATGGTGACAACAAAAAAGTGTCGTCACCTTAGAAAATGCCACATTATAATCTTACTGCTAAGAATCTTGGTTGAATTAGGTGATATGACAATGATTGATGTGAAAAAATTAGTGAATTTGACTAGATGATATCAGTACTTAACAAATATTTTAGATGAAAAGTTGACGGAATGACCATATTGTTACAATTACATAACAATACTAAAATGATCAAAATGATATTAAGCCAATACTTATTATATGTTCATATATTTCTTATCAGGCCAAATACTAAGATGTCTCAATTACAAACTTGTCCCAAAACTTCATTTTGGTGCAGACTGGTCCCATTAGTATAAACCCCACGGACAAACTCGTTCTGAAACTTCATTTTGTTCCAGACTCGTCCCATTAGTATAAACCCCGTTATAACGTGGTCCTATTTGTCATGTCATCCAGTCCACATCATTTAAATAATAAAATAATAGTTTTAGCCCAAACCAATCTAAACCTTCTAATATAACCGGTCAACTTAACTTAACCCATACCAAATAAAGTTCCAGTTCAGACCCACAACTCCAAACTCTTAGCTTATCCAAATCCAAACCTTCCTAGATGGAAAATCGGTGCCGGTGTCGACAACTCTGACATCTTCAAATGGGGAGGTATCACGAAGAGTATGGTGAAATACGAAGAGTTTTTAAAACCACACATTTTGTTCGTCAATTTCATCTTATCTAATTATGTATACTTATATTCCCAATTAAAAAATGTTTGGTAAGTGATAAGAATTTTTACCAAGGTCGTATTCCACGAGGTCCTCTCATAGGCTAATACTCACAAAGTTCATGAACGGTCTAAACATTTAAAATTGAGTTTTGGTTTTGAAAGAAAACAAGTCAAAAGCATTAACAAACAAGGAAAAACTAACAAGTGAAATTGAGGATCAAACAAGAGAGAAGGGAGTTTAGCTTAGCAAGGGGTTTCTTCAAGCTCAAGGTTCATGAAAGCTGGATTGAATCTCAAGCAACGATGTGTAAACTAATGACCATGCAATTCACTCAAGTAGAATCAACGAATCTCGCACTATTGACTCTCTACTCCTAGACCAAATGCACCATGCTCTCGCTATGTGAACAAAGGAAATGGAGTGCCTTATCTTGCTCAATGAAATGCTTGGAACTTGAATTCTATGCCAACAATCATCCAACACAAGGTAAATGATGCAAGACACTCTCATGTCAATCATATAACACTAGTCTAGCAATCAAAAGGGTCTTTCAACCTTCAAATGAGAGAAAACTAAATGCACACCAAGTGTTTGATAAAATGACAACAAGGAAAACAAGCTCAAAATGGTTGCAATTGTATAATCCAATCTCTCAAATCATCCAATTGCAATCCTACAACCTTAGATCAACATCAATCAATCATTCTCATGTATTGAAAGACATAAACAATACCAAAAGAGTAAATCAAACTCTAATGGCTACAAAGCACAAGGCCTAGGATCATCATCTTACACAAATGGCTAAGAGAAACTCAATCCATACAATCAATCACCTATCCTAGCTTGATCCATCCCCCACTAAACTAAACCTAAGCTTAGCCTAGCATGACCATGGAAGAAACCTGAATTTGGGTAGGGGAGACCATCCTTGCTTCCATGGAGGATCTTCCCACTTAGCTCTTCAAGCTTCAATCCAAGGGTGGAAGGCTTCACTTAGATCTTCAAGTTGATCAACAATTGAGGGTGGATGATGATTGGTTGAGAGGAGCTGATGATGATCGCCGATTGTAGGGTGAGAGAGAAGACGGACGTGAGTTATAAAAAATAGAATGATGCCCTTAGATTTTCGCCGCCTCCCTCTTTATATAGCAAACCGGAAATAGCTGTAATTTTTCGGCGAAAATTGTGTAACATTTTCGCCGAAAACGTCTTTGAAAACACCGAACGGCTGCTGCATTTCTTCTAAAGTTTTCGGCGAAAACTTTGAATGTTTTCGCCGAAAATTTCTTCAATAACCAAATGCTCGCCTCCTGTGAGCCTTCTGTCCGAAAATGCATAGGGTTTTCGGTCGAAAACTTAGAGTTCTCGGCCGAAAACTTCTTCAACTGAAAGTGCATTATTTCCAATCTTGTAACGACCATAACTCCTCCGTCCTAGCTCCGATTGACCTCCCGTTTGATCCTACGTGCTCCTTGTCACCAGTACTTCAATGCCAAAACCTGAAAATGGAAAGAAAACAACTCCAATAGACATAGAATTGGCCTCAAAGTGGCAGCCGGACAACACGAGAGCACTTTGCATAAAACTTCAATAAAAGCATATTAATCATAGCAAAATGAGATCAAACACGGGCATTTCATAGGTCAATCATAAGCTAAAAATGCACTAAATAAAGTCACATCAAATTCCCCTACGACTAACATGAGCATTGTCCTCAATGATCAAGAGAGAGAGGGTAAGGTGGAACGAAGTTACCGCGTTGGTAGAGAGGAGCATAGGAAGCCAAAGTAATGGAAGAGTCCCATAGCGCTCATTGTGAAACTAAACAAAAACATAAACATAAAGCGAAACTAAACAAGAAAGCGAAACAAAATGGTGCAAAACAAAGATAAAGGAGTTCTCTTGGTGGGTAGTTTGATCATGCTCAAGAGGACTAATTGAACAAACAAGCCAATTAAGATCGAGTTTGCATTCGGATGACCATGCATTTCACTTCTATAGACTCAATGCACTCTCGTAGCACCTAATCCCTATCCAAATACCACTCAAGACACAAGACCCTCTCTTAAGACTCTATGACCACAAGGCTAGGCACAACACTCTCATATCAATGCCCTAACACTAAGAGATTCACCAAAAAGCCTTTTCAAACTCAATTGAATGAAAATCCACATGCACACCAAGTGTTCGATAAAATGCCCAAGAGAGAAATCAAGTGAAAGTGGTTGAAACAAGATGATCTAATCTCTTAGAACACACTCACTTCAATTCCTAGACCTACAATCTATGCAATCCAAGCACTCTCATGCATCAAATCACATTGAATGGACCAAATCAAGCAAACATGGCATAAAATGGCATTAAGAACAAGTCTAGGAATCATCCTCATACAACCAAGATCAATCATGGCAAGTTCTATACAATCATCCCTCTATCATAGCACAACTAATCTACCCATCCAAGATGAACCCTAGAAACTCAGCCACACATGCCAAGGGAGTAAAGAGAAAAGAAGGAAGAATGGTCACCAAGAACACCATGGATGAATCCTTGAGATGATCTTCACTTCTCCACTTGTAAGCACTTCTCCCAAGGTTTGTTGGCTTCAATCCTAGCTCCAATGGCTTCAAATTGCTCCAAAAATGTGTTTTAGGGTTTGAGGGTTCGTGGGTATGTGTTTGGGGTTCGAGAGAGATCAAAGAATGCCCCAAAATGGCCAAAAACGCCGGTAATTATAGTGCAGGGGGGCAGTGCACGGCGTGCACCACTGCACGGTGTGCACCCCTGCACTCTGCATAAAACTCGATCTTGTAATGCTCATATCTCCCTCGTCCGGACTCCAAATGACCTCCCGTTTGCTCCTATGTGCTCCTTGTCATCCGTACTTCGATGCCATAACCTGAAAATGCACAAAGGCAACTCAAATAGACCACGAATTTGGCTCCAAAGTGGCAACCGGATAACAAATGGACACTTTGCACAAAACTTCAATAAAAGCATATAAGTCATGGCATTTCACGAACAAACACGGGCATTTCATAGGTCAATCATAAGCTCAAAATGCAATAAATAAAGTCACATCAGTAAGCTAATACATGGCTATTGGAGCTAACGTGTTATTGTACTGAATCCACATCAATTAATGCCACAAAGACGAAATTTGGAACAGAAAGACATAAGGGGTCGTTTGTTGCCAAGAATTGAATCGGAGATAATTGAAATAGCTAGAGAATTAGAATAGCTAGAGAATTGGGGATTCTTGTCTATTTCGAAAATAGACCGTTTGGACGAGTGAACAAGGGAGATTCTTTGATTCAAAGAAATAAAAAAGATTAAATAAAAAAAATTAAGTAATTTGACAAAGACCAAATTACCCTAACTTATTCCCCATCTCCCCCTTAAAAAAGGTTATTTTTGCCAAATCACCATCAATTCGCCCTAGAATCTGCACATTCCCTCATTGACAGTGGAGAATTCGGAGAGGGTCCGAATTCTCTGGAGGGCCCACCCTGAGAATTCAATTCTAGCCAATTCTCCCCCTTTTTGTGCAAAACAAACAATACATTTCACTCAAATATCCACCCCATAGAATTGGGGCCCAATTCTAGGCAATTCACCCACCCCAATTCTAGGGAACAAACGACCCCTAAATGACAAAGTGGTCGAAATTAAAGGAGGTAAAAAGAGTGATTTATAGTATATGAGGTTATTTGTTAAGTTGGCAAAGTAGAGGAAGCAAAGTGTTATTTTCCAGAAGAGTGTGTCATGTTTGTATATAACATCATCAAACAATTGTATGATATAATGGGGTAGACAAGGTAGAAGGCGTATGCAGTGGAAGGAAAAGATGTACACAAACAAAGGCAGTCTTTTACCTACACAACTCTCTCTCTCTAGATGTCAAATTCAATTGGGTTCAAATTTTAGACGTTTGCACAAAACAAAGGAACAAGACAAATTCAATTGGGTTCCATGAGCTGGCAAAATGCTGGTCCGAACCGATAAACTCGTCCAGCCCAGCCGACCGTGGCCCGATTGACAAAAAAGTCAACAATCCAACCCGCAGCCCGATGACCAACCCATGCTCAACCCGATGAACCCGCAACCTGACTAACCTGCAACCCGACGAACCCGCAACCCGCCCGCCCGACCCGAATAACCCGATTGTCACACAATTCATAATATTCAGTGCTTCAAATATCAACATTATGTCATTATTGAAGATATAAAAAATTTCATCTACTTCTGACTTCACCAAGTTTATTTCAAAAACAATTAAATTAAAAACAATATATATATAACATTCCGGACAAAGGTTTAAAATCTGTTAGCTCTTAGTAGTTAGCAGCACCAACAGTGTTAAAAATCTAACGAACGTTGACTATATTTGTCATTTGACATAAAAGTAAAACGTTTGGCCTAAAAATGTCATAAAAATGAAGTGGCTAGATTTGATATTTTTTTTGAAAGAATTGAATAAATTTATGAATTAGTCTAATATTACCCTAAACCTTAAAAACTAAATTATATTCAATTTCATTTCATTTACTGTAAGTATATGTAATTTATGAAAATGAATTATTATTTTTAATATATGAACAGCGACTACAAGCCTTAAGCCTACCAGCTGCGAATAAAAATTTAATATTATTTTAAATTATTTATCACATAAAAAAATTATTTAAAATATTGCAAATTGTAGTAGAGACTACCCGTGGGCAACCCGAGACCTGCCCGGCCCGAGACCGATGAACCCGCAACCCGACGAACCCGCAACCCGACGAACCCGCAACCCGATTAACCCGACCCGTGGCCCGCCCAGCCCGCCCATTTGACAGCTCTAGTTCTATGGAGGAGGTTCAGAAATTAATAGATAGAAGCAATATGACATCAAAATATGTACAATCAGTGATAAAAAATTGAAATATATCCAAATTTGGATAAATATTAAGGAGAGCAATGCTTAGCAGGCTAGTGAGCTAGGCGCTGGCCAGGACGTGCTACGCTCACCAAGTTCTAAAAAATTAATTATTACAAGCGCGGCACACGGGACAAACTAGCCATTATCTAACTGTTAGGATTTTACCTGTTATGTGATCGTTAATGGGACTGAGTGAGCGTGGTCACTGGTGATTTCCATGTGAAGTCCCGACTCCACATTCTTCACACCTCTCACAATCTCCACTCTCAAATTCTTCTCGAGGTTAGGTTCTTTCATTAGTTTTGGTAGTTTTCGTAAATGGTAATTTTTCCTCCTATGTATTGCTAGGGGTGGCTAGTTCGGTTTCGGTTTTCGGTCAAACCGATTTCGGACCGATTTTAAATCGGTTTCGGTCACCGATTAACCGAATTCAGGAATTCGAAACCGGCTGCGGTTACCTGATTCACGCCATCGGTTAGCTACCTCTAATTCGGTTATTGACCGATTTCACTAAGGTAGCCGATTTGACCGAATTGAGGTATTAATAACATTAGTCCTGGGCCCTGGCCCAGCAGCAGCCCAGCACCCACCTTCTTCTTCTTCCTTATCGTCTTCTTCTTCTTACCTGATTCACGCCGCCATAGCCACCTTCTTCTTCTTTCTTCTTTCTCTTCTCTAGATCCATTCTTCTCCTTCTTCTTCCTCTGTCCGACGAAGCTCCACTCCAGCCGACGAAGCTCCACTCCAGCGGCCGACGAAGCTCCACTCCAGCCCGACGAAGCTCCACTCCAGCGGCCGATGAAGCTCCGCCCGCCGAAGCTCCACTCCAGCGGCCTCCTTCCTCCGCCCGCCGACCAAACCCTCCCCATGCCGACCAAACGCTCCACCCCGCCGACCAAACGCTCCACCCCGCCGACCAAACCCTCCCCATGCCGACCAAACCCTCCGCCCGCCGACTAAACCCTCCCCACGCCGACCAAACCCTCCGCCCGCTGACCAAACCTTCCCCCCGCCGACCAAACCCTCCCCCCGCCTCCATCGCCGTCATGGGCTGCCGAAAACAGAGGCTGCCGAAACCAAATCTCAGATCTATTCCAAATCTGGTTGAAATCGGTCAACTCGGTTGACCGTGACCGATTTGAATTCGGTCACGGTCAAACCGAATTCAAATCGGTTGCGGGCACGGTCCCAGGTTTCAGACGAAATCAAAATCGGTGACCGACCGAATTCGGTTCGGTTTGACTGATTTAACCGAATAGCCACCCCTATGTATTGCTAGTGAGACGAGAGTGATGACAAATTAAGTGTATGTAGTAAATTGTGTAGAATATAGGGTAAAATACTTAAAATGTCTCGAAATTATAGGGTGGATTACAAACTCGTTCTAAAACTTTAATCCGTTACAAAGTGGTCCTATTACAATGAAATGAGTTACTAAGTAGTCCTAAAAATGTTATTAGTGTACTTTTTCAGTCACTTTACCATGTCACCGTTGACATGTCATCAAAAACATAATACAAAATTCAACAATATGATTCAAATCTAAATCTGAACTCATCTACCTCGTAAAATTTGGTTCAAAACTAAATCTAGTGAGTTAGATTGATATAATTTTAGATTTGAATCAATTTAAGATGAATTTAAAATCATATTTTCGATAACATGTCAATGGTGATGTGGCAAAATGGCTGGAAAAGTACATCGATGACGTCATTGGGACTACTTTATAACTCGTTTCATAGTAATAGGACCACTCTGTAACGGATTAAAGTTTTAGCACGAGTTTGTAACCCATCATACATCTTGAGGACGTTTTAAGTATTTGATCCGTAGAATATATGATAAGTATTAGGTAATCTTTCTGGTGAATATACCACCAAGTAGATACAATTGCAATAGATTAATAGCGTGAATGTTACTTATAATAAGTTAGTAGCCAGATATTACAATCCTAATAGGTTAGTGATCAGGAGATCTAATAGATTGGTGACCAAAATGGATATTAACCCGAGAAAGGAAGAAGGAGGGTAAATTGCACCGGGTACCACCCAACTATTCATTTGGTTTAGTAACAGCCACCTAACTAATTTTTTTGGTTCGGATACCACTGAACTCAAATTTCCTTGGTTCGGAGTACCACCTAACTAATTTCTTGGCTCGGATACCACCGAACTCAAATTTTCTTGGCTCGGATACCACTGCATAGGGCTGGCAAATTTGGTTTGTTTTTTTTTGTCTAACCGAATGACCAATCCGACCGAACTCAATTTCTTGTTCACATATCTTCTTCAGTTCTTCTTCGATCTTCTTCAGTTCTTCTTCAATCTTCTTCTTCTTCTTATTTTTCAGATGTTACATGAGTGTCATCTTCCTCTTCTCGTCCTACCCCTCCCCACCCCCAAGCTTCGGATCAAACAACGACAAATCTGACGACTTCGTCGATACCCAAAATCGGTCGTCCTGTTAGCGCACATGCACAACTACGGAAAATGCAAATCAGCAGGGAGCAAAAGTGCATCCGCCACCACAACATAATCTAGTGGTTGTCGGTGGCCCACTGTCGATCCTGGTCAGAAATTGTCGGCGATGGTCCATCTCCCAACCAATAAATCTCGTTGGAAGTCGGATTCCCTGCAAATTTTCAACGTCGCCGGCAATTGACTTTGGCCTCTAACAAAACTGATTCAGAGCTCTTATTCTTCTTTTTATCTTCCCAAATCGTCTTCTTCTTCTTCTTTTTTTCTTCATTTTCCTAGATTTATCATTTTTTCTATCTTCCCATTTTCATTCATTTCTTTTCTTTCGAGATCTGCCTCTTCCGGAATCGGTCAGTGACTCGGTATACTTGGTTGACTTTAGCGGTATTTGAATTCGGTCATGGTTACTGATTTTGGGCTAACTCGATTTTGGTCACCGACCAAATTCGGTTAGGTGGTACCCCGAGCCAAGAAAATTTGACATCGGTGGTATTCGAGCCAAAAAATTAGTTAGGTGGTACTCCGAACCAAGGAAATTCGAGTTCAGTGGTATCCGAACCAAGAAAATTAGTTAGGTGGCTGCTACTAAACCTAATAAATAGTTCGGTGGTACCAGGCGCAATTTACCCGGAAGAAGGAGGTCTGCTTTTGGGCGCGGGCAAAGCTTTGCTTCTTCATTGCGTAGTTTAATAGTTTCCGTTATCTGCGAGACTTCGACTGTCGGAGTTGCTCCGGAACTCATCAACGGTTACGCCGGAGCTTAATAATTGCCGGAGTCAGACGGTGGCTTAAACAGGTTCTGATTTGTTTCTCTCGCTTCTTTTCCTGCTTCGGACTACAGAGAGTTGTTACCTCTAGTACCATTTTTTGATTGTTGAATCACGTATGAGCTAGGGCTTCGAATTTCTCAGCGATTGTAGCTTTCTGACCGTTCGGAATTACTCCTCATTTCATTTTCCTCTTATGCTATGGGATCTTCTGTATTGGTTCTAACACTGGAAAGTGTTGGACGAACTTGCCGATAGCAATGGCGAAGCATTTTCTGTTTGTCTGGATAACTCATGTTTTGTTAGCATGATCAAATTCAATGCTCTCTCGTTCAATTCTAACTCGCGATTTGCTCAAATTTCTGCAGAGAGCCCAAAAATGAGCAATTCCCGGGAGGATTCCCCCGACTGGCTTCACTGTTTCCAGGTATTCTTCAAGACCATCCGTTTCTGATGTTTGAACATAAGTTCATGTCCATAATTCCTATTTTTAGGCCCTTTTTTGTTTGATCATTTTATTTCCCTGCTGCTCCTCGATATATGCTGAAATCTAGATGTCTGCAGGCTCCAACTTATTCGCCAGTGGCTATATCGTCGGGTTCTAGTTTGTCGATGAATGATGACCCTGAGAAGGTGGATTTAACCAAGTCTCAGTCGACAGAAAGAGATAACGGTTTTGATTCAGTTCTTGGTGACAATGATGGGGAGTCTCCATCCAGCAAACTTAAAAAAAAGAAGCCCTCAAGAAGGAAGATCAAAGAAGACTCTACATCACCTAGGAAGAAGAAGAAAAAAGGTGAGGTAGATTCTATGTAGTAGAGTTATTGTCACTCTGTACACCTTGCTTCCATTGAACCACCGTGTTCTGCCTGAAACATGACCATTTCTTTTCTGCAGTTCATACGTCAAGTGTAGCAGATGAAGATGTTAAACTTGATGAGGAATCAGCTCTGGACAAGGTTCTCCACTAATAATCCACAACTCCGTCGCTGTTTATAATGTCCTTTTCAAACAGATTAACATTAGACTCGTATTGTTTTAGTCCCTACATAGCTGTGACCATATCTAGATCCAATGATATTGGAAATTCTCCTTTTATGTGATATTCACCATTTAACACGATGATTACAGCCTGTCTGTTGAAGTTATGCCAGTCTTCTGTTAATATTGCTAGAAGCTACACTTCTTTGTAGAGGCTGCACAGCTATGAATTAAAACATTAATTGAGAGGTCCAATGGTGTCTAGTGTTGATGAATTTTCAATTCATTTCATCTTTGTGCTTTTATGTCTTCTCCAATCGTTCAAACACCGTGAGCTAATTTTCAGCTATTTTAAAGCAAGTTCGTGAATGGTTCACTTGACTGTAGAAAGATCTCACATTCATTCATTTTTAGTAATTGCCTAGAGTTTCCGCTGTCTTCTCCTTTCCTTGTCTCTTTTGATTTGTCAACTTGTTTTTGGAATTAGTATTGCTGTACTTCATTGCAAGTAAGTGTTTTGCTTGCTACCATAAGCTGGTGCAGGCTGATGATAACATGTAATTGTATACAGGTCACGGATCCCTTGATTTTGGCACTGTCTTCGGATTCTGAGCCGTCTCCTGATGGTAGCTCAAAAGCAAAAGAAAGAAGGTTGCACACTCAAAAGAATGAAGAGGATATGGATGTAACTTATGGTGGCAACACTGATATCTCTATAATGAAGAAGGTTAGGAAAGAAAAATCTCCGAAAAAAAAGCTAAAACTGGAGGATGGCACAAACGAGTTAGACAAAAAGGGTAAGAAATCAGAATGTCTAACTGTTATTGGTTTTTTTGGCTATGAGTACTTTTTACTTGTAAACATTTTTGTTCTGTTTGCATCCGTGCTTTGGCACTCATGTAGATGAACCTCCATGGCTTTGTTCTTTAAAACCATGTGAAACATTGTACATTGTTCAGGAGAGAATGAGGATCTGGAAGTTGCAGAAGAAGATGCAACTGAGAAGCCTATTGCTCCACGAGTATGATAACCTCTTGTAAGTGAAACTTTTCTTTTCTGGTCCACAGGTCGCTAAATTCCCTTACAAACTTGCAGGTTTCTACCTCAAGCTTATCTCTGGTGCTCCCTGAGAAGGTCCAACGTTCAAAGGTAAGTTTTAATTGTTGGCCCATAACACTTTTAGTTCTTGCCAACTTATTATGGTTAAAGCATCTCCACAAAATAGTTCAAGAGTCGCGAACCTTTAGTTTATGTAGCTTTCTTGGATAGCTCTTTTTATTGTGTTTGATAGCTCATGTTTGATTTTCTTACGGGAAGATAATTTGTTGCAAGAGAAGAGAGTAGATTGATCTGTTTCTTAATCATAGCATTCTTAATTTTCAACTTGAGGCACATCGTCAAAGGTTTCTTTGAATCTGCATCTCTAGCAGTGAAATTTCCTTTCCTTGTGTATTCTTTCATATGAATATTTGATTAACAGTTTATGGTTTTGTCAGGCACTTGTTGAGTGTGAAGGAGATTCCATCGACTTAAGTGGGGACATGGGGTCTGTAGGACGTGTAATTGTGCAAGATAACCCTGCTGGAAACAGTGACGTGTACTTCGACTTAAAAGGTATGATTGAACTGTTTCCGTTTGTCCCCTTCATTTATTTTTGCCATAGAACTGCAAATACTCTTGTACTGTGTAGACTTTTATCAGAGGTGAGTGTTGATATTATTACCTTACAATTGTATTATTCTCTTTATTTACCATGCTAAGTTGAGTTTGTATAATCACATTTTCTATAGTAAATGCTATGTAAACTATAATGAGAAGTGAGAGTACTAAGATGAGGCAAAGTATATCTGATTCATTTATTGGTTGTTTTCAGGAACGATATACAAAACATCAATTGTTCCGTCCAGGACATTCTGTGTTGTATGTCATCAGTTCTTTCTTGAATTCCAGATCAACGTTTTTTTTGCTCTGCATTTCAGTTTCATTTGATATTATATTCCGGGAGAGACTTGACTGTTCATGTATTCTCTTTTTCAGGTTAGTTTTGGCCAATCAGAGGGCAAGGTTAGTTTTCAAATATCTGCAGTGTATATGTCTTGCAGAATAGCAGAAACTAACAAGTTTTTTGTGCATCTCGTCATCTCTTAATTTACTCGAACTTGGGGTTGATATACCTTCCTAGACAATAGTCCTATTCACTTTCATGTTATAAGACGTGCCATTAACTTATATTACCCTGCGATTGTGAATCTTATTGCTCTGCCAGATAGAAGCCATCATGAATGACTTCATAAAGCTAACACCACAGTCCAATGTTTATGAAGCTGAAACCATGGTTGAAGGTAAGGGCATTGGGTTTGATGTCTGTGCATCTCCCTAGCGCTTTAGTTCAATTTACATGATTATTTTCTTTGAGGTCCTGTTTTTCAATGAAATTTCTTGGTATTGGTAGGAACACTCGAGGGTTTCTCATTCGACTCGGAAGATGAAACAGAAAAAGTGCCTAAAAATACCAATCAACAGAACCAAAACGAGGGCCTTGAAGAACAACCCAATGGTGGGAAAGCTAAGGGAAAAGCTGATAAGTCATCGGTACTGCTCTCACAACTTACTCTCATAGCACTTCGTATTGTTTTTTTCTCTAATCAATCATACTGAATTCTGAAAACTCATAATTTTTACCAGCATGTCTTAATTTTTATAACCTTTCAATGCAGGGCGCCGCTAAGAAGAAAAGCAAGAATGCAGGAGGGAAGTCTCATCCGGTGAAGCGCGGGGCAAAGAAAACTCAGGGTCCTAAGAGAGCTAAAGCTAAGAAGTAAGAAATAGTTTGGATTACGTGCCAGACCCAGAAATTAGTTATGTAAGCCAAGTAGGTTAAATTGTATCGAAATTCCTGGTTGATTCTTCATTATATCCTGTACACATATTCTATAGAAGCTGGCTACCCATTGCCTAGTAAAGTCGTATAAGAAAAGCTGCTAGTATTTGATGAGCACCATCTGGAAATAGTGATGGGTTGTGTGAGATGTTTTATGTATCAGACAGCGAGCAACACGAATATGCCAGAGATCAGCTTGAGCAGGACCGAGATCTGAAGAGACAGGATTGCATTCGATGCAGAAACAGTCCCCTCTGCTTTCCCTTTGCTGTTCTTCTGTATTGCTGGAATACCACATCTATCAGATGAAGATGCAACAGTCCTGCATCCGGGTGAAACAACACAAGAATGAGCCTGATAAGAAAGAAGCTGAAGAAGTTTGAAAGAGCTGTGTTTGAAATATCAATGAATCTTACGTTGGGTCCGGATTATTGTAATTGGTATTGTTGTTTTGTTGTTGTTGTTGTTGTTAGAAGGGCAGAAAACGATGGTGTACTCGGAAGCTTTACAGGTGAAAGTGCTGGTTCCATCATCAAAGGCATAGCTGTAGGCTCGGGGGCAGGCGCTCTTGAATATGGAAGAGTAATATGATGGCCTGCAGGTGGTTGGATTGGCATACTGTCCGCTGCAGCAGTACTGCTCCAGGCCGAATGCTTCACAGGCGCTCTTGCATCCAATCACTCCTCCAGCTCCCCCGTCTATCCCATTGGTGCTGCGGCCGACCACCTGAAGCTCCTTCGGACAACCTGTAGGTATGTTCACATCACCGAGTTTGAGTTTGAGCATCATTACTCGGTAAACATGAATGAAGGCCTAGCTAGATATATAGTTGTCAGAAGTTCGACATTACGAAAACTAATCTGCCCGAGAAGTGAGCCGAATCAACTAAAAGATAACTCGATGAATTAGGTCATTTCATCTGCAAGAGGAAATGTATATATGCATGTTGGTGTGACAGTTTATTACCAAGGTTGAGGTCGTAAGCACAACCGGTAGCATTACAAGCACCTTGGACGCCCATCGGCGAAGCTACCATAGGCAGATTGTATCCATCCACAATGCTAACATCATAGAAGTCTTTGTCATCAGCGCCTTTAGCAAACGTTATCTCAAAGAGTGAAGCTGGCGGAGTTGCACCGCTCCCGCTACAATGAAGCTTCCCTCCACAATCACCAGTTTGACACGAACCAACACCGGACTCATCAAACAAACATCCTGTCCTTGCCCATATGCGACCTGACCAGCCTGGAACAGTCGGATCCTCGCGGTCCGCCCTGACTCTAGCCGAAATCCCGTGGCTTGGAGCTGTGGGGTTCCTGAGCCTGCTAGCGTGCCGGGCCATATGGGGTGTGGGCAGTTGTTGGTTATGGTGAAGGTGCAAGAACAGCCGCTGAGGGATAGAAGGCACAGGGTTAGTACAATGGACAGAAAGGTATTCCAATTCATGGAAACCAAGCTATTTTGCTCTATGTTTTGGAGTTGCGACGAGATTTTGGAAGGGGAAATGAGTTGTTTATAGAGGCTTGTAAATTGGGATAAAGTGGAATGAATCTATGGGACTAATAAGGGGAAACCCAAAAGAGAAGGGCTACGTTGCTTTGCCGAGCATAGGAGGTCAGCCGCATGGCCACTTTTTTGGGTTTAGTATGTATGTTATGTTGTCTTTAGTTTTTGTTTTTCCATTTCTCACAAAGAAGCAAAAGCAATTCCTTTCTCACCATTGATTGTCTATTTTGGAAAGATTAAGGAGTTTTGTCTTTTAAGGTTGCCACGATTTTCTCTTTCTGGATCATGGAACATGTTTACTTTTAAGGCTATATACAGTCTGTATTTTACTTTGCGCAGTTCGTATTTTTTCAGAAATAGACCATTATACCCTTATTGAATATTACTTCGTGCAGTCCAGGTTTTAATTTACGCAGTCTGTTTTTACTTCATACAGTCTATGTTTTACTACGCGCAGTTCCGGAGGAGGAGGTTGATCAAGTGGGATTACTACCTAGACCATGGGCGTGTGGTCCCATATGCAATCTGTCAGCCTTTATGTGACCATTATACCCTTCCCACTATTCAGCTGTCATATGACCACAGGATTGCTTCTGTCACGATCCAACGACCACGCTCGTCTCAGATCAATCTGAGAGAATTCGCCCTTCATTACCTTCCTTCATTCCAACAATGGTGTCATAAAGGACCACACGCCCCAAAAATTGCTAACGGTAGCGAACCACCGAAAACCACGATGAAAGGCGCCAGAATCGTAGCCAGTTGCGCCGCCTATGTCGCGCAACCTAGCGCAATATTTCTCACGACCATTGGAAAAAGCTCTGCCACGTAGATGAACAACAAGCCGTACGTCCTGGCCATGCCGAATATCCCCAACACACTACATAACATCCTCACAACCTTCCACGCGCCCTCATCCCCGACCACGCTCCCTAAAAAGCAGAAGATCCATGAATGGTTTTAAAATATTTATAAAAAAAAAATGAATGGTTTTAAAATAAGTTTTATTCATCGATTTCATCATATCTCATTATATAAACACTCCAGTGCACCCAGCTAGGTGGGTGCACCGAGTGCACCCGCTTGCGTGTCGCGATCTCATCCATTCGTTCAATCAACGGATATTAAACCTTTGAATTAATTATGATTTAAATGGTTTATTTTATTATTATTATATTCCCCTGAAACTTAATTACAATATGATACCCAGTATTCTATAAAAGTGCAAGTAATCTATTATAATTTATAGACCGGAATAAATTGACCCAAACTTAAGTTACAGTCATCTTCAACCCAAACGCCAGCTACCAAATTAAATGATCCCCTGCCTCCATTCCTATTTCCTAGAGTTTACTGAATCTTCTCCATCATTAAAAGAAAATAACGTGGACGGTGTCGATAGTTTCAATCAATCTACCTTCATCGCTCTCCAACTCTAGCCACTGTATCTTCCTCAACCACCCAGATCCATGACGTCGACGATCCTATTTCAGGCCTGAACCCTCAGATGAACTCGCCGGAAATGTCGACGTCGGTGGCCTTAAGCAGCCGATTTCCAATCGCCGGAAGAAGAGCTTGCTATGGTGGAAGAAGACAATGGATATGGCGGCGTCGGCGCCCTTAATCAGCTCGCAATCATCGCTGACCACGGTGGAAGAAGATGGACGAAACTAATGGATATGGCAGCGGCGGCCTTAATCGGTCGAATCGCAGTCATAGCTGGCCACGGCGGCACCGGAGCCCTTCCACGACTGAATCACAACTTTCGATTCGGGTTAATTGGTTGGTCATGGCCGCTCCGACGTCGTCGCTTGGGTGAATTCCTTTTCAGACGATTAATCATTTCCAATCCGAGTCAGGTTATTTGGTCTGACTTGTTTTGGTTGGGATAATTATAAAGTTGGTTTGTGGTTTCGGTTTGGTTAATAGCACAAGGAAATAAAATAATAATTTTGACTTTCCCCAACTATTTACGGAAACTTTAATTATTTCTTTAATTTGATTTGACTGATTGATTAGCTAATTGTTATCATTGATTTTAGCTATTTTCACGAGATTTGGCATATTTTTCTTACTTGTTGTGAAATATAAGAATCTTTCATAAATAATTCGTTCAAAAAACTATTTTTGTTATTAATATTTGTATTCATTACATTTGAATGTCCATTGTGTAACCTCCCGTTTGTGTAAATGATGTGGAGGTTACAAGAAGATACGGAGGTTACAAATGGACATTCAAATGTAATGAATACAAATATTAATAACAAAAATAGATTTTTTGAACGAATTATTTATAGAAGATTCTTATATTTCACAACAAGTAAGAAAAATATGCCAAATCTCGTGAAAATAGCTAAAATCAATGATAACAATTAGCTAATTAATCAGTCAAATCAAATTAAAGAAATAATTAAAGTTTCCGTAAATAGTTGGGGAAAGTAAAAATTATTATTTTATTTCCTTGTGCTATTAACCAAACCGAAACCACAAACCGACTTTATAATTATCCCAACCAAAACAAGTCAGACCAAATAACCTGACTCGGATTGGAAATGATTAATCGTCTGACCGGAATTCACCCAAGCGACGACGTCGGAGCGGCCATGACCAACCAATTAACCCGAATCGAAAGTTGCGATTCAGTCGTGGAAGGGCTCCGGTGCCGCCGTGGCCAGCTATGACTGCGATTCGACCGATTAAGGCCGCCGCTGCCATATCCATTAGTTTCGTCCATCTTCTTCCACCTGTGGTCAGCGATGATTGCGAGCTGATTAAGGGCGCCGACTCTGCCATATCCATTGTCTTCTTCCACCATAGCAAGCTCTTCTTCCGGTGATTGGAAATCGGCTGCTTAAGGCCACCGATGCCGACATTTCCGGCGAGTTCATCTGACACAGAGGGTTCAGGCCTGAAATAGGATCGTCGACGTCATGGATCTGGGTGGTTGAGGAAGATACAGTGGCTAGAGTTGGAGAGCGATGAAGGTAGATTGATTGAAACTATCGACACCGTCCACGTTATTTTCTTTTAATGATGGAGAAGATTCAGTAAACTCTAGGAAATAGGAATGGAGGCAGGGGATCATTTAATTTGGTAGCTGGCGTTTGGGTTGAAGATGATTGTAACTTAAGTTTGGGTCAATTTATTCCGGTCTATAAATTATAATAGATTACTTGCACTTTTATAGAATACTGGGTATCATATTGTAATTAAGTTTCAGGGAATATAATAATAATAAAATAAACCATTTAAATCATAATTAATTCAAAGGTTTAATATCCGTTGATTGAACGAATGGATGAGATCGCGACACGCAAGCGGGTGCACTCGGTGCACCCACCTAGCTGGGTGCACCGAATGTTCACCATATATATATATATATTATATATATATATATATTTCCCAATTAAAAATGCTTAGTAAGCTAATACATGGATATTGAAGCTAGTGTGGTATATTGGATGTGCATCAATTAACGTCACAAAAACAAAAGTTCGAACGGAAGGACTCAAACGACATAGTGATCAAAATAGAAGACGATAAAAAAAGCTATTTATAGTATATGTGGCTATTTGTTAAGTTGGCAAAGTAAAGGAGGCAAAATGCTATTTTGAATCTAAGTATAAATATACAAAAGTGACTTTGAATGTCTTTTTGTTTAGCTAATAAAAGGATTTTAATATGCTATCGACGATTGTTGTTTCTCAAATTTGGATAATTTAAGATGATATATATGATTATGAATATTACTTATTATAATTCGATTATAAGTAGTTATTAGGTTGAATTTAGTCCAACATTTAGCCACACAAAAATGTCGGAGAGCCAGACTTCAAATACTTTGAAGTCGATCTACGAAAATAACAAAATTTACGTGGAATTGCATGCTTGGTACAGTTAGTTTCAGTCAAAATAAGTATCCGTATAAACAAAACAGAGTAAAATACATGGATATCATCAAACTTTCATTTTCTTACACACTCACCATTTAACTATTTTTCCTACACCTTATACCACTGATTTTCATTTCACTAATTACCACCTTGATCCTTTTTAGTTAAAATAATAACGTGTATTGGTGTCTGATGAGTCAACATATATTGCCAAGTGAGCTGCCAACAAGGTATTATGCAACTAAAAAATTAACCCAATGTGTTTTGTAAACATAACACATGAAACCATTTAAAATACAAATATTTCAATTTTTAGGTGCATAATACCTTGTTGGCAGTTGACTCAACAATATATGTTGACCTTACCATCATACCGTCAAGACACATCATCATTCCGTCAAAAAAAATTTTGTTTGAAACGGCCTGATCGCCTATGTGTTGGCGTTGTAAATCGATCATGATATGACGTACGAGGAAAGACTATTGATCATTGTGGACAATCAAGTTCGAGCGTTGAGGAACATGAAAATTTCAAGGTTAAGGTGGTATGGAGGAATCAGAACTCCAAGGAAGCCATATGGGAAATGGTGACCAATATGAGGAAGAAGTATCCTGAACTGATGGCACAAAACGCTTTGTGTAATCAACACTGAGCCGCTTTTTTGGGACTAAACCTTTTAGAAAAAGGGAAGAGTTGTAATGATCCGTTTTGTTTGTCGTTAGGTTTGAGATTTGAGTTGATTTAAGTGAGAATTTCTTCTGGAAATGTTGCTGCTAGCGATAATGACGGTATTGGCGAACAGAACAGATCATTTTTTTTTTATAATTGGTTATTGCTATAAATATGTAAGGTCAAGTCAAGCAAACATATATACAAGAGAGATACAGTAAAACCACAAATATCTCCAAACCCCCAAAGAAAATCCGAACTCTCTGGCCCGTATACCCCAATAAAACTATGCCGTGGGTTGAGACCTACACCTATCCTCCACAACTACCTAACAAATAACCCACCCAACAAACAAAATATACAAGCTCTGTGAGAAAACAAGCAGAGCCGCAAAAACCGAATATCTAAACCTCAACCTGGATCAATAACTTGTTGCCAGAGCGCCAACCAGTTTCGAAAGCTCAAAACCGAGACTTTTCCAGCGGCTCGAAACCATCTGCCAACTGCCAAGGCAATTCTCCAAACCATAATTGGGACTGTCGAAACTTTCTCTCTGAAAACTGTGTTATTCCTTTCCCCCCAAATGTACCAGAACACGGCATCATTACAACAAGTTCAAGATTTACTCGAACGAAGAAAGTGAAAAACAACATTTATTATAGATAGTAAAAAAGTGAAAATTCAACATTAGAAATTCGAAAACCAACAAGTCCAACATTATTATGATCCAAGACAGACAAGTGATATTTCAAGCTAGGGCTAGACTACAATGATCAGATTCTGAAGGAGTCTCTATTATATGATTTCTTAAGATACACATGCTCATAATTTGTGACCTTCTTGTATTTGGCCGACGTCGTTTCGTTAACAATCCCCTTCGCCGGTCCGATGGTCTTGTCTAGCTCCGGTATACAGAATATTGCCAATGACTTCCTCGCCATTGTCGGGTTCACAGTTGCCCTATGAACCCGTGACTTGAACATTCCATTGCTCATTATCTACACACATACATATTAAGTATTAATTAACCCACTTAATTACTGTTAGTAAACGGTATAAGATTCATTCAGAATCCTCTCCCAATAACTCAAGTTATTGGGATGAAACGTTTCTTGACAATTACTTAATTACATATATATCAATCAATGTAATGTATATATAGTACCTCTCCTTGATCTCCCACAGAGATAACGAGTGCATCGGCAGGGGTGGTCGGAACCCTAACCCATTCACCGTCGTCGAGGAGTAACTGAAGGCCTTCCACTTGTTTATCTTGAATGAGAAACGTTAAAACCGATCCGTCGGTTGAGAGTCGAGTCCAAGAACCCTATCTGGTTGTGAGCATTTTGGGTAGAAGTTGAACCTAGGCGAAATGCGAGGCTCGCTGCCAATTTCCTCCACGAAACTCTTCTCGTCGGCGAGATTTAATGACCTCGCCATCCCGATCAACACTTGCTCCAGTAACTTCTCCATTTTTATGGAACACTCTTCCATGATTTTTCTGCAGAAATGAGATTATGGAGTTGACAACTCAGTTTTATTTGAATTTCTTCTCCTCTCCGTAATTCTAGGAATCAAACTGTTTTAGAAATGTCTTTTTTCTTAATAGAAAGAATTTTTAATTTTAAAGAAAAATGACAATTATTTTACCTAATGCAAAAAAAAAAAAAAAAACATTATTATAATGTTTTTATTCATCATACTCGCAACAACTGATAACAAATTTTTAATTATATACCAACATAGTAAACTTTTTTTTTACGTAGAACTAAATAGAAAGTTGTAAATATGTAGTTAGGAGTGCTAACACCCTGAGAGAGATATAAAGTTAGAAGTGCCAATAGTAATTAAATTATTCACCCTCTTTTTTTATCTGGTTGGATACCAAATGGTCACCAAACTTTGGGTAAATAACCCGCCAGTCTCTAAATTCAGAAAAATTACCTAGCAGTCACCGAACTTCAACCCATTATCCTAGCAGTTACTACCGTCAACGGACATCCAAAATTCCGTCTAACTGCTTATGTGGACATGCCAACTGGAATTCCACGTCATCTAAAATCCACATCACCTCCTATCAACCCAAAACCAATCTCAAACACCCAACCAATTACCCAACTCGATAATAAAAAAAAGTCTCACAATGAGGTCGATCATAATCTAGTGTATAATTTGAGAAAACCACTAATTTGCAATGATATAACTAGTTAGTTATTTTATCTCGTAAATAGTTAGTTACCTGAACTGGGCGGGCTGGGCGGGCCAGTATTGCATCTTTCTTTGAGCTAGAGGGCTAATTGTGATGTTCAACCTATCACACCATTCCTCAGGACCACCTTCTCTGGTAGTTTCTTCAAAGCCATAGCCATCAAAGTTACCATCTTCTTCAACAGGACCAACACAATTTGACTTGACCTTAAGCTTCTCTTCTACTGGTAACATGAAGAAGTCGTTCATTAGACTCCTCACTTGTTCAATGAACTCGCCACTCATTCCATGGTTCATTGCCTGATCATAAGGAAAGAAATAATTGTAAGTAAGTCGCTATCCAAAGTTGCAAGTTTGTTTTTGTTTTTTTCTGCTTACAAAGAAGTAGCCATGGGTGGAGAGAGCATAGAAGAGGTTTCGAGCTTCATCGTCGGCAGCCGGAGAATTCGAGTTAAGGAGTGAGATATCAACTTGGGTAAGATTGATTGAACGGAGATTCCCGTCGGTGATTCCTTTCATGTTCTCCTCGTCATGGAAATAAAGTGACGGCGGTTCTACTCCTCTGTCGGCAAACTGCTGCGCCAGTTCTCTCTCCACAACGCTGACTTCCGCCATCGTTAATGGATATTTTGTTGTTCCCACTCACACGATTCATGTGTCCTATATATATATATATACACACACAAACAAATAAACTCTGAAACACTATTTTTTGTTACGATAAGAATCTACATATCATTAAATGATAGATATGGATAAAAACTAGTTTGGTAAAGATGATAATTAATTATTTCGAGACAAAATGTTGTTGTAGAAGGAAACCTAAAGAACATAGAGGTGTAATTTTATAAACTAAATTTTTTAACAAAACTTTATTTAGAAGTTCGGTTAAAAAATATCATTATAAATAGCACAAATATCAGTGGGCTAACGTTGCCATATATATATGGTAGGATAAAACTCTGGTGGGTTCGACCCGGACCCCGGTGGGTGACAAAGGCTGGATTTTGTATCCTATACAAAATTAAATCCTAGCCTTTAGATCATCTACAATCACATCTGACGGTGCATATTATTAATATTAAATGGGTTAATTAATGAACCTTTTTTTACCATTTTCTCTTCAGCCCACTTACCTAGGTTTTTTTTTCAACCGCCTCCCCTCTCCATCACGATTTCTTTCTCCCATAGCTCTTGACGGCGTCGGTGATACTTCAAAGCTCTTCACGGCGTCGGTCCTCCATTCTTCCTTCGCCGCTGGTCCTCCATTCACTCCTTTGTCGTCCGCCGAGTCTGGGTTCATCTCCCGTCGATTATCGAGGGAAAGAGGCCACGTTCCTCTGTCGACGAAGACCCAAGCAGCGGCCCGCTTCGAAGTCTGCTTTGAACCGCTGTCGCCGGTCGACTACACACTCTGCCGCCGACTATTAAATCCGGGTACTAGTACTTTCTAATTCCCCCCAAATTACAATTGCATGGTTGTTTGTGTGTGGTTTTGTGATGCGATTTCAGTAATTGTATTCATTGTTTTATGTTTGTGTTTTGAAAATGTGTGCTCAAAAGATTGTTCCTGAGGCTAAAATTAAGAGTTTATGTGTTAATTTTTTTGTAGGTTTCCCGCCTATTTATTCAATTTTTTGATTATACAATACTAGTACCATTCATGTATTTGAGAAGTTTTGGCTGATTTAATCATAACGATTGCAATTTTTTGAGATTATTGTGTGTTGTGTCAGAATCAGTACTAGTATTTGTACAAATACTAGTATTTGTACAATACTAGTATATTCAGAATACTAGTATATTCTTGTTTAATTTTCCTTTTTTCTTGAATTGGTGTTATTGCAGGTAGATACAAGGATTTAATGTTTTGTAGTGTTGTTCTTTGATCATGGTGTAGAGAATAACCTGTGATTTTGCCTATAGAGGAAACCTGTGATGGGTTGTTTTGTACAATGCACATGTTGTATGCTGTTGCATTATCATTTTAGTGGAAACCTAGATTTTCCAGGTCTGAATTAGGAAGTTGTATGATGTTGTTGATTTAATACTAGTATTCTGCACTATACTAGTATTATTTGTGATACTAGTATTGGGCAAAAACTAGTATATATGCTTTACTAGAATTCACGTTTCACGAACTCGTGACTTAGTATTGGCTGCATTTTCAATTAAAATGGTGTTATTTATGTCATTTTCGTGTAGGTGCTTATTTTGAAGCGAAATGGAAATAAACATGAATTCTTCGAAGAAACCAGCAGATAATCACAGGTATAGTTGCCTTAATATTTGTAAATGATTTTAAAATTTTCATCATTGGAGCTTTGCTTAAGTTTGAACTAAATACATCTATTGTAGAGAAGGTTCAGCATCTCAGACGTTGGATGGGTTCTAAATCGATATTAGGTTGAAGTTGGAAGTTGGGGTGTTCGACGTCAAGTATCTGGACGATGACACAACGAATGGGTTCTGATCGTTTGTGACGCAGACCTACAAGAATGCATCGACATCACCGGGTCATCGAGGAGTCACGTAGTGAGGCTACCGAGATCACGATGTCGCTGGTAATCTTGGGAGCTCCTGTGAAAGCACGGGTGGGGAATTGCGGTGATGAATGAAGCCTTGTGTAAATAGGAGAAACCATTCATTGTCATCGTCCATATACTTGACGTCGAACTTGTGTAAAATTTTCAATAATACAAAGTTGTTTATCATCTTCTTCAAGCAGCAGCTAGTTGTACCTAAATAGGGGTCCGAGGGATTCCATTTGCAGACATGCTTATGTTGTTATATAATCACAAGTAATTAACCCTCTAAATTGGTATTTGGTTGACCGATTTGCTACACTTTTAACAACATCTTCATCATCCAAGGCCAATACAACCTACGGCAAAGTGATATCCCCACCTTTCTCTGTTTCTTTCTTTCTGCAATTTGCCTCTTTGTTGATTTGTTGATTTTGGCTGTGATTTTTTAATGAAAGAAGAAGAAGAGTGCGACAACAAAGAAGAAGGGAGAGAGAATAATTTCAGTTAACCTTTTGTAGGAGGTGGGATAACTAAATCAAATTAAAATATTAAATGGTCATTAAAATCATAATATTTCATAATTAATATGGTTAGTGTAGTTAAGGAAAGAGAAATCATTAATATCAGACAATTAAATAAAAAATAAAAATTTAAAGATGGACGGCCAGGATTGTACTTTGTCCCGGTGACAAAATAAGGGTTTTGTCACCGAAAAAAATCCCGGTTCGACCATGAATTTAAATCAACCCGGTTCGGTAAATTAAAGATGATCTTTTTAGTTTTTACAATGAGGCTCTGTAGATTCCTGACATTATTGAGTATTATTTGCTAATCCTATATATGGACATATCTTCTCAATTCCTGAGAGTATATTTTAATATGTTAAATATTTTTTTATGTGGTCCAAATAATTTAATTTGATCTGGTTAGAAACAATGGTTGGATAAAGTTTTTTTTTATGGGTTTGGATTTAGAAGTTAATCCTATTGATAACTCAAACATTGATGGACGGTTGAGATTAAAAGATTATTAGGGTTTGACCCCTCTCTGCCTATAAATATAACTCTTTTACTCCATCATAAGGATTATGTCTCAATATATCCTCTCAATATATATGGTTAACGCTTAGTGATGCGGTGTAATCGGTTACACCGATATGTGGTAGCATGTGATTGGTTCGAAAAAATAATATACACAAATTTAATTCTTAGTCCCTAATTTAAACAAATTTCATCATATGAGTTAGTACTCCCATCAAACAAATTTCACCCTATGATAAAAAAAAAAGGTACACCTCGTAAAAGAAAGATGAAAAATGTTGTAAAAATAAACAAGCATATATGGGGACTATAAAAACAAAATTAATTTTCTGATCCCTACCATATGACATTGTAATGTGACCACATTTAATTCCATACATTATTGAGTATTATTATTATTGGTTGGGGGTTAGGTCTCTAGACATATCTTATCATATAGTCCAATATGGCATGCTATATCTTAGGGCTGGGAATCGGGCCGGGCCGGGCTAAACCCGGACCGGTCAACCGGGCTTCGGGCCGCCCGAATGCAAATTATTCAACCCGAGCCCGGACCGACCTTAACACCCGGGTAGCCCGAAGCCCGGTTGACCGGGTTCGGGCCGGGTCAAACCGGATCCGGACCGGAACACACCCAAAATGGCAAATTCTCATATTTATCATCATTGTTAATATCTATCTCTACACACTGACCGAGGCGACATTCTTTCAATCTTCCCCTTTTTTCTTTTCATTTCAGAAACTGGTCAGCTTCTTGATTCAACGTTGAGGTGAAGAAAGGAAGAAGATCAAAAAGAAGAAGAAAGGAAGAAGATCAAGAAGAAGAAGAAGAGAAGAGACAAAAGGAAGAAGGAAGATCGAAGAAGAAGAAATAATTGAGGAAGTATGGCTGGGAAAGAAAGAGATAGATTGGATTTGGGAGTGGGAGAAGAAGAAGAGTGGAAGAAGAAGCAGAAGTGGCGGCTGCTGCAAAATAGGTTTCAGATCATTATTGTGGATGGAGGAGGTAAGAATTGGGCTTCTGATCCTTAATAACTCTACCATTTGGCCCAATATGATAGATAAAATGACTAATACATTTTATAATGATTTAATTTATGACCGGGCCTGGCTTTTTCCGGGTTTAGCCCGAAGCCCGAATATCCCATTTTTACAGACCGGGCCCGGCCCTATCCATATTTGACCAGGTTTTCGGGCTGCCCGAAGCCCGATTTGACCGGGCCGGGTCTGACAAAGCCCGGTCAAACGGGCCGGGCTTCCCACCCCTTATATCTTATCAAATCACTTGGTGTATATGGACAAAATCTTTAGTCAATTCCACTACTCAGTTATTTTCATATATGGATGGAAGGTGAACTTTTTTTTAGCAACTCTCGTGGAATACCGGAAGATAATCATAAATTTAACTTAATTATTTATTCAATTTTTTTTAAATGAGTGATATCCTCTACACCAATAAGAATTCAAATAATTTACCAACAAAATTCAATTAAAAAAAATGGCAAATTAAAATTGTAACTCTCTCAAAGCATTTGCAAACAAATAAAGTCGAGACTAAAGAAACCATCACTATAAAAAAAAGAATAGTTAAATAATAAAAAATGAAATCTCAATTGGCCCATTAAAACTTAAACGAATTTGAAATAAAGATCATGTTATAAGAATACACCTAATTCAAACTGATCAACTCGATCAATACTCTAAATTTGTTAATAGTTAATGACATGTAACTCGTTTTACTTACGATCCACACTACAAAAAAGTTTACTTTTAGCTACTACAAAATTACAACGACATGAAAATGCAGTAGCAAATAGTTGATATTTGCTACGACAATCACTATTTCATGTAGTAATTTGCAGTAGCAAATAATATTTGCTACACTCATTATCCCATCGCAAATAGTGGTGTAAAAGGCGGCCTGAACCAACCCAACTTTGAACCTGTCCTCACAAACCAACCCCCACTGAGCCACCGTCGAACTCCCACGGCCCGGGAGCCATCCCACACACGCTATTCGCACCCTCGTAGCACCCGACAGAAGTACACCTGAAGTCCGACACTTTGTTGGCGAATATTATGAAAGCGAGTCCATCTGGAGGTGGATTTTCCTATAACCAAGCTCCCAATCAATCCTAAATCCAATAGAAGCCAGCCAGAGCTCTGCACGCATAATGGTACAGTACCCGAGGTTAGTCGCGAAGCAAGCAATGTGGCGCCCTGAGTGATCTCTAAGTATGCCATCTGTCGCAACCTAGTACTGATCCTGGATGACCGACCCGTCCGTGTTAATAGTGATCCATCCCTCAGGCGCATGTCTCCAACTAACAAGGATCTCCTCTCTGCTTCTGAGGTTCCCCGACAAAGCTTGTGAGTCGGCTCTCATTGTCTCTCGAACCCCGTCGATCCAGTAAAGGACTCGTAGGCGGAGCTGATCGCTTGTCACAAGCTTTTGGTCGAAGATAGCCTCATTTCTGGCCGTCCAAACCAGCCAATTTAAGAATTTTAATTTCTTAAATTATGAATTAGCTCAATTTTGAAATTTTATGAAGGGAAAATAGCACTCCCCCCCTCCCTCTAATTTGCCAACTTAACAAATAACCCCTATACTATAAATTGCTCGATCTCTTTACCCCTCCTACTTTGGCCACCTTGCACTTTGGGTCCTTACATTTCATCAACTATCGTCTTCATGACGTTAATTGGTGCACATTCAGTACACATTATTAGCTCCAATAGCCATGCATTAGCTTACTAAGCATTTAATTAAAATTGAAAATATAAGTATATATAATTACATAAGATGAAAACGATGAATAAAACATGTGATTTAGAAACCCTTCGTATTTCACCATCTCTTCGTACCTTCCCAATTTTCCTCCCTCGCCAATTCTTAGTCTCCTACCTCCGATATCTCTCTTTGCTCTCACTTGGACCTTTGAATTATGATGATTTAATAAAAGCACCCCACAACCTTCTTCGGGAAAGGCCCAAAATTGATGACTGAATGGGCTGTCACTCTCACTTAACGAAATAAAATGCGGCCCATGCCCTTATAGTGTTACCAAAATGCATGATATACCATCATAGTTAAGATTCTGCATCGCATGCCATTATAGTAACTCTTAGGTGCATCGCGTGCCATCATAGTAAATTTTAGGTGCACTTACCGAATTTTATAGGTTTCTCAAATTTTAGCAGGTTACAAGTTGATGACGTGGCTGTAAAAAAATGTAATAATGATATTTATCTTAACATTTTAATTTTTTCACGTGATAATTATCATTGTAAAATACTTTAATATGTTAAATAATAATTTAATGTGATAATGATATTTATTTAAACATTTTAATTTTTTTCAGGTGATAATTATTATTTTACAATACTTTAATATGTTAAATAAGAATTCAAATGTAATAATAATATTCACTTTAATTTTTAAAATTTTACAGGAGATATTGACATTTTTGTCAAATACTTTAATATGTTAAATTAGACTTGTTGGATATATAATCCAAGTCGAGAGTGGAGTTACAGGAAGTCAGGAACAACCATATACTTATTGTTATTTTCGAAATTCGTTCAGATCTCGCATATGTTAATCTTATCCTGTTTAAATTCATCCAATAGTCGAAACACTTAAAAAAAATCTCAGTCCACAAAAGAAAAGGAGAAAGAACTAATGCCCATAAAATCGTGATGTCTTTCTATGGGGATAAAAAAGAATATATGAAGGAACTACTATCAAATGGTTTCACGGGATTCAACTAAGTGTATTGATCGTGACAGACAGATTCCGTGCTAAATTGAACATATTAAAGTATTTTACAAAAGTAATTCTCAACTCAAAAAATTAAAATGTTAAAATAAATAATATTATTATATTTAATTCTTATTCAACATATTAAAATATTTTACCAAAATAATTGTTACCTGAAAAAATTAAAATGTTAAAATAATATAATTATTACATTTTTTGTAGCCACGTCATCAACTCATAACCTGCTAGAATTTGAGAAACCTGCAAAATTCGGTAAGTTCACCCAAAAGTTACTATAATGGCACGCGATGCAAAACTATAACATCAATTTAATATGATGACATATCGTGCATTTTAGTAACACTATAAGGGCATGAGCCGCATTTTATCTCACTTAACACCAAATCCCACTTGGTAATGGTGGTGGGCTTAGCCCACTCAAATTAGTATGATGGTTATTAAATATTTCTGATTCGATCTCCAACATCATATACATTCTGAAGTTTCTTAGAGATACCTTGTTAATATATCTTTAATTTACTTTTAACAATACATTTTATTTTAAGGTTTTTTTAGTCCGACGACAACCTAAAAAGTACAAAGGAATTTGATGAATAGGAACACTAAAAAACGTTTACCTTTAACTACTGCAAAATTACAATGACATGAAAATACAGTAGCAAATAGTTGATATTTGCTACGACAATCACTATTTCATGTAGTAATTTGCGACGAGGATGCTGAGTGTAGCAAATAGTGGTGTGACAAATAGTATTTGCTACTGCATATTACTACATGAAATAGTGACTGCCGTAGCAAATATCAACTATTTGCTTCTGCATTTTCATGCCGTTGTAACTTTGCAGAAGTTAAAAGGAAAACTTTTTGTAGTGAAAGGAAAACTAGAAAAAATAATTAATGAAAATTAGACACTATGAAACAGTAAAACGAAATAGTAATGAACAAGAAGGAGCGCCTCCGATCAATCGGCTTTCTATGGTTGAATAATTTGTGTACAAATTGAAAGCATTGACCATTCGTTGATTCATTGTGGTTTAATTTCTCAAATCACATTTGGGCCCTTTTTCTAAAAATTAGACACATAACTCACTAGACAGACCAGACCTAATATGTTATAATTTCGAGTTACCTAAAATCCTATTTAACCAATTCGTGCTACATGAAAAATCATTTTTAGTGACCGTAATTTTTGAAAACAGTCACTAACTTGATGTGGCTAAAGATTTTTAGTGACAGGTTTTTTTGTTTTAGTGATCATTTAATAACTGTTTTAGTGACTTTTACAAAACAGTCATTAATGACAAAAATGGTGGCTAATAGCTTTAGCCATCACCACGTTAGTTACCGTTTTCCCAAAATTTTGGTTACTAAAAGTCATTTTTCTTGTAGTCGGGTCAGACAAAATCCAACCAGCCCAGCCCAGCCCAGTTCCCCACCCCTAGCCCATCACCCATGCTATAGTATTAGAAGAGGAGTCAAGGGAGGAGATGAACAACACACATACTATAAATTTAAGAAAAAACTTAAGCATTAAAAGACAATTTCAGCATTAAATAAACCAAATGGATGCAAATGAAAAGTTTGATGTCCAAAGTAGCAATTGGAGTACTTATTCATGAGATAGAGACCCACATGCAATAACCATATATCCATGGTATTATTATTCAACGTTAATTGGTTGGATCTATCTTGAGATCATCGATCAATGCCCTATGATTAGGAAGCTTGAGATGGTAAACTTCATAGTTTGTAATCTGCTTGTATCGAGCTGGCTCGAGCCCCTTTGCTGGTCTGATAGCCTTGTCTAGCCCCGACAAACTGAATATAGCTATCGACTTTCTTGCCCTTTTGGTGTTCAACGCACCCCTGTGTAACGGTGCCTTGTACTCTCCATTGCTTATGATCTGCACGAAAATGCTCAAACTTAGGTGACCACTAAAGTACGTAATTGACCTGTATACTATACACACACACGCACGCATGCACGCACGCATGCACGTACCTCTCCTTGGTCTCCAATCTTGATGAGAAGAGCGTCGGTGGGAGTGACTGGAACCCTAGCCCACTGGCCATCCTTGAGCAGCAACTGAAACCCTTCAACCTCTTTGTCTTGGAGGAGAAAAGTGATATGGCGGATCCATCGGTGTGGGAGTTGAGACCAAGAACTCGGTCGGGGACTGAGCATTTCGGATACAGATTCAACCTCATAACGGTACGAGGCTCTTCACCCATCTCATCGACCAAGCTGCTCTCGTCCAACCCTAGTGATCTTGCCATCCCCTTCAACAGCTTCACCAACACCGTGTCTATGTTCTTCGATAGCTCTTTCATGGTTTCCCTGCATACATCCCCAAAAGATGATCAATATTGAGCTTGGTAATTAACCTAACTCGGGTTTTATAGACAAATATGACACGTATGTGGCACCACGCTGACTGCATAACGATCGCACCACCTAAGCAAACCTGAAATTGGGTAGGCTAGCAAGAGGCCAATAGCGCAAATTGGTAAGGTGGTCGGGGCTAATCATGATCATCAACCGATCACTCCAATCGTGGGACTCGTAGTTATCAGGAACCTCGTCGAAGCCGTAGCCTTGCCATTCACCAATGGGTCTTGAAAGCTTACATTTCTCTTCAAGTGGAAGCTTAAAGAAGTCATCCGCCACTTCTCGTACCTCGTCCAAGAACTCACTCGTCATCCCGTGGTTCAATGCCTGAGAACGCATTTCGTAAATTATTAACGCAATTCATATTTTACTAACAGATTGTATATCAAGACGGACAATCAACCGTGGGTTCGAGATATGGAGTACGAGAGGACTATTTTCGAGATAGACAATCAACCGGTAGCATTGGCTATCAACGGAGTTGTTTGAGTTAGGAGATATCTCGGAGAGTAGACTTGTTATACGGTTGTTTGAGTTAGGAGATCTAGAAACTGTGGCTGCTTGCTCGTCGATCATTGTTATGGGAACGAACGATGCCTCCTAACTGGTGTACTGACCTTGTAAACTCTTTGTGTATGGGTGAGAGTCTTTATTTATTTATTTATTTTTACAAAGAAAAAATAGTCATTAATGAATATTTCAGTACCACTTTAAAAAAAAAAGACAGTTTGTATAAATATTATTTTTAATTGAGGGTATAATGGAGGAGGATTCGGACCAAACTCTTCCAAAGGGTTGGTTTTGGGTCCAACTTTTTATGGGCCATTAGATCAATCAAGATTTCATCTAACGGTTGATATTCATTTTTGGTTTTGTTCAAACTGTTGACCGGATCCGTTAGTTAAGTTGGCTTTTGATTACTCGGCGAGAACGTCTGGGCTTTTGATTCCTTCATATGTTCTCGGCGAGAATTTCTTCAAATGCTCGGGCTTCGTGAATTAACTTCGTCATAACGGCGTTAACTAGTTAACTAGTTAACTCCGTCAATTAACGGGGTTCACTAGTTAACTCCGTCAGTTCACGGTGTTAACTAGTTAACAAGTTAATTTTGTCAGTTAACTAGTTAAGTCCGTCAGTTTAACGGCGTTAACTAGTTAACATGTTAATTTCATCAGTTAACTAGCTAACATCGCCAGTTAAAGGCGTTAACTAGTTAACAAGTTAATTTCGTCAGTTAACTAGTTAACTCCGTCGGTTGACAACGTTAACTAGTTAACACGTAAATTTCAAAAGTTAACTAGTTAACTCGGTCCGTTTTTTTAGGTTAACTAGTTATCTCACTTAACAAATTAATTCAGAACATTTATATTTTTACAAAATGGTACAAAAATTAAGCTGTCCACAAACTAAAGTTGGGTGACTTAACATATAATTAAAAAAATTACAACCAAGCATTTGAAGAAGTTCTCAGTGAGAACTTCAAGGTTCTCGCCGAGAACATCCGGACCGCGAAACACCTGATTATGGGCTTATGTGATTTTGGTTAGACCGGCCCAGCCTTTAAAGGTTGGGTCCGGATCCGGAACCGGGTATAATAATCGGTTTTAGAAAAACAAAGATTGCATACAGTAAACACGGACCGTATATTAAAAAATATTTAGTATAAAAGTATAAGAAAAAACTATAATTAATATAGTAAAAATATTATTTTATTAATTTTTAGAATAAGGCCTCCAAAAGATAGGGACGAGACTATATTTTATTAACGTGTAAAATTATTATTTTGAATTGAGAGTGTGATAATTAATTTTTATAGAAACACAAACAGTAAAACGGGTCAAATACATTAGTGGTCACCTAAGTATGAGTCTTGTGTCATTGCAGTCACTTAAATTTAAATTAGGTCAACTCAGTAACTTAAGTTTGAAGATTGGGTCACCTCAGTTACTTTATAATAATTTTTTATTATTATTAAAAAATGACATGCTGAGGTACTATGTCATCAAAAATATTATTTAGCATTCTAATTTCATCCGAATCACTTAATCGAGTTCTTATTAAAAATTAATTGGGCTAAGTAATAACACAAAATCAATCCACTTCTAACTCTTTTATCTTCTTCTTGGTATTTGTCCATCAACACTTCGAACTTGATTTTGTTGAATTTAGAAGATAAATATTATTTTATGATAACATGGCACCTGAGCGTGTCGTTTTAACAAAAATTATTTAGAAATTGGTCATAGTGACTGAGTTGACCTGCTCTATAAACTTAAGTTACTAAGTTGATCTAGTTTAAAGTTAAGTGACTGTAATTATATAAAACCTCATACTTAGGTGACCGTTAATGTATTTGACCCATAGTGAAACACAAAGGTTATATAACAGCATCCGAAAACAATTAATATAAATAACTATAATTGATATACGTACGAAGCAGCAGCCGTAGGAAAGGAGTGCTGAACGGAGCTTTTCGGATTCAGCTTTGGCGGTGGCGGGACAAGATGATGAAAGGAGTGATATGTCAACTTTGGGGACGTCGACTGCCGTCGGCGACTCCTGGCATAACCTCATTCTGGAAAAACTTCGCCGGCGGCTCTACGCCGATGTCAGACAGTACTTGTGTAAGTTCTCTCTCTCCCATAATCATTGGATCTTCAACTCTACCCATTTTACTTTTTTTTTTATTTTTTTTTATTTTCTTTCTTTTGTTTATATGATGTTATGTGATGATAGCACGGTAGGTATTTATAGATGAAGATAGGTTCAAATAGCTAATGCATCATGAAACTTTGAACCGGGTTACAAAGTGGTCTTTAAATTTTAAAATGTTACAGGCTGGTCCCAAAACTTTAATTCATGTTACAATCAAGTCCTGATGTCGCTGACTGTAGCATATTTCCGGCGATTTTTCCATGTAACCACTGATATGTATCAAAATATATTATTTTATTAATTTTTTTGATGACGTATCAGTGTTGACGTTGCAAAATGGCAGTGACACATCATAAAAATATAATATTTTTATTAGATTTTGTATGATGTGTCAGTGGTGACATGACAAAATTGTCGGAATATATATGCTAATGCCAGTGACGGCAGGACTGGATCGTAACAAGATTCAAAGTTTTAGGACCATTCTATAACATTTTGAAGTTTCTGGATCACTTTGTAACCCGACCCAAAGTTTAAGGATGTATTAAGTATTTGACCGCTGAAGATAATGTAGTTTAAAGGGTTAATATCATTTTCTCTCCCTCTACTTTGTCAACTTAGCAGATAGTTCCCCACATTATAAATTGTTATTTTTGTTCCCAACTTTGACTTTTGGGTTCTTCTATCTCAACTTTTGTCTTCTTGACATTAAATTTGAACACATCATCTGCACGCCATATCAACAACTGCTTCCATAGTTTAGCGAGTAAGCATTGAGAAAGGTGAATTGGGGAGGTATAATGAAAAGTACGAGTAAAATATGAAGGATTTTAAAACTACATGTTTTGCTTGTCGGTTTTATCCTATCCAATTATATATATTTATATTCTCAATTAAAAATATTTAGTCAGCCAAATTATAGCTATTAGAGTTGACGTGGTGTGTTGAATACACACTAATCAATCATCTGCAGCCTAATCATCAATACTTGTCATATAAATTTGCGGGAAATTCCTAACCTATGATATTCAACATAGAATTATAATGAGAACAAGAGAAATCGAAGTAGAACCCATTTCGGGCATTCGGTCATTTTGGCCAATTTCAGTTATTGACCGATGACCGAAAATACTCTAAAACTCATAACCGCGCTCGATTTTGAAATAATGAAATTGGTTTTTCAGTCACCAAAACTGAATTAAATTCGATCAATTTTCGGCCAAACCAAAAAATCGAGCTCGAATAGCGACTCCTATGTACTCCCATCAAACAGTTTCAACCATATCCCATCTACCATGGTCAAAGAACACAGTAGTCAGCAGATAACCATTAACATACAGGGAGGAAAGAGAGAGGCACTGCAGAGCTAGGGGGAGTCCACTCCGAGCTCGGACACAGGTCTCCTGAACCAAAATAGATAAAATATATGTACTTTTTGTACAAAAAATATGTTTGATCCATTGTATTTTATGTATGGGGTCCATGGTCTACTTGAGTCATGACTCTGCCACTATCGAGAGAAGTAGACTTCAACTGAAAACGACAAGATCGTCACTATAAGAAAATTGAGTTTCGGCGACCAAAAATTTGCGACGGTATATAGTAATTGAAGCAGCAAAGGGATCAAATGCTTTGATACCACTATGAAACGGTATCAACACAGAGTCGAACGCATGAACCACTGGTGGAGTCAGGGCGAGTCTAGCCTGGGCCCAATGTCCCTTGGACCCAAATAACTAAAATATATGTATTTTTTGTTAAAAAAATATGTTCGACCTATTGTATTTTATGTATCGAGCTCATGGTCTACTTGAGTGCAGTCTCTGCCACTGGAAAAAACGCGGAATAATTGCAAGAATCACATCACAAACTCTAATAAGATCTAAGCGGATAAACGAAGAACACAAGAACTGGTCACACAGTTTAGTTTTACACTAGTACTCTGCATAGTCTCGGCCTAGTATGCACTATAGAACCACAAAAGTGTCAAGATCACAATACAAGAACCCACATAACCCAAAAATACATATCTGAGCCTAATACACAAAGATAAAAATGATAAAGAGACGTAAAAGGAACAAGAAGACTCAACTTCCCAACAATAACAGAATCCACCAAACTGTCTGAGATCATCGATTCGAACCCAAAGTGAACAAATTAAAACCCTATAGCAGAGCGTCCCTCTATAGAAGAGTCATGAACTTGTGAAAGTGACGATTGAGTCAACAGAAGTCCACAAATGGACATGTACACTTAGGCAGAAAAACTGGAACAATATGTTTCAATCCGACAAAGGTTACCAACACGAACCACATCAGCTAGTAGCTGGTTGAACTGGTAAATCATGTTGGGTCAAAGTCTTAGTTAAATTTGTTAGTTTGTTGAAGTCAATTAGATTAAGTCAGTTAGCTAAAATATAGGAAGAGTGGATAGTAGTGGAGTCAGTTGCAGAGAATGTGTGCTGCTGCAACTTTGCTGTGATTTCATTTAGTCTTGCAATCTCGATAAACAAATTAGTCTTTCAGTTTATACAAATATTCTGACATTCTGGTATCAGAGCGGTTCAAACTCTGGGATTATCTTCTTCGGAAAACAAGAGTGATCTGGTGAGTTTTCTTTCTTTGGTGAGTGAAACACGTCGGTGAGATTCATCATGAGTGACTCAAATGGCCAGGTGGGGTTACCGATGGAGACTACGATCATTAGAGCTTATTGATGGAAAATCTCCTTCATTCGAAAGAATATTGGAGTGTGTTGTCTACAGGGATTGTGGAATCAACTTCAGGAAAAGTTTGGATGTTACAAGTGGTATCAAAGCCTCTCCCCATCCCTTTGAACGATGGTGGGGCAAACCTCAACGAGGACGTTGAGTCCCTGAGGGGGGTGTATGTGACATCCTAGGCAAATCCCACATCGACAAAACACGGAGGATATCTATGGGCTATGTGGAATAGTTCAATTTTAAATGACATGATGCATTTGGTGGTGTAGTGGTGGAGGTTTGATCTTGAGAGGAGGAGGTCATGGGTTCGGATCCCACCAACGCCAAAAAACAAATCGTGAGGGGGTGGGCCCAAAGCGAACAATATCTTATCAGAAAAGGTTGGGATGTTATAAGAAATCAAGGGGTCAAACGAAAACATCTAGGATGTGCACTACCGATTTAATGTACAACTTATAAAAGGAATAGCAACGATTGAGACAAAGACGACCCAATAATTTAACGTGAAAAATTTTTACGAGAATTTTTTTTATGGACGTACGACGATTTTGAAAGCTTCATTATAATAATAATATAAAAAGTAGGTACACTTATAAAAGAGGGTCCAACCCTTGCAAGGGGTTGGATTTGGTGCCAACCTTTTATGGACCGTTAGATCGATTAAGATTTCATCTAACGATTTATTTATTTTTTGATCTTGTTCAAACAGTTGACAGATCTGGATCCGACTTTTCCAGTTAACTAGTTAACTCTGTTAGTTAACTCGGACAGTTAACAGCGTTAACAAGTTAATTTCGTCAGCTAACTAGTTAACTCCGTCAGTTAACGATGTTAACTAGTTAACAAGTTAATTTCGTCAGTTAACTAATTAACTCCGCCAGTTAACGACGTTAACTGAGGCAGTGGTTGAGAACTACGAAGCAGGGGAATAGGGGTGTATTTGGGTTACTCTAGTTTTGGTTGGATCCGGATCCGGGGCCTATAAAAGAAAGACAAAAAACGTCTAATTTGTCTATGTCTTTATATATATTAAAGCAGAATCCCTTTTTTTCAGTTGACACATCTGCATTTTGAGGATTTTAGAGCTCCTCCTTCATTCTAGGAACAAGGATTTTGACAAACAAAATTTTTTGATTCTTTTCTCACGAACAAGGATCGAACTCTCAACCTCATGGTTAAGAGACAAAGTGACAAACCCAACAATGCCACACCTAATGATTGGAGTAGCTTACTATTTAATCAAAGAAAAGTTGCAGTGTTTTCAACGTAATAATACTTTTATTTATTATATCCCAACAATTGATAACAAGTTTATAATTTTTTACCAACATATGAATTAAATTATTAAAAAGTAGAAAAAATGCAACCACACTTCTAAGTAATCTAAATAAAAATAAAAAAAAATTATTTTTCGGTAAAATATTAACACAAAATATCGGCCAGGGCCGCTGATAATCTAGTAACAATAATGGAAGTAACGTGACCAATAATGTAGATTCCAGAAATTATTATTGAGTATTATTAGTTGGTAGTATATTTTAGCATAGGCACTATATGGTTATCAAATCACGAATATCAGCCCATAACATGTCCTATCTTGTTTCCATAATTATGTTATGTCTGCAATCTGCTGACATATCTTATCATGCATGCATGGCTAAATAGGACGTGGACAACTAATTTTAGGCGGGAAAACTATGTACAATTTGATTATATTAATTTGGGTTACATTCTTCTGCTGTTTTTTTAACCGAATTAACCCCTATACTATGATGAGTTTAACAAATAATTTTTTTTTTACTTTTACTTACTAATTTATACATAATTGTTTAATTCGTGATTTATATTCATAAAATGATAAATGCAGTTTTATTTAGTGATGAAATAACTTGCATCTAAAATGATAATTTAGGTTAGATTCATAACTTCCATCAAACCTTGTCAACACACTACAAACATAAAGGCACACGCTATTTGCCTCTAAAAGACATTTTTTTTTGACTCTATTGAGTTTTAGGGGAAGATAGCTTAAGTGTCACTAACGGTGCTACGACTAAAAGTCTTTAGAGGCAAATACGGTCGCACATATTATCTGCCACTAAATGAAAGAATTAGTAGCAGATATAATTGTTGATAATTGTATCTTTAAATCTGTCATCGTTTCCACCTTTTAGACACACTTATTTTTGTTGCTGGTAATTTATATATATATATTATATATATATATAATAATATATAGAAATTACTCCTACCAGAATATTTTTCTTTATTGGACTCTTCCACTATTTACATATATGATTTTCTACTCTTTTGCTATCTGCTGGGTTTGAGCCCGGGTGGTTCAAGGAAATGTGTTAAGTTCTTGGTTCTTACCACTTGGCTGAGGAGTACTTACTAATATTTTTTGCGCAATTTTTAAATATGAACTCTAAAACTCAATGATATGGAGAAACTATGCCAAGAAGAAGAAATCAAAATTGAAAAATGAAATTGTTTTCTTACTCATTAGCTTTTATTATCTATAATTAGTTTATATTATCTAACATTTATCTATACAAAATAGTACAAAGTTTACAAGTTATCTACCTTTACAAATTTTAATCATTCAACATATAGAGATAGATCAATTATCTGCCTCTAAACTAATCATACAACCTATAGAGACAACTGTAAATTATATGCCTCTAAAAAATTTAATCATACAACCTATAGATGCATTTCTAAATTATTTGCCTCTCAAGAGTTTTTCATATAACTTATAGAGGCAGTTCTGAATTATCTGCCTTTAAAAGATCTAATCATATGACTTATAGAGGCAATTATAAATTATCTGACTCTAAAACTATAAAAAAATATGTATATTAAAATAAATAAAATACAATTAGATGAAGATATTTGCATCTATAGAGGCACATATAGTATTTGTTCTTTAAAAGTATGTTTAGAGGCAAATATTCTATGTGCCTCTATGAATCTACCTCCGTAGCCAGGTTATGTTGTAGTGACAATATAATCGAAATTTTAGTATAGTTTTTTGTGGATTTAAGTTGGTTTGGGTAGGTTCAATACATGACTGATTGGGTTAATAGAGTTGAGTTGGACATTCCACATGTAATTTTTTTGCTGACTCGACATACTAACAAGGCGATTCGGCCGAAAAAAGTGGTTGATAAGATGATTACTAATGCAGTTGATATTTTTATACGGTACATTTTTACCTTATTATAACAATATCAAACAAAAACACACATTCTTTTCACCCACATATATATATAATAGATTTATTCTCATGCGAATTAAAGTTTTGTATGCATGTCATACAATGGTGTTAAGATGGTAGAATTGGGGGATGCAAATAGCAAGAAGTCATGATCCAATTCCAATTCAGTCATCACATTTTCCTCCAAAGTCAACCATGCCTCCATCCCCTCCTTGTCGCTTCCCCTCTCTATCAAAATGATCGAATTCGAGCAATACGACAATGTGCTCTGATCTCTCGTTGCTCCGCTCAACCCGACCCAGGCTGTCGGGCCCCACCCAAAATCGGTCTTGCTAAACCCTAGACCGTGCCAACATGAGAAGTTGAACACGTCCATGTTCTCATCCTCAATCTCAGCTTGTCGATCATAGTACTCGAAAATGGCTTTGGAACCTTTCTCCCCGATCAACAATTTGAGGTACTCAATGTCGAATTCCTTGACCCCGGTTCGTATGGGAATTGGAATTTTATAGCCTAATTTAAAATTTTATGTACCGTCAGTAGCCAATTGCGTAACTATGTCCAAAACTAGCACAATCTGACTGGCAGCCAACGCGTAGCTGGCCAGCCAGCGATGCGCTGGCGCAGACAGCGTACATACAACCACAATCCATTTTGCCAAGTTAATGTTGAAATCAAATATGGTTTATTGCAATTTGATCACTTATTTTTATCTATTTTACAAATGGATTATTATATATTAATTTGATAATATAAGCTGGTCTTGATAAAATAATAATATATAAGCTATAATTAATTAAAGAAAATTATATTAGCCGTCACAATCTCTTGAGTTACGGATCCCAATGTCACGTTTGTTGGAGGCACAACAATTCAAAGTTAAAACAACGACAAACGACAAACGTGACATTGGGATTCGTAATTCAAAGTTAAAACAAACGTGACTCGAGGTCACGTCCCGCTGGTCTGGCTATGCGTTGCGCTGGTTATGCACTGATTGATTCAAAGTTAAAACTATTATTGGAAGTCGTTGTCTCCTTCATCGTTGTGCTTCCAACAAACGCGACCTCGGGATCCGTAACTCAAGAGATTGTGACGGCTAATATAACTTTCTTTAATTAATTATAGCTTATATATTATTATTTTATCAAGACCAGCTTATATTATCAAATTAATAATAATAATAATCCATTTGTAAAATAGATAAAAATAAGTGACCAAATTGCAATAAACCATATTTGATTTCAACATTAACTTGGCAAAATGGATTGTGGTTGTATGTACGCTGTCTGGCTAGCGCATCGCTGGCTGGCCAGCTACGCGCTGGCTGCCAGTCAGATTGTGCTAGTTTTGGACATAGTTACGCAATTGGCTACTGACGGTACATAAAATTTTAAATTAGGCTACAAAATTCCAATCCCCGGTTCGTATCAAGCTAGCCAAGTCGTCGATCCTGATTGGTTGAGAAGTTTTGTGAGGATCGTATTTAGCATTTGAGAACAAAATGAGGTTCCCAAACGAATGCCTAGACAAACGCGGCCTTGTCATCCTCCTTAGGTCGACACTCTGAGTGAAGACTGAACAACGATTTCTTGATTTGGAGGCATGTATTATTGACTTCCATATGAAAGCTGATACCGCCTCCGCTCGAGTTGGATTCTCTATGTTTTTGCTTTTAGCACTCGCCCTTAGTTTGGCGACCGAATCACCAAAGAACACGAATCTCCTCGTCACAGGCTTCCCTCCGCTTTCAAACCAAAGCCCTTTCGTCAAGGATTCATAGTGACATGGCATTGACTTGATCGGAGGAAAACTCAACGGACCTTCCAAGAAGTTTGGAACCACGACTTCATCTAGACGGTTGGCATTGATGGCCGCCCAAGTCTTGAGGAAAGCACTCACCGCAGTTCCATCGTGGCTCTTGTGGGAGAAGCACATCCCAAGAGCCAGTCCACCACATTGGAATATGTTGACTTGCACCGTGATTTGTGGACATGTTTCAGGGGCCATGCAGAAGGTCTTGAAAGGAAGGAGGTTGTTGAGTGATCCCAGCAGCGAGGATTGGTCGCCAAGGAAGTCATACATGTGGCAACTGACACGGGTTTCAACAAAGGGGACACCCTTGTGAAAGTTGTGAATGGCAAAGTTGTTCTTAACCCTGCCCGCCAGAGGGTAGTAGAGAGGGACAGAGCTTCGGAGAGGGAGGATTTGAGTCGGATCGAGACATTGGATGTGTTGTGCTTGGCCAAGTGTTGACCATGGGTGTTAGGGTAGAAAAGTATGAGAGGGGAATAACCAGTGGGAGTTAGCTGGTCTAATAGGTTTAGGTTTAAGGGCTTAGTTTGGAGAAGTAGTGTTGATGATGGCTTCACACTTTCCCTTGAAAGAATGGAAACTTCCATTGTTGATGAATCAATATGGTTTTATCAGTGAAGCTAATTGGACTTTTGGTTATATAAAGTGCTGAGAGAGCTTGTCACTGAATAAATAAATTAATAAAAATTTACAAAAATACCTTATCAGCCTCCGTCGATCTGTCGGGCTCCCTCTGTTGCCGATTCGCTTCCTCAGTAATAATAAAAAATAAAATTTGGTGATGGTGGTATTCAAAACCATGACCTCCTTCTATTAAATTTAAACTCTTAACATTATGCTACTTCTTATTAGGGTTATTACACATTTTGTCCTCCTACTATGCAAAGTTAACAAAGATACCCTCTACTATTCTTCAACCAAATTAAACTCCTCTACTTTAATACTCTAACAAATGTGTCATTTCGTTAACTTTTTCATTCATTCCCCATTAAATTTGTTGACTGGACATATCCAGTCAGCTATTTTACACACATGAATGCTAAGAGAATAATTTTTTTCACAAGTGTGTAGTAAGAAAGAAGACTAAAGGAGATGAAGAAATGAATATTTTTGTTAAATCCCTATTCTTTAACACTTTTAATAAATGTGTCCTTCCGTTAACTTTGTCGTCCATTTCCACCGATTCTTCCTTGAATCTGTCATCGATTCTTCTCATTGGATTTCCAGTGATCTAATTTGGGTTTATTTTCACGAGATTTCATCTGTTCTAGCTGAACTATTAATCAAGCGATTGTGATTTTCTTTTTGTTAAGTGTTCTAAGTAGAGGGGTGTGTTTTACGCAAATAATTGTAAAATGCCTTGTTTGTTACACCTATAAAAGAAAGATAAAAAAACGTGTAATTTGTTTATGTAACAATAATCGAAGTAACTTGACCAATAATGTAGATTCCAGACGTTATTATTGAGTATTATTATATATTTTTGGTACTATATCTTATCATATAGTATGATATGGCATTGTATGGTTATCAAATCACTCATATAAGCCCATATCATGTGTTGTCGAGGAATAGAAATGATATGAATATTTTTCAATGATGCCTGCTCCGTAGCTCTGGTCCCATTTTGAAGCGTCAAGCTCGTGAAAAGGTTCTCTATAACATGGTAATTTGGAATCTCATAACTCGATAAAATATTAAACGGCCCTAAAGAGGGCCAAGGGCAATAAACACACATTTTGCACGAAAATTCCTAGAAACTATCACAAAAAAGTGTAAAATGAGGGGAATGTTGTGAGATAAACACGGTAAATCTAGCGTAATCAATACATATATATCAGTAAGGTCTGGGGAGAGTGTGGTCAAACTCAATAGCCTTCTCATCATGCTAGTTGGAATGACTTACTAGATGCTGTCATCAATTCAGTGGCCCTTCAAACCGACCAGAATGAAGCTATTAGAATGGTGTGGAGAGGGGTTATGGCTCATGTCTGGAAAGAGAGATGCATGAGGTATCTGATGATGTTAGATTTACCGCGTTTATCTCGCCATATTTAAGCGACATTCTCCTCGTTTGACATCTAACTGTGATGGGTTTGTGTGATTTTCGTGCAAAATGTGTGTTCTTTCCTGTTGGACCTCTTTTGGGTCGTTTGATATGTTTTCGAGTTATTTTGATGAGATTTTAGGTTACCATATTGTGGAGAACCTTTCTACGAGCTCGACACTTCAAACAGGGACCAATTTGAAGTACAGACGAGGCGGGAAGCATCAAAATATGGAGAATGGATCAAAAGTGCGCCGGCGCACTTTTGTAATTATCATTCGGCGGAATTTATCAATTGTAAAAATAGTGCGCCTTTTGAGAGGAAAAGCGGCCGACGCACATTTTAAGTGCGCCAGGCGCACTTTTCATAAAAATCCGAATTTTGACGGGAAAAAGGGTTTTTAAACCCAAAATTGGAGAGAAATCATTGATACTTCATTCTTTCAATCAATTCTCGATGAACCAGACACTCTCGGGAGGAGAACTTGTAGCTTTAAAGTGACGATTGAGCGAGGAGAAGCTAGGATTTGTTCTGGAGTTTCATTGAGTCATCATGATTAGTTTATCCCGGAGTAAGATGTCTTTCTCTTCGGTTTTCTTCTCCGTTGTATCTTTGATTTCTTCTGTTGCCGTGAGTAGCTAAACTCTTTAGGTTTAGTTTAGATTAGATGAAGCACTAGTGAGGATTTTGTATGGATGATGTTGGGTTTTTAACCTGTTTTTGCTAATCGATGTTTATTCAGACTTAGATGAGATTTCTCTTAAACCCTAATTTGAAGCTCTATGAATCCGTTGATTGACCATATCGCAGGGTTCTGTTTCATCATTGATTTCGCGGGTCTGATCATAAACGTGAATCATTCTAGAGTTAGGAGTTCATTAGGTTCTACCAATAGCTTGACCATAGGATTGGAAGACCTAATCTCTACTTGTTTTAAAAGTTAGTTTGATTAGGTAACCGGAAATCTTGCTCAACAAAAGAGTGAAACCTAACTTATTCATAACACAAAATTTATCTTTCTGAACGCTACATATAAATACCATATGACACTATAACGTGAGTACTGAAGAAACCAGACATTATTATTGGTTGGGGATTATGTCTGTAGACATATCTTATCTTCTCGATATCTTAAAGTGCATTATTTCCATATATAGATATGGACAAAATCTGTAGTCAATTTCCATAAATGTACTGAATAACCAAAGAACATAATATCACATGCATGGCTAAATATATAGGACGTGGAAAACTAATACAAGATAAAGTAATTTAGCAAAACGAAGGCATTATGTCTCTGTGTCATTATTTCCATATATGGTACAAAATTTGTAGTCAATTTCACTAAATTATTTCCATATATGGACACCCGTGACTTTATGGGGAATTGGAATTTTGTAGCCTAATTTAAAATTTTATGTACCGTCAGTAGCTAATTGCGTAACTATGTCCAAAACTAGCACAATCTGATTGGCAGTCAGCACGTAGCCAGCCAGCTAGCACATAGCAGGCCAGCTCACGTACATACCAATAATAATAATAATAATAATAATAATCCATTTGTAAATTAGACCAAAAAAAGTGACCAAATTGTAATGTTACAATATTTGATTTCAACTGACAAATGAATTGAACTGATAAATGAATTGAATTGGTATGTACGCGAGCTGGCCAGCTTTGCGTGCTGTCCAGTACGCGCTGGTGCTGCTACGCGCTGGCTGCCAGTCATATTGTGCTAGTTTTGGACATAGTTACGCAATTGACTACTGACGGTACATAAAATTTGAAATTAGGCTACAAAATTCCAATTCCCTGACTTTATGATGGATTGGATGGAGTGTCCCCTACCAACATGTCAAGAACATAGAATGATGAATAACAATTCTTCTAGTGATCTAATATCTCTCATTGTTCAGTCCCAAATTAGTGATAAGTTAGTGTGGTAATAAGCAGCCCAATTGTGGAGTAGACTGTCAGTTGGCTAAATTCCCTTTGCTCGTTCGATCCTTATTACCTCTGGTTGTTAGTAGTTGTTGTGGTTTGTGCTTGTATCTCTGTTCTCTGTTCGTCTTTTTAGTGAAATCTTATAGGCTATCTTTGCGTCTTTACGCTTTACGTTTTTGCTCGCTATTTTGGCTGTATGTTTTCGATTCGTTATCTCGTCATGATTAGGGTTTTGGGTACTCAATCTAGTTTACAAAGTGGTATCAGTGCTTGAATTCACGTCTTTCTTCTTTCTTGTTGTCCGCTGTCTGTCTTCGATTTCCGTGTTTTTTTCGTCTTCCCTTCCTATTTGAGATCTTTCGAGGTTTCTGTATACAAATTATTCTAGATCTGCGAACTAAGGTTGCTAGTAGTTCTTATTGGTGTTTCTCCTTGCTTTTCTGTTACTGTGACCAGACTAACTCTCTTTGTTTTATCGTACTCTGCAAAGTATCGAGAAGGGAGACTTAAGCCAATATGCACTATAGAACCACAAGAGTGTCAATACAATACACGAGAGATATTTGTTTCCGTTGAACCTAGGGTAAGTTAGGTTAGAGTACATGTCATGCAATGGTGTTAAGATCAAAGTCCGAATCCAATTTTCAGTTCAGTCGTGATGACTTTCATTTTATTATTTCTTAGCCCAAAAAAATTCACATTTTTCTCCAAACTCAACCATGCCTTTGGGGTCGTTTTCGCACGGAAATGAATTGCAATGAAATTAAAATCTGCAAGGGATTCGATTTCTGAGAAAGACCCTAATTCCTTCCGGATTTTAATTCCTTGTTTTCCACTGTACCATTACTATATGTATTTCAAACAAAGGACCACCTAACATGGCATAACTACCCTTTCTATCAATACGAACAACTCCTACTTTCTTTCTGCATCTCATTTATGCTGTTGTTTTACACAAAATATTCATAAAATTAGAGCTCATCATTATTTTTAAAAAAAATTATATCGACCAAACATGAATATTCAAATAATCAAAATTATTCAAACATTCAAAAAAATTGGAATAATATGGCACCTTAGTTTCATAAAAAATTCTATGAGCCGCATCTTATGACTAGCCGGAGCTCATTTGAAATCCTTCACAGATTTGAAATCCGCCAGTTTTGTGTACCATGTTTTGCTCGGAAAACAAGGGAATTAGACCAAGCAGGAATTCGGCAGAATTCCTGACCCAATTACTGTGCGGAAAACGACCCTTTATATTTTGTGATCAAAGTCCTGACCCATGTTCTTATCAAGCTAGCCAACTCGTCAGTTCTGATTGGTTTCAAACTTTTGCAAGGACCATAAATAATTAGTATTCGAGAATAGAATGAGGTTCCCTGCATCTAGTAGGCTCAAAGTCCTAACGTGGGTCGGACCAGGAAAGCTCACTAATAACCCTAGGCGGTTGGTGGATCTTGTCTAAAAATACCTCACGCATACGTGGAGCCATCCTAAGGGGTATTTGTCCATCAACGACAGACGACACTCCCGTACCAGTAACTAATAGGAGCAGGCTGATAACAATTTTGCTCGGACTAAAAATATATGAACAATCTCACTGCAAAGTGTTCATACACTTTTGACAAGAAATATTCCCTCGGTGCATACACCTTACACACTCACACCACCCAAACGAAACATCTCACTCATTTGAAACCCATTTGCCTAGTCTTAAAACACATTAATACCATGAAACAAGCTTTATTGCCAAAAGAAAAGAAGAAGAAAAAAACATTAATAATCAATTAGTCCAAAGCCCTTAAGCCATAGGAGCAGATTTAGCAATCCATCTTCCAAATCTCGAGGATTATAACCCAAATCTAACTTTGCCTTTTCACATGAATATGCCCATTCTCGCCTGAAAGCATGCACCACCTCCAAACAAAAACAACAATACACAACCAAAATGACAGTTAAGCATACCACATCATTAAACATAATATTTTTTTTTTAAATGTCTAATCATTTTAACAGATCAAAATTAAGTAAATGCGGGACATACCGGTGGACTAATGAAAGGGAGTTGTCCAGTAAACCGAGAGCGAAGTACTAACAACCACCCAATAATCTCGATGACCCATAAAGGAAATGTGATTCTTGGCTTTGGGTTTGAAGTAAGTTTAAGAGCTATATCGAACACTTGTGCAAATGATACGTTCTGCCCAGTGAGCAAATAAGTTTCACCTACTTTCCCTCTTTCCATTGCAGCAATGTGTCCTTTGACTACATCATCGATGTAGCTAAAGGAAAATATATCCTTACCAAACCTTATCCTTCCCAATAGCCCTCCCTTGAAGTGTTCAACCAGCTGGAAAAAAAAAATCGAAAAAAAGTTACTAACTTAAAACGTTAAGTTCTGAAAAAGTTAACACCTCTGAGTTTCCATTTTAAAATAATACTTTTTGTCCCTTTTAGTACTAGGTTACTTTAACAAATGCTTCTAAAAAATCATGTACAATCAACCTATATTGTTGAGTCAGTTACCAACCAGGTATTATGCATCTAAAAAACATAAAACAAAGGAATGGCTCATTTATAAAACAAAATGTTGTTATATGTTGTTCGTATTTTACATTTTACTAACGCAGTTCGCCTTTTATCACAAATTAACTAATATACTCAATTATAAAATATTGTTTATATGAACTGCGTTAGTAAAACACGGACTACACAAGTAAAATATTTATTTCTCTCTACTTTTTTTTTATCTCTTAGCTAGTTCCATCATTTATAAATTTGATTTGTATGTTCTTTATATAGAAAAGGGTTAATACACCTTTTTACCCCTCTACTATGCAAAGTTAACAAACATACCCCATTTACTATTTTCTAACCGATTCAACACCCTCTATTTTAAAAAATTTAACAAATATGTCTCTCTGTTTAATTTTTCATCTATTTTTCATCCGATGTGTAAAAATAGATGAAAAAATAAATGGAGGGGCATATTTGTTAAACTTTTGAAAGTAGAGGGTGTTAAATCAGTTAGAAAATAGTAAAAGGGTATGTTTGTTAACTTTGCCTAATAGAGGGGCAAAAAGGTGTATTAACCCTATAGAAAAACTCATCTTTCAAAAACGAATGTAACAAGATCAATCTTGATAGTATTTTAACGATTTTTCTGACTATATCATTTTTTTTTCAAAAAGATGATTAGATGATTAATTAGATGGCAATTAAGTAAAATATTCTCACCAGATGAGCAACGAGATTCCCGGTAGTTAGCTTCCCAGGACCGTAAACAACTCCAAGATACACCACAACAATCGGCACTCCTTCCTTTCCAGCCGCCATTCCTACTTTCAGCGCCGCCACTTGGGATCTCTCGTACTCTGATAAAATATGCGAAGCGGAAAACAGAAAACGAGACAAACGAATTTACGTGGTATCCGACATTGTGTCGACTAATCCACGGGAGAAAAGGGAGGCGGTGTATTATTGATGATGATCGGCAGCAGTAGGGTTGAATACATATATATACAACCCATGAGACTCACTATCCTATTGTGACCCAAACTAATAAGGAAGTTACTTGGTACAAAAGGAAAGTAAATCTCCACAATTCCTACACTCCCTCTCAAGTTGGTGCGTGTAGGTTACACACACCCAACTTGCCAAGTAAGAACATCAACCTTTCTTTGCCAAGAGCTTTTGTGAATAGATCCGCAATTTGATCCCTTGAACTAATCTTTGTTGGTTGTATCTCTTTAGCGACCACCTTTTCTCTAACGAAATGACAGTCCATCTCAACATGCTTTGTTCGTTCGTGAAAAACAGGGTTAGAGGCAATGTGTAACGCTGCTTGGTTATCGCAGTGTAAGATTGTTGACCCTTCTTGCCTAACCTGAAGTTCAGCCATGAGTTGTCTTAACCAAATCACCTCGCTGACGGTTGTTGCCATGGCCCGATACTCGGCCTCTGCCGATGATCTAGAGACAACCTGCTGCTTCTTGGTCCTCCATGAAACCGGTGCTGATCCCAACATCACAAGATACCCAGTTGTTGATCTTCGAGTCAAAGCACATCCTCCCCAATCTGCATCACAGTAAGCATGCAATGTCAACTCATTTGTCTTAGGGAAGTACAAACCTTGGCCCGGCGATTGCTTTATGTATCGCAGAACTCTCTTAACTGCATCCCAATGCTCCTGCTTCGGTACATCGACGAACTGACATAAGAGATTTACTGCATATTGTATGTCTGGTCGTGTGATTGTTAAGTATAATAGTCTTCCTACTAGCCTCCGATACTTCTCCACTTCTTCTCGTAGAGGTGTGGCAGCGACTCCTAACTTGTGATGTTGCTCCATGGGAAATGTGCTTGGTTTGCTAGCTTCCATCCCACTATCTTGCAAGATGTCCAAGGCATATTTTCTCTGGTTCAGACTAACTCCCTCTTTTGTTCTCGTCACCTCTATCCCGAGGAAATATTTAAGCGGACCAAGGTCCTTAATGCTAAACTCTCTATCCAATTGACCCTTCACTTGACTTATAAACTTCTCGTCGTTTCCTGTGAGTATAACATCGTCAACATAGATTAGTGCCACGACCTGCGTCGAATCCTTATGATATGTGTACATCGAGTAGTCCGCCTTTGATTGCTCAAAACCCATATTCAAAAGGGATGATGAAAATTTAGCGTGCCAATTTCTCGAAGCTTGTCGTAATCCATAAATCGACTTTCGTAATCTGCAAACCTTAGATCCATCAGTACCTTCATATCCTTTTGGGGCATCTTCATATAAACTTCTTCAATAAGTTCACCGTGAAGAAATGCATTGTTGACGTCTAATTGATGCATATTACAGGCCCGCGCTACAGCCACTGCAATAAGGCACCGAACTGTGACTAACTTAGCTACAGGTGCAAACGTTTCCTGAAAATCAACTCCGGGAATTTGGGTAAATCCACGTGCGACGAGGCGTGCTTTGTATCTCTCAACTTCTCCATTTGGTTTATATTTAATTTTATAAACCCACTTTGAGTCCACCGCTCTTTTTCCATCGGGAAGATTCGTTATCTCCCATGTTCCATTAGCTTCTAGAGCATCGATTTCAGCCTGCATAGCTTTGCGCCAATGAGTTTGAGTCGCAGCTTGAGTATAATTGCGCGGCTCTTCTTCTGTGGTTATGGCCGACAAGTAAGCTGCATGGTTAGCTGAAAAATTATCATAGCTAAGGTACTGCGAAATAGGATATACCTTTTCAGAAATTGATTGAGCTGCGGAGGATGAGTTCGTGACAGCCAGGGATGGAAGCAAGGATGTGTCATAGGCATCAAAGTGACGAGGCACTTGTCGCTATCGTACACTTCGTCGCTCTGGGCCATCGCTTGAAATTACGTCAACTCTATCCTCTCCAACCTCATTTTCACCATTCTCCCAATTTTCTGTATCTTCAAACGTTTGTGTCTCACCATCAGGAATGTGACTGTCATTGATGGACTGAACAGGAGGGTCAGTTGAAGCAACAACCATCTCACTAATCTCATTAAGGTCTGTTGGCTTGTTGGGAGATGATATATCTCTCTCCCCCTCATCATCCAAACCAAGTGGGCAAAGAGTGGGCTGAACTTCATGTGTAGGAGTCTCTTGGAAGGGAAAAATGTCCTCAACAAAATGAACGTCTCGTGAGGTTATAATTTGTTGGGTGTGCAAATCATAGATCCTGTATCCCTTTTGAGCATAGGGATAACCAACGAAAACTCCTGGACGGCCACGCTCGCCAAATTTGTCTTTGTGCCGCTTGTTGTCATGAGTATATGCCAAACAACCGAAGACACGAAGGTGACTATAGATTGGTTGTGTCCCAAATAACATTGCGTAAGGAATTCGGTTCTCTATCGCCTTGAGAGGTAAGCGATTGATCAAATAAGCTGCTGTTAGAACACATTCACCCCAAAATTGAATGGGAAGGTTCGCTTGGAAACGTAAAGCACGGGCCATATCGAGAAGATGGCGATGTTTACGCTCAACCACGCCATTTTGTTGCGGCGTATCTGTGCATGATCTCTCCAAGATGATTCCATGTTTCACATAGTAAGCACGTATACTAGCAGATTGAAACTCAAGGCCGTTGTCAGCTCGTATCCGACGAATCTGAGCACTAAACTGATTTTGCACCATAGTGCAAAAACTTGGAAGTAGAGTCCCAACTTCTGATTTGCTTTTCATGACAAAAACCCAAGTCGCTCGACTGAAATCATCAACAATTGTGAGAAAGTAATGTGCTCCGGTGAATGAAGCAGTTTTATAGTCGCCCCAAATATCACAATGTAATAACTCAAAACAAGCTGTACTCTTAATAGAACTGCGAGGGAAAACAATTCGAGTTTGTTTTGCTCTAATGCAGGCATCACAATGATGTAAATCCGAAATAGTATCAAGTGATAAACTTGCAACTAAACGTTTCAATTTGTCTGAAGAAGCATGCCCTAACCGCCGATGCCAATGATCCATCGAGATAGTTCGTCGAGAAACCATTGCATGTGATTGTCTAGACACATCCTGCTTCCAGTAATAAAGACCATCGCGTAGCTCACCCATCCCAATCAATTTCTTCGTTCGAAGGTCCTGTATCACACAATGATCCCGAAGAAAAGTTATAGAGCAGTTCATGTCTTTTGTTAGCCGACTTACTGATATGAGATTACATTTAAATCCCGGCACGTCTAGAACACCCGTCAAGACGATTGAGGCATTTAACGTCTTCTGCCCCGTACCACAAACAGGAATGCTATCACCATTCGGTATCCGAACTGGTGGTATATTTCCAGATTGACATCGTTGGGTAAGAGAGTTGCTGTCAAAAGTGATGTGGTCAGTAGAAGCAGAATCAATTACCCAATGAGATTTATTACCTGACATGGTTGCTGCAGCACTTGGATTCACGGCACTTGGTGAGGAAACATTAAGTAGCTTCATCAATTGGTCTAATTGCTGATGTGAGATTTAAGATTGTCGATGGTCATCCAATTCCATAACATGGGCTCCTTGGGTCGACACTAGCTCGATCTCGAGATTATTATTTGGGGTCATCCAAACTTCCATCCAACGAAAGATGGTGCCTCTCACGAGCCTTCGTTTGCAGAGTCACTAGGCGTCGAATTCTCGGAGCCAGATTGTATATCTGCGGTGGAGTAGAACCTTGTCTGCCATCTCCCTAACGAATGGAGGTGCCAACTGGAGCTTGGCTCGACTTACTGTTTTCCCGAATGTTTCTGATCCTTGAACAAAATAGTACACTTGGTTTCGATCATCAAAATTCGTCGTGGAGTCCCAGAGTTGTAATCTGCGATTTGCGAGGAACTAATTTGTCGTTGTTGCCAACTCAGAACGAATGGAAGGCCTGCGCCATTGTGGTGTTGGCTGCAACTAAGTATATGGGTTTAATGGCCGACGCCTCATTGCGTCCATGGAAACATATAATTGTCCGATCAGTAGGCTGCAATAAGAGTCTCTGTATTCACGTGCAATTACTACAGACACACCTGGCATCGGAGCAAGGTGCGTAAGCTCGTCCAATAACCTCGTATTGTATATAGGCGAAATCGAGTCCTTCTGCGTAGTGGTCCATGCTCGTCTAACCTCATAGCACGCGGTGCACTGCTTTTCCATATCGTTTGTTCACGTCCTTCCAAATTCCGCTGCCGTGTGCGTAGCGACACTATTTCGAACATCTTTCGTCATGGCCGCTTTGAGCCACCTTGACCATTGCGTCACAACGATCAATGTGGTATCGTTTGACTTGTCATCGGGTTTGGTTAACGTACCATCGACGAATCCGTGTTTGTCTTGGCGAATAGAACTTCCTCATATCCGTAACCAATCTGCATAATTGGCGTCGTGGAGGGATCTGAGACAAAAACTTGGCCGGGATGGTCGGAGGCATGGAGAAAATATGGGGACATGGAATCCACGATTGTTATCTTGGACTTGTTTCCTTCTGAAACATCAATCTCCGGGTTTCCCATAACGTCGGCAAACCTTCGAGATATAAACTGAATTTTTTTTTAACGAGTTAAGATCGTGAGGATCTCAGCTCTGATACCATGATAAAATATGCGAAGCGGAAAACAGAAAACGAGACAAACGAATTTACGTGGTATCCGACATTGTGTCGACTAATCCACGGGAGAAAAGGGAGGCGGTGTATTATTGATGATGATCGGCAGCAGTAGGGTTGAATACATATATATACAACCCATGAGACTCACTATCCTATTGTGACCCAAACTAATAAGGAAGTTACTTGGTACAAAAGGAAAGTAAATCTCCACAATTCCTACATACTCCGTCGAAAATGTTTTCTCCGAGTGTACCATACTCTCGTCGGCGGCGCCGCCACAACCATCGGTGGATCCAAGTGCAGAAGCCGACAAAGTACACACAACCTTCTCCACCGTTGGTGTTCTTCTAGATGCTTCCACCACGTTCCTCATCCCTTCAACGTTCACCTGACAAAGAAAAATAATCAACTTGTTAGGATCGCACCGTCACCATCATATACAGACCTTAAATTGTTCTTACGGTGAAGAACACTGAAGGGTCTGGCATCCACGGCTCGGTTAGTCCAGCAGTATGGAAGACTGCGGTGCAGCCTTCGAAGGCGTTGAGGAGTGAATCGTAGTCCGTGATATCACCGTAGGCGATCTCGAACTCGTCGAGAGAGGAGTGGTCGCTTGCACGACGGAGTAGTGCGCGAACATGGTAACCTTATTTTTTAAGAGTGTGACATAGTTGGTTGCCCACGTAGCCAGAAGCTCCGATAACGAGGACCTTCATCTTTGTTTTTTTTTTTCTCCATCTTGGATTCCAAATTTATGGCTCTAAATAAATTTGTGACGTCACTGACTTTGGCGCGTGAAAAGATATGTTCTTGTCGGCAGCATAATAAATTACATCTAGGGGAAGAATCTATTTTAGGGGATTAAATTTTCTAATATAAACGGCTTGGTTAGATGAGTAAAGTCTTATATTTTTTCTTTAATTCGTAGTGAAAATTTTGTATTTTGTAAATTTGTACGATTTGTACTCTTTGATTCATAGTGAAACTTTTTCATTGCCGTTATGTGTTGGTGATTTTTCCACGTTAAATCGTAGTATAATTTCTTTCTATTCAGTTTCTGTTTACGATTATTGTCTGTCGATTTCTAACATGTACCACAAGATTTGTCAATATGCACGGTTTATTAATGAATTTTAACACCAATTTATCTTCTTACGCGCCACTCAAACAAGACATTCAACATTTAACTGAGTGACACAAGGTTGAAGGTGAATTAAAGAGGGTATGTAAAGAAGGAAGATAAACCTAGTATTTTATAGTATAAGTGACTATTTGTTAACTTGATAAAGTACAATGAGCTAAATACCATTTTCTCAAAATAAAAAGCACTATACTAAAGAACAATAATCAACTTGTTAGGATATTTTAGCTCCTCGACCGTACGGCTATAAATGAAACAGCTTTGTTCAATGAGCTTCAACAACTTCCCAAAGAAATGGAAGCTCCAATTCTGCAAGAGAGAGAGATAGTTCAGGAATTGGGGAAAGAAGCTCCACAAAAGTTCTTTCAGAAGGATATTAAGCCTGGAATTGCAGAGGGCACTCTTCCTTTAGTCGATCTTCCAATTGTCGACATATCTCTTCTTACCTCTCCTAATCCCTCCATCGCTCTATCTGAAATTCAAAACTCGGCTCTGCTCTCTCCACCTACAGCACCTGCTTGGTAAACCCTGAACTCGTTCGTTATTGACGACAGTAAAATCGATAATTGATTATACCCTTTTGATTAGATATATGAAATTCTAAATTGGGTTAATACACCTTTTTGCCCCTCTACTATGCAAAGTTAACAAACATACCCCTTTACTATTTTCTAACCGATTTAACACCCTCTACTTTGAAAAATTTAACAAATATGCCCCTCCATTTATATTTTCATCTATTTTTCGTCTAATAAGTTGATTATACGTGCTACTTCATATTATTTGTACACCTTATCATTGATTGGAATGTTTACAATCCAAAATTATTTAAATTAGAAAAAAAAAAAAAAAAATACCACAAAAACACCTATTTACATAATGGTAATTATAATGCTTTTCCATTTTTTTTAATTAAATATTTTCACTTTGTGGACATCCCGATCAGTGATGTTGTGCACAGATAATATGATTTAGCATGTATAATCAACTCATTAAACGAAAAATAGATGAAAAGATAAATGGAGGGGCATATTTGTTAAATTTTTCAAAGTAGAGGGTGTTAAATTGGTTAGAAAATAGTAAAGGGGTATGCTTGTTAATTTTGCATAATAGAGGGGTAAAAAGGTGTATAAACCTTCTAAATTTTTACATATTTTTGTCTCTATTTCTGATTTATATTTCATATTGGTTGGTATATTTACCGTTTTACCCTCGTTATCTGTTCATGGTAAAAAACAAAATTTCCCCCAAGGCTATTAATCATGGAATGGAGAGGACATTCTTGGACAGCATTCGTGACACTGCGGCAGAGTTCTTTCACCTACCATTAGAAGAGAAGCTGAAGCATGTCCGAAAACCGGATCACTGGGAAGGTTACGGGTTCGACCAGTACCCGAAAAAGTACGAGTCCCACGAGTGGAGCGACCGGTTAATGATCCTTCTTAGCCCTGAGCATGAGCGGAAGATGGAGTTCTGGCCTAACAATCCCACCAACTTTAAGTGATTAACTAACTTTTATGCCTAACCTTAAAGGTTTTACGTCCTTGACAACATGTTTTTATGTATAACATTCGATTTATACGTGTATTGATATAGGGGAATTATGGAAAAGTGTTGCACTGAGACAATGAAGATGTTTGAAACCGTGTTGAAGAGCATGGCGAAATCGTTGAAGTTGGAAGACGAAGAATGTTTCATTAAAGAATTGGGTGAACCGCTAGTTACTGCTCGGTTCAATTACTACCCACCATGTTTAACCCCTAATCGAGTTCTTGGTTTGAACGAGCACACCGATGCAACCATGTTGGCGTTCCTGTTGCTAGACAAAGAAGTCGAAGGAACTCATATCCTCGTTGATGGTCAATGGTTCAAAATCCCGGTTAAACCTACTGATTCTTTCCTTATCATGATGGGAGATATAGGAGAGGTATGCAATTTTTTTTTTTGAATCAGTAACCGGTATTGGTTCTATATACTTTATATTAAGTCACTCGTATTTATGCAATTCATTTACAATTAGATAATGAGCAACGGTGTATTCGAGGCTTCAATGCATAGAGGAGCACTGAACAGAGAAAAGACAAGACAAACAATGGCGATCTTTTTCATGCCACAAAACGACAAAACGGTAGGACCGGTTGAAGAGCTGTTGTCGGAAGCTAAGCCAGCTAGATACTTAAGGGTTACTAATTATGTTTATGAACATATTTATGATGGAAACTTCTCTATTCTGGTAAATGGCGAGTCGGCGGGGTTCTTTAAAAGCTCGAGGGGTCTGAGACAGGGTGACTCACTCTCCCCTCTTCTCTTCATTACAGTGATGGAAGTTCTGTCAAAGATGCTCTTGTTGGCACAAGAGAGGGGTCTGATCACTAGCTTCTACATGAACCCTACTGCCCATGTTGGTCAGGTTAATCATATCTTCTATGCTGACGATTCCCTGGTATTCTGCGAAGCTTCAGAGTCTCAGGTTAGGTTCCTGACTGCTACTCTGATTTGCTTCGAATGCATCTCTGGATTGAAGATTAATTATCACAAGTCCGCTTTGTTCCCGGTTGGAGCTGTGACAGATTTAGAGAGCTTGGCTTATATCTTCGGCTGCCCGACAACTTCTTTTCCTTCGGTCTATCTCGGCCTCCCTTTTGGTTTTAGAGGTTCTGCAGTTAAGCTCTGGGACCCGGTAATTGCTAGTTTGGACAGAAGGCTTGACACTTGGAAAGCTAGATTTCTTTCCTTCGGAGGACGTTTGACCCTTATTAAAAGTGTCATGTCCTCTCTTCCGGTTTATTACCTCTCTCTCTTCAAGGCTCCTAGTTCGGTTATCACCATTCTTGAACGAATTCAATGTTTCTTTCTCTGGTCAGGAGTCTCTGAGATCAACAAAATTCACTGGATTAATTGGAGTCTGGTTAAAAGTCCTAGGAAGTTTGGAGGCCTCGGGGTTCAGGATCTCCGCATTCTTAATTCTGCTCTTATGAGCAAATGGCACTGGAGATTTGCTGTAGAACGCTCGGCCTGGTGGCGTGTTTTGTTAACTCTAAAATGTGGAATCGGTCCTTCAGATTGGCAACCCCATTGGCATTTCCGTTCCGCCGGCCTTTCGGTGTGGAAGTGGGTGTTCTCCTATAGTTCTGTCTTCTGGACCTACGGCTTAATCGATCCGGGGGGTGGGGGGACATGTGTTTTTTGGTTTGATTTTTGGGTTAAGGGAGTGAGTCTTGTTAGGGAGTTTCCAAGAATTGCGGCAGCCGCCCAATTCTTGGAAGAGTCAGTTTCTAACGTTATTACTTTTTCTGACAGACAGAGATGTCATATTCCTCTCCGTTACCAGTTGCGAGGAGGGGCGCTTGAGGAATGGTACAAGCTCATACTCCACTTGGCGGCTATTCCACGTGATCGGTTCTCCGAGGGCCCGGCCTCTATATCATGGACACCTAATCCGGATGGGAGGTTCACAGTCTCTTCCTTGCGTCATCTCCTTGTAGAAGGAAAGTTCAGTGGCTTTAAAGACTTCCCTGCGGATACTATTTGGCAATCGGTGGTCCCTTCGAAGATTGCATGTCACGCTTGGAAAGTCTTCCACAAGAAAATGGCCACGATGGACAACCTACAACATAAGGGTTTTGCTCTTGCAAACAGGTGTGTGTTATGTGGCAACAATCTTGAATCTGTTGATCACTTATTTCTCAGTTGTGCTTTCGCTTCGGAAGTTTGGACTCTCATTAGTTCAAAACTTTCCATCCACGGCCCCCACTCCTCCTCGGTGGTGGATTTCATTCAAGGTTGGAAAGGATTGAACTGCTCGACGAGATTCTTTCCGGCGAAGAAAGTACTCTTACATGCGGTTCTTTGGTTCATCTGGAAGGAACGCAATGACAGAATTTTTCACGATAGGACTTCTTCTGTGTTTCCCACTTTGCTTAAGATTTGGTTTTCCGTCGGAGACTGGCTACTTGCTTACGGTAGGTTATTGGCCGCTGATTTAGTTATTTGGAGGCGGCTGGTGTTCGATAATGGCTAGCCTCCTTTTTCTCTTTTGGCCGTACTTGCCCGGCTTGATTTTGATGTATATTTTCTAGCTTCGTAGGCGTTTTTCTTTCATGTCTCTTTGTCCAGGTTTCTGCTCCTCTTCTCTGTGGAGATGTTTTGGTAGGTGCTATTTTGGCTGCTCTTCTGAGCCCCTGCTTCCTTTTAAGGGATTCCATTTTGGTTTCCTCAGTATATAATACATTTTCATTCTCATAAAAAAAAAAAAATTATGATGGAAACGATAGGAGACTCATCAACTCTAAGATGATATGATATGATATGAAACCATTGCTTCAATAAAGCTATATGTAGCTAGTTTGGTGATGAAGTTGTTAATTGATATGTTTTGGTGATGAAACTGCAATTGAATTCCAATAAACTTGTTCTGTTTTTCCACTTCTGCTTTCCGGCTCAGTTCTTATACATGTCAGATGAACGTACAATTAATCTTATAATCTATTAACTAGCATTTTTTCGGCCCGTTGGCCGATATGTGATATTTCGGTTGTTTATTTAATATAATTAGTAAATGAAGAACAATCTTGTATATTGAGAGATTTAAAATTATGTTTAGAAAACTATAAACCAACTAAAATTTTGAAATATCGGGTTTGAAATTAAACTAAAACTCAATGAATCAAAATAATTAACGCCTTACTTAATTGAGAAGTTAAATAGCTTAAAGTAAAAAAATATAAAAATATCTAGATAATGTTTTATATAGTACCGAAATACAAATAATATCAAAATGTAATATTGTGATTAATTTTATGATCATTGCAAATGAGAAAAAAAATAAAAAATTATAACAAACTTTTCAAATGAATGATGTCTTCTAAACCAATATGACTTTAAAATATTTGATTTACCAACAAAAGTAAGTTCGAGACAAATAGAAAATGTAACTGCATCTCCCTCGAAGCATTTGCAAACAAATAAAGTAGAGACTAAAAAACCCAATACTATCAATAAAAATATTATTTTGAGGAATGGAACCTCGACTGGCCCGTTAGGACTTAGAATAATATGAAAATAAAGATCATTTTTAATATATTTAGGTTTGATGAAATATGCCTAATTAAATTTGATTCAATTCGATCAATACTCTAAATTATTAAATAGTAAATGATTTGTAACTCACACTTTACTTACGATCACACACTCATGACCTCACTGGTCTGCTCTTACTAAAGTACAATCTTAGTTCTCCAATTTTCTCTAGCTCAATAATTCATAAAAAAAATCTCTAGCTCAATAGATATATCATATATTAATTGGCAAATACTTCTCTTAAATATTCATAATTTTTTAAATTTATGCAACAAATTTTTTTTAAATTTATACTTCTTTTAAACAAACTTTTCAAATGAATGATGTCTTCAAAACGAATATAACTTAAAAAATTAACAAAATATTTGATTTACCAACAAAAGTAAGTTCGAGACAAATAGAAAATAAAATTGCAACTCTCTTAAAACATTTGCAAATAAAAAAGTAGAGGAGACTAAATACCCAACATTGTATAAACATATCATTTCGAGTAATGAAACATCAACTGACCCGTTAAAACTGAAAAGAATATGAAAATAAGAATCATGTTACATGGATATATTTAGGTTTGATGAAATATGCTCAATTCAACCTTACTCAAACCGATCAATACTATGAATTTGTTAATAGTCATTGACTTGTAACCCACTTTCACATGACTAATACTATTACACACTCGTGACCTCAAGTGTCATTGCTCTTATTAACGTATAATCTTATTTCTCCAATTTTCTCTAGCTCAATAGATATATTAATTGACAAATACTTCTCTTAAATATTCATAATTTTTTAAATTTATGCTACTCAATTTTTTTAGTCCATACTTCTTTTAAACAAACTTTTTAAATTAGTGATGTCTTCTTAAACAATATAACTTCAAAAAACTATAACAAAATATTTGATTTGCCAGCAAAAGTAACCTCGAGACAAAAAGAAAACGAAATAGCAACTCTCTCAAAACATTTGCAAACAGATAAAGACTAAAAACCCAAAACTGTATATAAAAATCATTTTGAGAAATGAAACCTCAATTGACCCGTTAAAACTTAGAAGAATATGAAAATAAGGATTATGTTACATGAATATATCTATGTTTGATGAAGTATGCCTAATCCAACCTCCTCGAGTCGATCAATATTATGAATTTGTTAATAGTAAATGACTTCTAACCCATTTTCCCATAACTAATATTACTATTACACACTCGTGACCTCACTGATCATTGCTCTTATTAAAATACAATCTTATTTCTCCAATTTTCTCTAACTCAATAGATATATTAATTGACAAATACTTCTCTTAAATACTCATAATTTATTAAATTTATGCAACTCAATTTTTTTAAGTTTATACTTCTTTAAAAAAATATTTTAAATTAATGATGTCTCCTTAACCAATACAACTTCAAAAAAAAAATATAATAAAATATTTGATTTACCAACAGAAGTAAGTTCGAGACAAAAAGAAAATGAAATTGCAACTCGCTCAAAATAGTAAAAGGGTATGTTTGTTAACTTTGCATAGTAGAGGGGCAAAAAGGTGTATTAACCCAATATAATAATATTTATATTTTGTGTCATTACTTATTTGGTACTAATAAGTAATAATGTATACCATATAAATACTAATAGTTAAGTGAAACCCTAATTCATTGCCTTTCCAGCCGCCACCATTCTTTGATTCTCTCTCACCATCTCTCTACATTCCCTGATTCTCTCTCACCAAATCATGGCATTTTCTTTCTTTTCTTCCTCTTTCCTTTGCTTCTTCCTCCAATGCTTCTTCTTTCTTTTCTTCTTCTCTCTTCTTCTTCTTCTTCTGCTTTTTCTTCTCCAAAGAAGAGCCACAACATAATCTATGAACCTTAACATTTTGATGAAAGGAAAATAGAAATTAGAAACATACGCTGGCAGAGATGACGACGGACGAGTGAAAGACGGCCGGAGAATAGGGAGAGAACGCCGGCGAAGCCTTTGCTGCCGGCTGGAGAAAAGTCGACAAGAGATTCCGAGAGAGAGAGGCAGAGAGTCAAGAGTTGAATGTGCAGAAAGAGTTTGAGTTTTCTTCTGATTTTTTTCTCTCTCTCACTCATTCACGATTTTATTTTTGTCAAATTAGTATAAATTTTTTTTTAATTCAACCAGACCGGCCAAACCCGCCCGTACCGGGTCGACCGGTTTTTCCGGTTCGACGATTTCTGAGGCTTATTGAGCCGGGGGTGATTTAGGGGCTGGTCGGACCGGCCGGTCAGGTTCGGTCATGACATCACTGGGTAATTATGATAATCAATTTTTGATTATCTCTTCCTAAAAAAATGGTGAGAATATTCTCTTAACTTTTTAATTATCCTAATCTTCTTCTTCCTCTTTCAATCACACGCACGCCATTATAATAATATGAAACTTTCAATATTTTTTGAGTAAATCAGTCTCTCACAAATACAGTAAAAAGTTTAAGCTCCCAAGTTCAAGTTTTATAATGGAGGTACGAGTCAACTTCTTCTTCTTTATTTTTCGATTGCAGAACAAAACAAAAATTCATACTAGTACTACGAATATACAGTTGAGAAAAATAAAAATTCGGGAGTTGATATATAGTCGAGAAAAACCGTAACACACATGTGTGTGAATTGCATACTAGTACTACGAATATACAAATACCAATTCTTCCGAAACACACAATTTTCTCAAATCCGGGAGTTGATATATAGTCGAGAAAAATCGTAACACACATGTGTGTAAATTACATACTAGTACTACGAATATACAAGTAGTGTACACATACTAGTACCGATTCTTCCCAAACACACAATTTCCTCAAATTCAAATTGGCTGATGGAGTAAATAAAAAAAATTGTATGAACACCGGCCATGGAAACCTACTGTTCACCGGCGGCGAGGAGGACGAATAAACCATGCCGGCGCCGTCAAGAAGCACCTGGAGACTGCGATTACAGAGGAGAGAGTAGAGGCGCGCCGGAGAAAAAGGTGGAAGCCCAAGACTCGCCGCACTGGAGACAGCCGCCGGAAGAATTAGAACCGCCAGACCGGTGAGAGCACTTCGTCCGGACAGAAACCGCCGTCTAAGAGGTCGCCGATTCGGTGAACTAGTGGCTGCTAGGGAGTTGATTTGTGCCTCCCGAACGACGACGAACTAGAGAATGGAGCTGGCGGCTATTGCTTGGTGGAGGAGGATGGAGGTTGCGGATGGAAATCGCCGGCGAACTAGAGAATGGAGACGACGAAATCACCGACACCGTCTGGTAGGGAAAATAAAAGAAGAAGAAGAGGTAGTGGGTGCGGCGGTTTACCCTAGGTAAGTGGTAAAAAATTAAAAATATTTAATTAATTTACCTTATTATATACTAGTATTATCTACCGTTAGATCAAATTAGAGAGATCTGACGGCTGTGATTAAACTTTGTATAGGGGACAAAGTATATCCTTTGTCACCCACCAAGCTCCGGTTCTCAATCCCAATCCCAATCCCAATCTCCCACCCCTACCATTAACTAACATACCACCATTAAGATTATTAAGATACCTAAATAAACGTAATAATAAAGCTCAGCACATGACAACTGTAAAAAAGGAAAATGACCAATAGACTCATTTAAACAAAACGACCCGTATTCTATCGTTTTTCCTCTTGAACTTCACAGCTCCATTTCTTCAGTTTCTTCATCATCACGGCAACTCAACTCTTCACCGACTTCCTCAATTGATCTTCATGGCATTGACTTCATTTGCGTGAGTCATCAAATGGATGACGATTGAACTATTGAAAAGAATAAAAGCTCAAAGAGCTAGGAGAAGCAGCTGGCAGCAGCTATTACAGACTCAAAAGTCATGCGGGCAGAGTTTGAGCTGGTGCAGTTGGGTTTTCCTTTGAGACTTAGCTAGGTTTCCAAGTTCTAAAGCTCAACGATACCTGTGTCCAATAAACCACAACGAACTAAGCAACACTGAGGATAACCCATTTCATAAAAGACCTTAAAAGTCAAAACTGAAGCTAGACCTACCACATTTTACTTGTGTTGTGACAGTAATGATTCTGTCCAGTCTTGTTGTTGTTGATTTGACATTAGCGTTAGATCTTACTTCGTTCTTCCCATGGGTTCCTCTGCATTGTCACAAAGGTTAATTTGTAAGTGTTATCATCTAGATATCTTGTCAGAAAGAATGACACAGACAACATCGTGATCTTCACAGAAACAAAAAATGGAAACACAATAACCTGGAATTTATCACAGAGCTTGTCGTGTACACTAGATCACAGAGCTGTACTGTATCGATATACTTGGAAGGATTTCCAAGTAGATCATTAGCTGAACATAATTGTATTTTATCGGATCAAATTGTAGATGCCGAGAGATCTACAAACAGATAGGGTTACTAACTGCTTCCCATATCTTGAAACAGATTTCAGAACATACTTGACTTTCAACCTTCTGTCCGTCTCAAACACTTGTAGAGACTCCAGCCCCTCAATCCCGTTCACCTCTTTCAATTGTCTGCATTTCTTAAGACATAAGCTTCTCAAATTGCTCAACCCAGAAAGATTCGGTAATTCCTTAATTGACTGGCAACCAGACATCCATAGATATTCCAATGACTCTATTCTTTCGAGACCCCCGACTTCAGTCAGTAGTGTACATTCTCTGACATCTAAATATTTCAACCTTTTGAGGCCAGAAAGATCCGGCAACTTCCTAATTGACCGGCACACATTTAGAACTAGCAGTTCTAACCGCTCCAATGTATCAAGCCCAGTAATCTCGATCAACTCTAGGCAGTGGCTAATCGTCACATCTCTTAGATTCTTGAGATCAGAGAGGTCCGGAAATTGCTTTAGTGGCAATAAAACTGACTGATAGCGTCCTGAGTTTGGTGAAAATGGATAAAGAAGGCAGCAACATAAATGATAACTCAGGTCCCATCAATGCCAAAGTTTCCAATTTTACCATGGAATGTAGCTCATTCATACCTGTTAAGTTGGGACAACCACTCATATCCAAATGTGACAAGGTCTTCTGAAGTTCTCCCATACCATGAATTTCAGTGAGACCCAGACACCCAATAATCTCTAGTTTATGTAGTTTCGTCAACTTTGCTAGACTGGGTAGTTTTTCCAGGGTCCAACAGAAATGTACACTCAATTCTTTCAGAAGCACTAGATTCTGAAGACCATCCAGATTATCCAATTTCGGAGCACAGAGTACATCAAGAGTTTCCAGCAGTTTTAACTCTCCTAGACCTGGAATCTCATGTATACCAACCTCATTCAGACTTAGTCCCATCAGATTAGTCAAATTTGCAAGATTTGGCAGCCTTTGTAGATCCTTCGAGTAACAAATGTCTAAGTAGATCAGAGACGATGGAAGGACACAAAGGGAAGAAGATGAGATGGCAAGCATCTTTAAATTATCCGGAAGCATTTCTGTCAAGTCCAACTTGTTGGGATCAGTTAGTGTCAGATCCAAGATCTCGAGAGAGGATAACTTGCTAACTCCAACAGGCACTTCCATCAACCTCGTATGGCTAACATCAAGCTGTTGGAGATTTTGTAACCTTCCAATCTCACCCTTTAACTTTGTTATTTTAGTCTTCCTGACCCCAAGCACTTTCAGATTCTTGAAGTTTCCAATGTCCAGTTCTCCACACATCTTCTGACATTTACTAAAATCTATAAATTCAAGATCTCTGCAATAGGACAATTCCGGAACTCTTTTCAAATTAAAGCACCTGGATACAGACAGAACTTTTAACTTGCGTGCTACCTGAATGATAAGAACACAGACCAAATAAGTACGTACTGCTTGTTTGTATGTAATTAAAAAGTTAATGTCGGGGGGAAATGTTTATAACATACCTTGATTTCGTTCCATCCTCTCCAGCCATCTCTCACACGACAACTCTCCAAACAAAGAATTACCAACTTCCTTAGATTGAGACCAGTTGGAAACGAATAACAGTTATAGAATCTTAACCCACGTATATTTGGAAGAACCTCTTTAAAATTTCCTGCTAGTCTTCCATTCCACACTTCTAGATACCTTAACCTTGAGAATTGCTTAAATTCTTTGTTGGTAAGTACATAATCTTCACCTTTCATATCAACTCGAAAAGCCTCAACACAATCAGTTCCCTGTAAAATGAAATATTTTACAGTTTATAATACATAAAAGATAAACCTACATAAGAAATGCTACAAATATTTTATCTGGTTAATCAATGCAAAAAATCATATATAAACCACATGGAAAATCGTTTTAAGCTCCATTGCTAAGAAAGATTTACCCGTGAAACGAGAAGATGACATATAAATAATACCTCTCTATTTTTCAGCATGTCAATGGCATCTTTGTTGGCCCATATCCTGCTGCGCTTGTATGGATTTTGACTATCTTCTTCACAAACAATGGCTCTACCAAGATCTCTAACATGATCATGCATCAAAAACTTGCTGTTCTCGTCGATTCTGACTAAAGACCTTTGAACAAGACTTCTAATTGTGCTTGCAGGATACAAATCACAGTCACTCCACAAATAAATTGGTGCTGTTTTGTTTTCTCCAACAAAAAGACAAGCAATATCAAGAAATATTTGCTTTTCGTTGTGAGTCAACTCATTATAACTTATTTTCAATCTCTCTTGCACCTTGGTGGGAGGTATTTTTTTAAATTCCATTAGCTTTGCTTCCCAAAATATTTTGTCTGTGTGATACAAAAGTGACCCTATAACCTTTAGTGCCAAAGGTAACCCTGCTGCAACGTGTACAAATTCCTCAGATAGACTTGCATAACCTTCAGGAGGAGAATCCACACCAAAAGCATGTTTGTTAAAAAGTTGAAGAGAGTGATCATTACTCATTTCGTCAAGCTCAAACAACTTGCATTCTTGAAGGTGTTCCAATACTCTTGCATCCCTTGTCGTGATAAGAAAACGACTATCCATGGAAAAGTCTCCCAATTTCCCCAAAATGTCAGCAAACTCAAAATTTTCATCTACATCATCAAGGACTATAAGAAGTTTGTGCCTACTGACTCTATCTCTGATTATTCGGATTCCATCACTAGAATCTAGAACCTCATTGAAGTCTTTCCTTAGAATGTCAGAGATGATCTTATTTTGTATTGTTATTCTCCCATCGTTTTTCGATAATTTATTCTTATGTTTTCCAAAAAACAGCAACGTTCGAATTGTGTAGAAATTTTGTTATAAACAGCCTTTGCTATAGTGGTTTTACCAATGCCACCCATACCATGAATGCCAACAATTTTCTCACTTGCTGAGTCTAGATTCAACAGTTTCACAACTTCTTCAACATGAATATCAATACCCACCAACTCATCGGTCACTAATGTGTAATTAGCCCTTAGATGTTAATTCAACTTCAGTAATGATTTGGTCTATTACAGCTCCGTGTCTGAAAATTGAATAAAACAGGGTTTCACATCAATTAACCAAGAAAAAACAAGTTGGCCTCAAATTTCTACATGAGAAATAAGCAAAAGAAATTGATATCCAGATGCAAGATGCAGGCTACAATGAAGGGCATAAGGTTATTTATGGTTCAAGATCTAAAATAGTGGAAAATTGTGATAACATAACAATGAATAATCTACCACCAGAAGTTTCACTTGTAAAGTCAATCAATAAGTTACCACTTCACAAACACTACTACTCATATAATGTATATACATGGATAAGGAAAGTATTAGTTACCCGTCTAACTCGGTGACATGCCATCCTTTCATTTTGCCAACCGTCTGGAGCGCTTCTTTCCACTCGGATACGATTTTCGAGTCATGTACCAGGCTGTGCTGTTCAAAGGCTTCCTTGTAAGGCCCAGAATCTTGATGCCTCACATCTCTAGGATCAATAAAATAGAAAATAGGAAGGATGATATGTCGTCCCTTTACTCCTCCTGTCTTCCAGGAATCAACCATCTTAGCTAGTTCCTGGAGGCACCATTTGCTAGAAGCATAGTTCTGTGTTAAGATTGGGATGTAAATCTTCGATTCAGTGATAGCTTTGACAAGGGATAGGCTTATGGTTTCCCCTTTACGGAGTTCTTCCTCGTCTCTAAATGTGTGAATTTTGGAGCGAGTGAGAATGCTATAGAGACAATCAGCAAAAGTTTGGCGGACATCTAGACCTCTAAAGCTCAAGAAAACCTCATACTCTCCGGTTGGAAGAGGGGGAAGCTTTAGATGCACGGTGGAGGAGCTCTCATATTCAGTTCCTACCATCGTTTATGGAAACTAAAAGAGGGACAGTGCACTAAAGGAATGAAGATTCGTTGGGCAACTAGCTAGCTGCAATCAAAACAGAAGATAACCATAAACATCCAGAACGTTAGAGAAAAACCTCCCACTAACAAAAAAATATATCAGATTCATAAGAATAAAACAAAATGTTAGGACCGCATGAGGAACTACGGAATCAAAGATTCAGCTACTAGCTAGCTAGCTAGCTGCAACAAAAACAGAGAACAACCCTAAGCACTGCAAACCTAATCGGGAAATTTCTAACTAGCAACAAACTTTCGAGGATTACAAAGGAATTAGTAGCTTACCTCCTTAGTCTGAATAACAATGGATAGGAAACTCTCAGAGTCGCCCTCTCTACCCAGTATTTTTAAACAATAGACCGCGAGTGTTTTCGTAGTCGTCGGACGTCGGTGGCGCCTTTTCATGCGACTATCGGCTACGACTTTACCCATTCTATTTTTGACTACGCATCCGATTTGCATCATCAACTGAAGAAGTCAATTCTCTTTAGATTTCTTTTGGGAAATTGGTAATTTGCTCCCAAGTTAACAAACGGCTTTCTATACTATGAAATCAAACCGCCTACTATTATTGTCAACCTAACAATTAAATCCGATGACTCATCCATAATTAAAGAAAGGGTCAAATAATTAAGATATCCCGAAATTATAGGGTGGGTTACAAATTCGTCCTAAAACTTTAATTCGTTACAGAGTGATCGTATTACTATTAAACGGGTTACAGAGTAGTCCTAATGACATCATCAATGTACTTTTTCAGCCATTTTGCCATGTCATCATCGACATGTCCTCAAAAAACGTAATTCAAAATTCAACAATATGATTCAAATCTAAATCTAAACTCATCTACCTTATAACTTTGGTTCAAAACTAAATCTAGTGAGTTAGATTGATGTAATTTTAGATTTTGAATCAATTTAAGATGAATTTTAAATTATATTTTTGATGACATGTCAACAGTGACGTTGCAAATGGCTAAAAAAGTACTCCGATGACGTCATTATGACTACTCTGTAACTCATTTCATAGTAACAGGACCAATCTGTAACGAATTAAAATTTTAGGACGAGCTTGTAACCCACCCTATAGTTTTGGGGTGTTTTAAGTATTTGACCCATTAAAGAAAGTACCTTGCCACATCGTCACTTTCATTCATATTTGTTAGTGACTCAACTTCCCACTTTCATATCATTTTCATCAATGCAAAGTTCTCAATTTTCAGTCACTCCGACTAGTTAGATGGAACAAAGTTCTCAATTTCTTGACCATGGTAGCCAAGAAACATTCATGCTAGATCAACGACAAGGAAAGAACAAAGAAATCTCGTTGGAGAGTACTCAAGATGATTTTACTATGTAGCTCATGGCTCAATATTAACAGAGATGGTAGAAGCGCTTTTTGAGATCGTTTTCGTTCTTATTATGAGCTCTAGCACAAAAGCTCTCAAAGACCTAGAGCCAAACAAGTGATGATAAAATGATGGGGTAGGATCAACAAAGCAATATCAAAGTTCGTTGGCTGCTATGAACAAATCCAACATTGAAGGGAAAGTGGCATAAACGAGGAAGACAAAAAATTTAGGGCTATGAAGTTATACCGTCAAAATGAAGGTGAAAAATTTAGTTATTTGCATGCTTGGATGGTCTTAAAAGGATGAGGAGAAATGGGTGAGTCAGGGTGGGACGGTTTGAACTTGACGAAGATAGAGGTTTGACTTTGGTTGATCACCGGAAAAGTAATCGGAGTTTCGCATTAAAAGTCATCAAGGTCGGTAACCGGTTGTCAAAAAATTCGTTGGAGACGGACAATCGGTCACCGGAAAATATTATGTTTTTAATTTAAATATAATAATTAAATTATGTGTGTAACCCCTAACAATTTAGACTATTAGATCGATAAAAGAGTTAACGTGATCTAATGGTGGATCTTAAGGATTGAAAGTTTCCTTGGATGTATCAACGCCCATCAACGTTTCCTTGGATGTATCAACGCCCATCAACTTATGCAACTGTTACTACTTACGACGGTTGTAGTCTTATTATTAGGGCTGGAGAACGGGGTGGGTTCGGGTACCCTAACCCTAACTATCACTGTTTATGGGTACCCTAATGCTCGAAACTCATCCCAAACCGTTCGGTTACCCTATACTACGTACAAAATATTCCAATTTAAAATCAATATGTTATATGATATGATAATAGCATGAGGAGAAATATGAAAGGACTAAATATTACATTAATATTACTTGAATTATTAGAGAGGGTGAAACTGAACAGATTCCATTTCATATATATTATTTTAAAGGTGTTGAACGGGTAGTTCCTTTTATATATATTATTTTGGATTTGAATATTGGAAATGGTAGAACGTATGTGTTACGAGTACCCTAATCCAAAATTTCGATCTCCGAACCTGAACGAGTTACGAGTTCGGGTAATTCCAAACCCCATACGGGTTGACTTCTAGCCCTACTTATTATATCTGTGTTGCCTCTTTTTTTTCTCAGACTTTGTAAGTATCTCGGCCCGAACCCATTAATACCCACAATAGCCTTGGACCTCTCTTCAAAAGTTTACAACACAACACACACATCTACTTTTTTTTACTTGCTTTATATCACATCCCTCTTTCCATTTTTTTTCCAGAGAAAGATTCATTACTTTAGAAAGAAGACTCAAAGAGACCAGCTAGTGGGAATAGTCCACTGAACCATACAAAGGATACAACGAGAGAACTTTTTTATCCACAAAGTTGGCAGCTCAATTATAAAGACGGGGAACATAACAAAAGGTGAAATGAGAGAACGGGAAGCAGTGATAAAAAAAAACATCATTGAAGATGGCACCACACATTGAATGGAGAGATTCATGATTGAGGAGACGTGTGACAACATCCAAAGAATCTCCTTCGAACAAAACACACTAGAAGCCTTTGTTCCGAGCCCAAAAAACTGCCTCACGAAAACCCAACAACTCCAAAGAGAAAACGTTAAAATGCCCAGGGAAGATTCTTGCTCTTGCCTCCAACACATGTCCGTCAGAATTACTTGCGACCAGGCTCACTGCTCCACCCAACACCCCGGAGTCGGTGCTAGCGTCAACATTAATCTCAATCCATCCTTGAGGGGGCGCTGTCCAAGCCTTAGGGAGCGAAGAAGTCCTAGAAATTTCTGGAGAGGGAGCAGAGGGGCGAGAAGCAAGAGCGCTCTGATAATCCTGAACCTGATATTCAAAATTTATGAGTAAGGAAGGAACAGAATGGAGTCGATGAGAAAACACCACGTCGTTGCGGAATTTTCAGACTCTCCACCAAAAGAACGCGATTTAAGCAAGCAAATTTGGGCCCAATCTTGTGAGAAAGTGCCAAGAAAGCGAAATGTTGGAGACAGGACAATCACAAAGGGCGGAAGGCATCACACTAAACTGAAAGGACATCTGAATAAGTTTACATTAAAGGAAAAGGTGTTTCGGTGTTTCAAGAGAGTCAAGACAAACAGGGCATACAGCTTCATCGGGATAGGTCATTAATAGAATGATAAGCTAATCATTTTGATGACTTGTGTTTGAGCTAATTAATTTCATAAAGATTAGGAGAATGGGCTTGGAGTGATGGGTACCTACCAATATAATTTGACAACACTTATAATAAAATAATTCATATTTTTTTTTTGGTCAGAAAATAATTCATTACAACGTAAAAAATTATACCTTTCTTTTAACTATAGAGTTTAGATGGATGACATAGTTTAAACTAAATAGGATTATATTATTGATATTAACGCTTTAATATTTCAATAAATATGACCCTTAGACTTAATTTATTTTAGAAACACATGATCCTTAAGTTTTACGCAATAATTGGAACAAGGTTTAATAAAGAACATGTTAAAAAAATAGCTCATCGATTAGTTGGAGATAACTGTGGTGAACCTTTGATTTAGGAGATTATGTATAATTATAAATACTATTTTGATTTGTGGTGATAAATTTAGAAAAATTATCCTTGGAAATAAATTAGAGTTACAAAACAAGCTTTCATTTATCTATAAATATGAAAACACCCTCACTTTCTTATTACACCTTATCTATTTCTTAAAACTTTTATGTCCCCATTCTCCGATATGAATACTAAACATTTTTTACTTCAAAATTTTCAAGTACTTGGGTTCAATGATTTATCTTATCTCTTACATTCAATAAAAATGTATGTGAATCATATACAACAAATTTGGGTAAGAGTAATTCAAGTTTACTAGGTTTAGCGATGTTTGACATTTTAAATTTAACGTGTATATTTTACTGCCAGCAGAGATTGAATTTCATATTTCAAATTTTACCCCATGATCAGATTCAATTGTCAGGACATGGAATGGAAGGCTTTGGAAATAAACAATTATTCATCAGCTTATGACTCGGCTCCATATCTATTTGGTATAATTATTTTATTACTCTAATCAATAATATTTACAAATTAGGGTGTCTATGTTTGCTAATTAGAGTGTGTGTATATCACTAGTTGTGTCTATTTTGGTTAGTTTGGTTAACGCTTATTCTTTTAGATGAATATTTAACACAAACAAACTACATCGTAACATTACAAGCAATTACAAACTTGACTAATGTCATACTTTATTTGCAATTTCCATCTTAGCTAATGTTGGAGGCCTAGAAGGCGAAAAAGGAAGTATGCCATGAAGTTTACCTGGCAGATGCGATTCTTTAAGGCGTAGGACCAGCGAAAGATGGTGTGACTGAGGATACGAGACCTTGAAATAACACATATAATGCACAAAACTTTTCAAGGGAACAAAATTGACATGATGGAGGTGGTTGAGCTCGATTGTTTCAATGGTTGGTTATAAAGAAAAAACTACTGAAGCTTTATAAGCAAAATAAAATCCGAGCGGTTCAACTAGTAAGAGCACGTGAAGGCAACAAGCTTAATGAAATATGCAATTGTTTGTAGATCATCTAAGAATAATGTGTTAGTTGTTTAATAATTTAATGTTATGCAATTGTCTATAGTTATTTTTAGTCTCATCTAAGAATAATATGTTAGTTGGTTATTTTAGTAAAATAACGATAAAGCTTAAGTCTCGCTCTTTATATGTAATGCAATTATTTGATGTTGCCCTAATTTACACAATGATTGTTCGAAAATGAGTTTAAAATAGTGAAGATAAAAAAAATCCCTAAAATTTGAGCGTTTTGTAGTTTTGGGGCCAAAATTACGTAACTATGTATCGTAAGTCGCAGAAGTTCGAAATATGTCCGGATTATGGCATATGTTAGGGGCAGCCAACGCATAGCAGGCTAGGGAGCTGTGCGAAGGAAAATATGATAGCAAACATTTCTTTAATTCATGATGGGAACATTGCACTTTGCCTCCTCTACTTTTCCAACTTAACAAATAGCTCCCTATACTATAAATCGCATTTTTTACCCCTTTCTACTTGGTCCACTTTGCATTTTGGGTCCTTCCATTTTAACTAACGTCTTCATGATGTTAATTGGTGCGCATTCAGTAGTATTTGAGGGTGTTTCTCAAAGAACCCCATCTTTGATGTTGGTTATATTAGTTTGCATGCTAGGCTGACTTGAGGTTAGAACTAGGAGTGAGTATGAGTAACCCATCCTTGAATTGCATAGCCCCTAGGTCTTACATTGCGTCGGGGTCTTCTAAACCCTATTGATTAGCCTATACGACATCATTGAGGTCGGTAGACCATTTAGCATTGGGGTCCTCTAGACCAACTAGGGGTTGCTCATATTGCCAACCTATAATTATAATGTATTCAGTGGTTAATTCTTCACTTGAGTTCCAAGTCTTACTCATTGGCATTGGTCATGAATTATATTCTTATCTCGTTTTCCTTATTCATTGGCTAGTTCACTCAGTGCTTTCACTAACTCCGATTTCTACTTGTTGTTCATTGATATTTGGTACGGTGGGTAGGTCATCATGCCACCTAGGAGAGTCAGAGGAACATGAGTTGGGCAGTATACCGACGAGTCGGTTCATGCTAGGTACAGCTTGGAGGATTGAACCCATTTTCTTCTATGATGTTTTATTTTGGGATTGTGGGGTGTTTTTATAAATTATCGTTTCTTGAGTTGTTATTGGATTTATTGTCCATTGGATGGCCAATTCAGGGTTTTGATGTTATTGATTCATTGGTATTGCAGTTTATGGTATAAGAGGTTTGATTCATATGGTTGGTATGTATGTATGTGTATGTGTTTATGCATGCGAGTCAGTAACACCCTGAGTAGTCCATGTGTATGAGTTAAACTAATGATTCAACTGGAGTTTTCTAGAGTAAAGTGTTACAAATATAATCCACATTCCTGCAAGAATCTTTCCAAGCCTTGCTACAACGACTGATCTTGTAGCTTTTTATCCACATGGTTCTTACAAATCTTTTTTATGTGATCCCTTCATTTCATGTCAATGTTATCTCAGATTCAATCATGCATATAAATACAAATGTAATTAAAAAAGTTTAGTAATAATCCAATAAAATTCATTACTATAAAGGTCACTCTAAATAACCATACCATCCTTTGTGGTAGTCTTCTCTGACTTGGGCACATTCGATCATCCCTCATTACTACTTGGGAGGAGGTTATGATCCTTTGCAACTATTCCCAAAAATTATCCAAGGAGACCAGCGATCTCAATTCCATCTAAGTGTAGTATGAGGAATAGTATAACGATCTTCAACTCGTGAGAAAGGCTCATCATGCATGAACTCTGAACCTCTTTCACCTCTTTGTAGCTGCTTTCATCAATTACTTCAACATCCTAATGTTGCATATGAGACGTCATACCTACCACAATAATTACTAGCATTAGTACCAAAAAAATTGTCCAAGGAGACCAGCGATCTCAATTTCATCTAAGTGTAGTCCAAGGAATGGTATAACGATCTTCAACCCGTGAGGAAGGCTCATCATACATGAACTCTAAACCTCTTTCACCTCTTTGTAGCTACTCTCATCAATTACTTCAACATCCTAATGTTGCCTATGAGACGTCATACCTACCTGAAGACAAATTACCAGCATTAGTAGGTAGTTCAAGTAACACGACAACTGGATCGAATCAGCTTATGCAGCTGCTACTACTTACGCCGGTTGATGTCTTATTATGCCGTTATTGCCCCTCATTTTCCCCCAGGCTTAGTGAGTATCCTGCCCCAAACCCATTAATACCCACATTAGCTTTTGGACCTCTCTTCAAGTACAAGAGTTTATTACAACACAACACACACATCTACTTGGCCCAAACTCTCTTTATATCACATCCCTCTTTTCTATTCACTACAAGCTGCATGTCCTCCTCAGATTGGGAGCTTTGGTCTGCTACCAAATTGTCAGAAAACAGCATATAATTTCATCCCAAGATTCATGAATTTTGTATTCAATTAGCGTACACGGAATCACTACGTACAAGTTAATTACCGTGTGAGTTTTGTTTCTTTCTTTCATCTGGTAGCCGTTTGCATCATCTAACAAACTAACGGCCTGAGCTAAGAACCAACCAACCCTCCCTCCCTCACAGCACAGTTGTAGCAATCTGGCCACTCGTCAATGGCTTCTTACAACCAACTACTTTGCTAAATTACAGCGTATAATGTATAAGTTTCCAACAATGCCCCCTACCGCTTCTCAGTTTTCCAATCCCATCTTCAAGGGTTAATGATCTTGAACGTTAGGTGGAAGAAGATTCTGATCGATTAACCTCTCTCTGTTTCTTCGAACCAGAGAAAGAATGGAGAAAAGCGTTCTGGATTACACATTGGTCCCTCTGGGGATGGTGATGATGATGTCGTACCATCTCTGGCTTTTCTTCCAAGTTCTGAACCACCCTTCGCACACCATCATCGGCATCAATGCCATCAATCGCCGCTTCTGGGTTCGCGCCATGATGGAGGTAGTGTACTCTGTAAATTTCTCTTCATTTCCTTCTGCGACATTCTCAAGATGTTTTCTTTTCTGTGCTTTTATGAAATTGTTCAGGACACGTCCAAGAATGGAGTTCTTGCAGTCCAGACGCTGCGGAACAACATAATGGCGTCGACGTTGTTGGCATCCACGGCGATCATGCTCAGCTCGCTGATCGCCATGCTGATGGTGGGGAGCAAATCGGGGAATTCTCGACTGGTTTTGGTGCTGATGGGAGACACGAGTGACAAGGCTCTCTCGCTCAAGTTCTTCTCTATACTGCTCTGCTTCCTGCTGGCATTTCTGCTCACGGTGCAGTCCATTAGGTACTACAGCCATGCCAGCTTCCTCATCAACGTCCCTGTTAAGGACATGAGGATGATCAAAATGGTCGGCGATGGAGGTGGCCACGAACACCACCATCCTCACCATCTCACGGTGGACTACGTGGTGAGGTGTGTGAATAGAGGCGGCTACTTCTGGTCATTGGGACTGCGCGCGTTCTACTTCTCCCTGCCTCTGTTTCTGTGGATCTTTGGGCCGATTCCGATGTTCTTGTGCTGCTTTGTGCTGGTTTCCATGCTCTACTTCCTCGACATTACGTTCGAGGATTATGTGACGTGTGCTGCTTCTGGGGAGAGCGAGTATGGAGGAGTTCTTATGAACCACCATGATCACGACTGCCCGAAGCTCACAGCCTGCCGCCAAGTTTGATTAATCATTTCGAGCTCTAGCAAAATTTAATTTCAGTGTTCCTTAGCTAGAATGACCAGAACATGGACAATTATAAAGACATACAGAATTATATTTAGATATGAATTAGTTGTATACGAAAATGTGGCATATAGAGATATTCTTTGTTCAACTGCTAGTTCACAAGCCTGAAGAATCTATCTATCTCTTGAACTTGCATTCTATGGATCTTTCTCGTAAATGGGGTTCTTTTTCTGCAGCTAAATTTACAGTTGTGATTGCTCCAGTTTGCTTAACTTGTACTCGCAATCGATGGCACAGATCAGTGCAAGACGCACATCTTTGCAAACAAGGACGAGAACAATGAATATGAACGAGTTGCTCTGATAAATAGATATCACATACATGCCACATTTGCATATCTTGTCTCTGCAACTGCTGAAGTTCTGGTCATCTAGTGCAAAACTGCATTTCATCTATCTCTTGATTTTGCATTCCATGGATCTTTCATGTAAATGGTACTCTTTTCTGCAGCAAAATTTACAGTCCAGTTCGCTTATCCTGTCATTGCAATCCATGACGCAGATCAGTGCAACACGCACGCCTTCACAAAAATGATGAGAACAATGAATGCTTGTTTTCTTCACCACCTTGACTTAAGATGATAGAATCACTTGTCAAATGTAGGAACACTTTCTTCATTCTTCATCTCTATTAAGCACGGATTTTTTACTAAGATGTTGGTGGAAGTGATAAACGTGATTTGCTCTTGATACAGAAACATGGCAGCTTAAACTTCTTACCAATCAAGTCCGGATATCAGCTAATTTTAGCTTCAATTTCATGTTACCAGCTTGAACAACTATATCTTCTCTTGCTGGATCTACTTTCAATACTGTTGCTTTCCTCCCTAACATGGAAACTTGAACCATCTCACCCACCTTGGGAAGCCACATGCTTTCTGCAAAAGGCGAGGGAGGAACCTTAAATGATCATATCAACCTTAAACACAGTATTACTTTCACCAATGGGAAAGGAAGATGATGTGTCAGATGCCGAATGCGATTTGTCCATAATAAGCAGTCTGCATTGTGTTGATAAAAAAAACTTATCAGCTTACCTGGAGGTACTTGCTTTGTAATTTTGCCTGGTGGTAACCCCTCGTTTTTCACGTGCAGTTTGTCGGCCGCAGTAGTGGTAGCAATCTGTTTGTCGGCCGCAGTGGTGGTAGCAATCTGTTTGTCACTAGCAACTGATTGTCTTTTATCTGATGTAGCTGGATGTGTTGCACGAGCCTGCAGCTCTCGCACTTTCTTCCGAATAACAGAACGTGCCAAGGAAACTGCTTCAGATATTTCCCGTGCCTTCCTGTATCTTTGACTTGCAGCATGATCCATGATCCTTCTTTTAGCCCGCAACAGATTTTTATGAATATTCCTTGAGAGCCTACAGATTTCAAGAGGGGGAAAAGGATAGATGAGGACTGATTAGGTTCCAGCACTGTCATCAAAGAAAGACATAGAACTCTATCAATGCAAGAATCATTACAATCATGCAAGCTGTTGTCAGCACATAACAATAAACAAGAAAAGACAGATTATGTTATTGCAGCTCAACTATACTTCGTTGTTTATAACTTCATGAAAGTCAAAGAGGTGAAGTGAAAAGACAATAAAAGATAAGGTAAGCTCACATATCTGTATGCTCAAAACATGCTTATAGGGGTGAATGTCGATTTGGAGTACTAGAATTAGTTATAAGTGAAAGAAGCTATATTAATTAGTTGTTAAATTTGCATATTTTATGGTGTTTGACCAAATCTGCATGATATATAAGCTGAGATAATCTAACCGGCAATCAATAGTTATTGCAGCCTAGATGTTAGATTCATACCCTAGATGCTGTTCGGACTCAATTAAATGATCTCGAAAATCCTGTTTTGATCTTTCCATGCCAATTATGACCTGTAGATGTTGAAACAAGGAGATTAAATGATTCAGGTAAGTGGGGATTTTCCAACCGAAAAGAAAAACAGTACAAGTGTACAACAATACATGTATATCATCAACTGATCAAGTGGCGAGTAATATTCGATTTGAACTTGCTTCATATATATTAGGTATTTGCTTCTTCTGTTGTAGCCATACCTCAACATTTTTTTCCAGAAAAGTTTAGATAAAAACATCTGCCAGATCTCACTTGAATAGAAACGTGGTGACAAACATCAAAATTGCTCGTGTTAGGATAGAATGAAGGGGGAAATAAGAAATAGAGAGAAATTTAAAAAAAGTAAAGATAAACACCATCCAGATAACAAAATCATGTAACATTATTCTACCACACATAACACTACCATCTATCAGTTAATTTATATATTCGAACCAATTTCTCCACAGGATATGAAATGTCACCTCATTGATCTCCTCGTTAGAAGCACCAATAAGATCTCTAGCATCACTAACAATGGTGCTAGGCAATCCTAGCTTTTCAGATATATTTATGGCATTTGAGCGACCTGTACAAACAAATGTGGTCAATTAGGTTAGAAAGTAACATAATGGTAACAACAAAATAGCCGACAGTCCATTATGACAGAGGTTCGTAGTTTGAGAGTATGTTCTCATCATAGGAAAGAGGTACAACCTGGTACTCCCCACAGAATCTTATAAGTCGGCTTCAAATTCTCTTCATCAAATTCCATAGATGCATTTTCAAAGGCATCATTACTGTCCAGTAAAGTAGGAGTACCATAAGCACAAAATCATAAACCCTGTATGAATTTGTGAAAGGCAGAGTAGTGTAACTGTACTTTTCATTATTAACTTATCAGTTCCTATGTTTCAGCTTACAAATAAACATAATGATAGCACAGCCTGGGTCAAAATCTTGTACGAAATCTTGGTGACATGGATAACTTATGCAACTGTGTTTCTTCAGTGCCTACCTGTATTTCAGTGATTTTAGTTCACCATGATGTGTTGTAGCTAGCGTTAGTAGAGCACCACTATTGGCGAAAGATTCCAACATTGCCATGCCTAGTGCAGCACCTTCAAGGGGGTTTGTCCCTGCCCCAACCTAATTAAAGAGACATTAATTCTCAATGTTACAGTCTCTTGCCCTAACAAGTTGGGAAGATTATCTCAGTTCACGGGTTATGGCTTGTGACCGACATTGATCATCACATTTCATCACACTAAGAAATCACTGAAATGCAAAGTTGGATTCAAATACAAGAAACTATCACAGCTATCAGTTGTACAGTTCAAGTTAAGAAGACCCAATCTTCTAGTAGTAAGAGTTGTTCACTGTGTAAAAATTCGCATGACGACCATTGTTCCAAATAAAACTACGAGAAAAGAGAAGGCTGACATACTTCATCAAGTAGTACCAATGATTGGCTTGTTGATTCTGATCGAATTTCCTGCAGAATAAATTTCCATTTAGCTCAATGTTAGAGATGTCAATATGTAAAGTATGTGCTGTTTTGCACAGAGCTTGGGAGACATACATAAGAAAAGCTGTGCAAAAAGAATACAACAGACATGCTGGGATTGATCAATATTACACGCAAAAAAAGAACTAAATTTTGATTTATTGAATAAGGGGGAAAGAAGCTGGTCATTCCCCCTCCTGAGATCCCAAATATAAAATTGTGATCTTGAATATCCAAGCTCTTCTTATATCAACATTGAATTTACAATCCTCCTTCTCAGTTTAAGATTGCTAGTTTTACTTTCTCATCTACAAAGTCAGCTAGTTCTGGAGATCCAATGGTTAGCTGGCTGAAGTTCATTGGTTATATGATGCTTTATATGCACCTTGCAGCGCTGCCAGCATAGTAATAATCACTTATACAGTTTGCAGGTTAAAAATTTTCTTTTATACAAGATTGATGTCTCAAATTGAATGCAAGGTGTAGAGATTCTGCAGGTTAAATTAATATATTGTATATGAATTGAAAGAAGAAATATGGGAATTTAGTGAATAAATGAAGTACATGACTCTTTCATCCTTTTCCTGAAACTCGGTTTCCACTTGTCCGCATTTTGAGCCATTTACACTGCATTATTTGGCTCTCAATTGACCCGTTTGATCATCCAAGAGGCTGTGAAAACTCAAATACTCAATTAACCTCCTAAGTGCTTTATTGGCTCTCTAGTCATTCAATTATCAATACAGAAAATAAATGGTTAACAATTCTGTAACCAAAATATAATCCTTACACTTATCTGCTTTAAGCGGCCAGAGAACGTGGACAAAGATTCCGACAAAGATTGCTCTTCGCCAATGTTAGCAAAAACAGAATCAAACCAAGGGATTTGCACAGATTCGGAGGATAGGATATGAAGACCTGCAGCATTAATAAACCAGAAGTTATGCCCTGTAAGTGAATAGACCATAGAAGTAACAAAGATCAATAGATGAAAACAATCATTTTTCCACTCCACTTAAAATAAGTTGCAGAACATGCGAATTTTCAGCCCTCGAACCACATAAGATGTGTTTGCATCTATAGTAAATAAATGTTACCTAGCAAATAAATGTGAATGCATCATTAGCAATCAAACAAGCATGATAGAAGAGTGATTGTTACTCAACCTGACTTAGCCATCATAGCAGCCAATCCAACAGTCTTCAAGCAGATCGTTTTACCCCCAGTGTTGGGGCCAGTTATAATAAGTACTCTTGTTCTTTTCTCTATAAAGAAATCAACAGGAACTGGAGGCGGCTTTTCTGATACAGAGGCCTGGAAATTAGTAAAAGATTCCATTTAAAAGAAGATAGAATATGTCAAGACTACACCCCTGCCCAAAAGAGGGCACCAGGATTCAACTCGTTCTCCCAGTCCAGAGTAAAATGTACAACTAAGAAGTGCCAACAGATGAAATTTTGAGGAAGAGTTTCAAATGAGGGAAAGAGGCAAGATGTATAGGTGATCTCAGATATTCATATAATAGCCTCGCATGTACCTGCACTAGTGTTGGTGAACTACCCACTCTTGCTTCTCCATTCAGCAACGAACTATCTCCTTGCATTTTTGTCTAGAAGTCATAATAGAGAACAAGAATAACAAAAGCAGATAACATGAGAGTAGCGCAATGATACTACTTTTATTGGATGCTGATCGGGACTTGGGCGACAAAAATTAGTAATGAAACAAGTGGAAGTCAAACGCTAGCCTGTATTAACTTACAGCAGAAGCATTCCTGCTATCCTTCTTTGCCTCCTGAAGGCGTTTCTTATGCTGCTGAAGTAACAAAGGATGTGAAGCTTCAGGCATATATAATAGCCACTCTCTCGTAATGGAATTTGATGTGTTCTTCCCTGGTAAAGAAGAACATGCTGCAACTGTCTCACCCAAGTCTACGGGTGGATAAAGATCAGGGCAGGAACCTCCATACGAATGACTATAACTTGCTCGGGCATTTATCTTCATGCACATAGTCGAAAAAATTATTTCAGTTATAATTTCAAAAACTCTTTATCTTAGATAACACCCTCCTAGTTCAAAACAGTACCTAAAACACCGCGAAAGGCCATTTAGCCTAGTTCAAAGACCTGGTTAAGCAGCTATACACACATTCAACCATATCTATCTTGGTAGGATAAAAGCCTGCTAGTTCCTTGTTAAGTATAAATGTATAATCATGACCAAACAAACCAACTTCAGCCCAGTTTCCATTAGCACATCAAAACATAAAAGTTAGATATTTATTGCTAAACATACAACAAGAAGGACAAACTGTAAATATATGCCATTGTAGATTTACAGAGACATTCCGAAAGGAAGGCACTTACCACGTCTAGTTGAATCACACACTCTAATACTTTCTCGATATCATCAACATCATTTCGAATCTGCATCAATTGGAAAGAAAGATAATACAATAAACCATAACTGCAGAGATGATCCTTAATACAAATAAGACAATATATATAAAGGGAGCAACCTTTTCCGTTAGCATTGAAAGCACATCGGCTTCTGCCTGTACCACTGATAATCTTGCCTGTTGCAACTCATCATTTAAAGGAACTGCAGAGAGCGGCTCTATAATGCTTCCTCTGCCTGATTGCCTAAGAAAATATATTGCTTCTAATTTAGAAACAGATATGTATGTGCTACTTCTACACAGTCGAAGAAGTAACTTCAGTGTAAGATATAAAGTCTTCAGCACCTAGTCAGACAGGAAAGCTTCAACCAGAAATCCACCCCCAGCCTACTGTTTGATCTAGTAAACTGAAACATGATTTGCCTAAATCTACTGAACTGACAGGTTTTATTTGGTTATCTCTGATGTTTGTTCAATGTATACTGTACACAGTACTAAATCGGTTCTTAAGAAAATGTTTGTTTTGAGCCTAACACCAATTCAAGTTATATGCAATTGGACTTGGCCTTAAATATGTTGGCTGGCCAGCAGATAGACACAGAAAGTCTCAGACTTCTACAATCGTAACTAACTTCCCATATAAAAATAAGCCGAGCATGTAGCATGAATTGTTGTTATATCTGCAAGTGTGTACCGTTTAGGCCTTTATAGTGAGCGTGCAAGAATAACTAAACTGACAAAAACTAATGTGGGTACAGAAAATAAAGCTTAGTCAAACATACTTGAAACCGCAGATACTTACAGCATATCATGCTGTACATTTCACGCAAGAGGGGACATCATATGTTTTAACTAAACCACCAGTATCTTATGCACCTGGACAACAAAAGGCCCTTAACATTTGTTAGCTGACCAGGTCCTGATTTTACGCACCATCTTCCATCTACACTACTTACTTCCTGAAAGAATAATATGAACAGGTCATCACAACAAGTGATAATGAAATTTGCGGACAGCAGAATAGTATTATGCAAAATTGCAATAACAACAACTCTTTTTACCATAAAGGATGTATCATCCGTCTGATTCCTGATTAAGGTGTCCATTAACCGGTATAGCTGGAGAAAGAAGTATGTCAACCACGATGGTACATGTTGGTTATTCGTAAGGAAAATTACAATGGGATGGGAATGAATACCTTTTCCTCAAGCATGCGGACCTGAGCACGTGATCGTTTTAAGGCAGAACTCTGAGACAGAATTAAAACAAATATAAGTTACTTGATATAATGGAAGCAGTAATAACTAATAAGCCTTCAAGAGTCAAGACACAGAAATGAAAAAACTAACCGCAGAATCTTTGATTGAGCCATCTTCATCAATAACTTGCTGGATCATTTTAACCAAAGACCGGTTTATGACCATCTCCGTAATCTGAATTTGCAATGCAGGAGGAAAAGAGTAAATTCATAATAGGCCACAAAAAGAAATTGGCTGAATTGAGATCAAAAGTTCATTTGTTATAGTTATACCACTTCCGAAAGAGGAAGAAAACAGCTGTACCAATTGCTATCTTCCTTAACCGCAGATTTAAGATTAAGCTGCAAGCAAATAGCAGAATCAAGCAGAGCTGCAATTGCTATCGCTTCATTTCCACCAACATTTAAACTCCTCCGAGCATGTTGTATTGCAGATTCCACCTTCAAGAAATTAACGAGCATATTACAAAACACGGATAGAATAGCCAGCCGAAGGCACCAAATGCCATTACAGAAGGTGAACAAAGAAAAAGAGCAGTGAAAGCAAAACGAACCAGAAGGAGGTCCAAGCCGACAAAGTCCAGACGGCAACCGCCATGGCTACGCATTTGCAGAGCGGCGTTCGTTTCTTGCAACAACCTTAAACTGTCGTCGTAGCTATTATCAAGTTTCCATAACTGTGCCTACCAGTAACAACAGCAAGTAGAGATGATTGAATCAATTAATTCAGAAGGGGAAAGAAGAATAAGAAGAAGGATAATCGTCTAAGAAAGAAGAGTACGATAGTGGCCTGGCGTCCCAATGAAGTAGAGGCGAAGGAAGCCACCAAGTCGCAGAGCTTGTCCCATTCCAGCAGCATGAGACTGTGGAAGCGAACACCTGATTTCTCGTGAACTGGAGAAGTTGTGGAGGCGGAAGCCCGGAGGCATTGTAACCGCAGAGATTGGAATTTGAGTTGAAAACGGAGTTGAGGATGACGACTCTGGTTCTTCTTCGCCGGCCTCGACGTCGTGCTCAGCCTTCCGGTTGCTGAACAAACGTCGGTGAGTAGGTAATTAGATTTGATAATTCGCAGAGAAGTGTGGCCAAACATCCGGTGGTAACACAGAGTCGCCTGCGCCATATCCATACATGTAATCGCGTCTCTGTTTGTCGTTGGTCCTTTGATTCCACGCCTTTACGAGTTTTCATTCGGATACATTACTCTCTATAGTCTCTACCCTCCGTCTCCCCAAGTCAAATGTATCCACTCACTATCTAAAATTTGTCAAATATATATGTTACTAATTGGTGCTACAACTTTAATATATTTACAGAGTGATCATAGTAATATAGTATGGATTATGGGATGGTATTATACAAATGGTGACATTTTTACTATTTTGTTATATGTCAGGTGGAAACGATGAAATATTCGGTTTGAAACTCATTTCTGAACAATTTTATGTACCTTTATAGCTTATACAAAAGAAAACATATGTTACTCAGTTTTGTCATTTCATAAAGTATCACTTTTCTCGTTCACCACATTCTAACAATATAATATTTTTTCATGGTAGAATATAGCCAATTCATTTCTAAGATGACATCGTATTCATTGAACGAGAACATCATCTCTACTTTCAAGTACACTCCCCCAACCCACCACATCAAGCAGAAAGTCGTGAAAAAAAAATCATAATCAAATTTTCATCGACAAGAATGCTAAATACTAACCGAAGTTATCTCTCAATTTATCAGGATACTTAATGCTATATATAAGTAACATGATGAGATGTAAGAGAATGAGTCGAGTCTGTATCAAATAATGTATCGAAACCCAAAACATAAAGCGTACCAATAACAATATTTAGATGTGATAACTCAATATTTACTGAAAATGTTAACAAAGGCCGATTTCTTAAAAATGTAGTAATAGGAGTGCTTCATTTGATATATTTTTAGTAAGGGGATTTTTGTTAGTTTGATAAAGTATGAGGACCATGAGTACCTTTTCCTCTGTTTTTGCATATCAGTTTTGTTATCATAATTTATCTTCTCTTTGTTGTAATGAACATAGGCATATTACCAAATCACCTATATTTTTGTTCTTATTTATTCATTTCGGCATCGGTTAATCACTTGTTTTCGCCGGATTGCGGGGAGAATTGATAAATTCAATGTCTTTTTTTAAGAAAATGAGTTCTCTTATTAATTCATATTATGAGGAAGAATTCAAAGTTTAAAGGTAGCATCATTCATTCAACCCGGAGTTCCCTTCCCGATAAACGGTTCAAATGCAGTGATAGAATTATGGGTCAGCTCATGCGCCACGCTATTCCGTTCCCTCCTAACAAACTCTACTACAAACCCCGGTTGCCTTGCTATAACAAATCCAATGGAATTTGATTGCTGAGAAAATTGACAATTCAACCATAATTAAATTCATTGTTCTCATGTCAATGACGATATGGAATTGGAAGAGAATTAACAATTCTCTTCAATTCCCTTCCAGTTGAAAGTGATTTCAGATTCATGTTGGAGTTGAATGTAGGAAGAAGGAGGAATTCAATTCCAGAAATATTAGACTAAACAAATCCATATCGGAGAACGTCCCCAGTGACAAATTTGGTTTATGAGAAGTATAAATTTCGTTCAAACCTTAACGAGGTTGAAACCATTCAAGAATGCTAGACACACACACACAAGTTTCACATACTAAACATATTAGGATTAATGTCGATTATATTACTCTGTCAATTTGTCGTTGAAGTTACTGTGAACATTATGCAATTAGATGAACAAAACCAATACAAAAGCAATTGATGATTAGCCGCTATATATATGTAATCAATCGGTGGATTTCTGGTTCACACTAGCAGCAGCAGCAGCAGCAGGTTGATCATCCTTAGTTTTCTCTGCCTTCACTCTGGGTTGTACCAAAGCCACAACTTCTGCCTCCTTAACCGCCTTCTCTGCAACTTTCTCATCATCATTAGCCTTTGCTGAAGAATCTGCTTCTTCCACAATGGCCTTTTTCTCCACCACAGAAGGAGCAGCAGCAGACGACTTATCATCATCATCATCAACCTTTTCTTGGTTTACTAAAACATCATCATTATGAACAGCAGCAGGAACAACATGAACATCATCGACGGCCTCAACCTTCTTCTCCACATCAACATCATTGCCAATTGTTGCATCGATCGACAGTGTTGATGATGGGACGATCTTCGTCTCTTCATTTTTCGATTTCGGCTCTTCGGGTTGGGGCTGAACATCAACCAAATCTACTTTCTCTTCTTGTTTCTTACTACATTCATTATTAGTACTCTCGTTACCTCCCTCCTCTTTTCGATCATCGTCGCCAATCTTCTTCTCTACTGATGTCACATTCCCAGGCGCCACCTCACGATCAGCGGTACTAGCAGTCTGTTCTGCTACTGATTTTGTTGTTGAAGCATCAGGGACAAGTGCAGGGGATCTTGATCCGCTTCTGCACTTTTTGGGAGGCTGCGACGACAAATTGTCGTCGGATGACTTTGGTTTGCTGCCACAACCTCCCATGATGTTGTTTTTGTTATGAAATGTTCGAATATGTGATTGATGATGGCGTTTATTGACGGAGGGAGTAACGAACCAAAGCACTTTTAGATTCTAAAAGTGCTTTGGTTTGAACGTTTTTGTAAGAATTTATGATTAGAAAGAGTTTTTTTTTGGCTGATGCATTTTGCTTCTGAGTTGAATTAGTGCCTTTATAGTGTCTCTTGAATTTTCTTATTTTTTGGCTATTTTATCGGCATGCCATAATTATTTTGTCTGACTCTTTCTTTATCCTTCTTTCCTAACTCTAAAAATTTTATGGCCATTGATTTTTGTTTGATGTTTTGGTAATTCAAAGTTAAAATAGCACTTTGACTACCTCTACTTTGCTAACTTGACAAATAGCCCCCTATACTATAATCTGCTATTTTATCCCTCCTACTTCGACCACTTTGTCGTTTGGGTCATTCCGTTCCAACTTTCGTCTTCATGATGTTAACTGATCATGCATATTGGACCATGTTAGCTCAAATAGTCATGTATTAGCTTACTGAGCGTTTTCTAATTGGAAATATATAAATGTATATAATTAAAAAGGATAAATTTGACGAACAGAATATGTGATTTTAAAACCTTTCGTATGTCACCATACTCTTCAAGATACCTCCTCAATTTATCTATCTGACCAACTCTTCGTCTCCTACCTCCGATATGTCTCTTTGTCGGGTGCGGATGTGTCCAAATTTAACGTACAAAGACGATAGTTGAAATAGAAGGACCCAAAATGTAAATATGTCAAAGTAAGAGGGGTAAAAAAAGAGCGATTTATAATATAGGGGACTATCTGTTAAGGTGGCAAAGTAGAGGGGGCTAAAGTACTATTTTCTCTAATTTCAGCTACTTAGAAACAAATTACAAATCTTTTAAGTTTTATTTTTGTTTGACGTGAAGGTTAGAGGTGTATATAGGGCTAAGCTTCCATGTCGGGGTGTCATTTTGTTTTCACAGCTGTAATCGGCTGAGTTTGGTAAAACTACAAAATCCCTTTTTCTTTTCTATCCACTATTTCATTTTTGGGAAAATAGCATTTTGCCCCCTCTACTTTGCCAACTTAACAAATAGCCATCTATACTATAAATTGCTCTTTTTAACCCTCCTATTTTGACAAATTTACATTTTGGGTCCTTCCATTTCAACTATCGTCTTTGTACGTTAAATCTGGACACATCTGCACACCAACGAAGAGAGATATCGGAGGTAGGACACTAAGAGTTGGTCAGGGAGATAAATTGAGGAGGTATCTCGAAGAGTATGGTGACATACGAAGGGTTTTAGAATCATACGTTTTATTCATCGATTTCATCCTATGTAATTGTATGTACTTATATTCTCAATTTAAAAACACTTAGTAAGCTAATACATAGTTATTGGAGCTAACGTGGTGTACTGAATGTGCACGAATTGACGTCATGAAGACGATAGTTGGAATGGAAGGACCCAAAATGTAAAGTGGTCAAAGTATGATGGGGTAAAAAGGCGATTTATAGTATAGGGGACTGTTTGTTAAGTTGGCAAAGTAGAGGTGGACAAAGTAATATTTTTCCTTCTTTTTAAAAAAAGATTGGATGTATCGACAGTTATCTTTCATTCACAATCAAATGAGACTTAAAAAGTACAAGCAAGTCATACAAAAAATGTTATGCTCACAAAGGATCAAAAGTAAAAACAAAATGAACACCAATAGAGGCAAGTCGTGTCTAATGCTAGCTAATAAGTCAAATGCCTAATTGTCTTCTCAATAAGTATTTTCAACTTTGACCATCCAGTCTCGATCCATCATTTCATGAAAAATGGTGACCTCAAAAGAATGTTGATGTGTATTTCGCCCTCCTCCAACAATAGCTGGATCGCATTGCGTGAGTCCAACTGCATGTGTACCTTCTTGTAACCTTTCTCCCAAGTGATATGTAAACATGTCACAACTCTTCTTAACTTATCCCTAGTGAGCATGATCTCAGGTTCATACTATATGTTGTCAAGCAGCGTTCATCAGTATCTCAGAATATGACTCATGTTGCTACCTTGGTCTCAGGAATAACGAAGCCGTCAAAGTTAAGATCGACTCACTTGAGTGGTTGTGGCGTCCATGAGATATCCGACACTGTCTTCGTGAGTGATCCAATAATAACTATTTGATCGCATATTAGGGTATTACATACTATAGTAGTCCATATGCTATGATTCGTTGTGGCAGAGCCTCGAGAGTGGTGCAAATATCAATGAAAATAGCTTTATTATTTGCTTATTATGTAACTAGACAAATCTCTAGCTCATTATCCATGTGTTAAATTCATTTTACTTTAAAATTTAAAAAAAGATTTATAATGCTAAAATTATTTTAAATTCATTAATCCTTATCTGTATTTTTTATTTTTCAACGTATAAATTCTATTTTCTTCACGTCAAAAAATTAAATTATATTTTCTTATCAATACATACACTTACTTTTTATGATAAGTGATCATATGCGGTGGCGGATCCAGGAATTGAAGCCGAAATTGAAGGAAAAATTTTCAAGTCGCGACAGCAAATTTGAATAACATAAAAAGTCTTCAAATCTTTACCTGCAACTTCAGTTTTACACTTCTAATTATGAATGGGCAATTAATATTTGGACTTTAATTAATTAAATTTGAAAGTAAGCCTAAAATTAATCCACGGTTGAGTCAAATTAATACAACACTTATCAAATATTAAAAAAATGCACTGAGCCGAATTCGAAATACCCATAAATATATACTCGATTTTCAAGAACGGGACTGAAAGAGGGATGAGCCGGGGCTCACCCGGGCACCCCCTAGATCCGCCCCTGATCATATGTCGGTATGACTAAGAGCATACACAAATAACGTTTTCTCCTAAGGAAGACAATGTTTGAGCATGTAGCCATTTCGATCGCGTAAGTACACTACAAAAAAATATACATATGGCGTCGGTTAGACCGGGTTTTTAGCGTCGGTCATAGCCGACGCTAAAAACCTGTTGCATCGGTCGATTCAACCTGACGCGAATAACGGCGACGCTAAATTTTAGCGTCGGTCGAAACTATAACCGACGCAAAATTACTATCGACCGACGCAGCTTCAGCCCAGCAACCCACGGTCGGTTAACCGGTCAGGTGGGTATATCGACCAACCCAATTTTTCGTTTTTGTTTTCTATTCTCTTTTTTAATATTCGTTTTTTAGTTTCATTTTTTATTTTGTTATATTACTTTCATTTTTTATTTTCGTTTTTATTTTTATTTTTTTCAGATCTAGGTTTTTTCCAGATCTGGGTTTTTTTTCCAGATCTTGTTGTCATCCAAGTCGTTTGGGATCCAGATTTTGGGGGGCTGCTGGTGATTTGGGGTCGTCGGACGAGCTTCTGGAGGTCGGCAGGGATGACGGCGGGTGGGTATTGGTACAGCAACGTTGGCGATAAGGGAGGAGAGGCAGTGGTCGACGGAGGTTGTTTAGGTGGGGGACGACGGCTGCTCGATGGAGGGACGGAGGCATCGGTTGGTGTTGGGCGGAGGTCCAGCCAGTGGTCCAAGATCCGCCGGTGGTGGTGGTGATTTGTGGTGGTTAGGTGTTTGGATGGGAGGAGGAGTTGAAATAATTTCGGGAGAGAGTGAAAATGACCAAATGAAAGGAAGGAAGGAAGGAGGAGGAGGAGGAGGGTGGTGGTTGGGGAGAGTTGAGGAGGAGGAGGAGGAGGGTGGTGGTTGGGAGAGTTGAGGGAGGGGGGGTTTGGGGAGGAGGAGGAGGAGGAGAGAGGAGAGAGGTGAGAGTAGGGTTAGGGTGGCGGCTTAGAGAGTTTAAATAGGTACATGATTTTAGCGTCGGTCGATGACCGATGCTAAATCATGTCGGTAAACGACGCTAAATCTGGTTTTGGGCAAGGGTTTCGTTTTTGACCCAAAAACCGAATTTAGCGTCGGTCGGTATTTACCGTCGGTTTTTGAGGCCTCATTTAGCGTCGGTCGTGTATTAACCGACGCTATTTACGCGGGTCAACACGCACACCGTATTTGGCGTCGGTCTTTGACCGACCGACGCCATCCTCTTTCGTTTCAACCGATGCGAAATTCCCTGTTTTTTGTAGTGGTAGATATCTTTACGTGTCTCCTCGAAGTGTTGGACGATGGCCTCGTCACACTTGTCGTCTAGTAACCCACAACATTTCGTATCGAAGAAGAAGGTCTCACCAACTAAGAAACTATTAACCTTTGCTCCACAAGGTCCCAACTTCTTGTAGCATTGTTTCACAAAGTCGTTATTAGCCTTTACCGGTTCTATAGTTACAATCGATGAGATTATAGCCATCACCCATACCACTACCATGAATTTCCTTCCAACCCTAGCCATGCCTCACAATTAAGTACTAGTGAAAGATGTTTTTAACACTAGTTCTCTTTTGAATTTGCATTGTTGGGTTTTCTTTATGGAGTATTTATATCGTTTAGAGACGATATTGATGTTATATTTACATCATAGAGTTATTATTGATATAAATAAACTAATCAACTTTTAATTTTGTTATATGTTATACTATTTACGATATTTAGTTTTGTTCTGTTACTCAATCGATATCATGATGAACTGTAATATTAATATATTTTTGGGGCATTTTTATTTTACCTTAAAAAAATAATAAATGAGCTCCTCTCGGATCAAATTAAACTCCCATACACTTGATTTGTTAACAAACACACCATTTTGTTAATAATTCCACTAAGTTTGGTTAACTATATTGACTCAACATAGATCTATCGAGTATTTAGACCAGATCGGTCATTTCACTAAAATAAATAAAAAAATTAACTATTAACCTAAATAAATAGGTTTCAAAACTATTGATTTTTATAGATAAAATCGCCCCAGGCCTAGGCGATATCGCCAAGCCCAGGCATATCGCCCACCCCAAGGATTGTCACCCGTGACTCTAAAACGGGTCCGTGATTAGATTCGGTTGAGTCACGGGTGTGAAAATAGCCAAGGATTAGGCGATATCGCCTAGGGCATGTGGCGATATCGCCTAATTCATAGGCGATATCGCCTACATCTCGGAGCACTAACCACCCTATAAATCCTTGTTAGTTTCGGGGGTTAGTCACCAAATCGAAAGAACTAACATTCTAAAATGGTCCGACTACACTTTGTCACGAGAATTCCGAATCCAAGTTTTCTGGGGGGGCCGTATCGTCCAGGATTGGACCGGCTTATCCTACGAAGGGGGAAATAATGTCCGTCTGAAGATGACCAAGCGAGCGACCTATGATAGTGTGGTTACCGTGTTTCGGCGGAAAATGGGTCTTGGAGCGGATCAGATAATCCAGTCATTTGTCTGGAGAATGCCGATATACAGTTCTGAGGGAAATCTGTCGCATTTCGTTTCTAGGCCGATATCGGACGACAACGGCGTACAAGTCATATACGACTTAGTTCGCGTCAACCCATTTTTCGAAGTTGCCGAGTTGTACGCCTTGATGGAAGAGGAGCCGTCTCAGTTCTCCGATTTCTCGGGGGTCATTCCAAATCAGATGGCAGAGCAGAGCCAAACGTATGATGGGGAATACATGGCGACCAGTCATATCGGTCCGGAGGAGGAGGAGGTTGACCAAGAGGGGTTGGCGCGAGATGAATATGTCAGCACCGACGATTCTGGAGATGAAAGGAGCCATTGCTCGGCGGACGAAGGGAATCCAAACGTCGACGATGACATTGGCCAAACCGACGAGGAAGACGACGATGAAGAAGGGGGAGCCACAGCAAATAGCGTGGAAGTTTATGTGCCACTGGAACATGCCAGGAGCGAGGGTGACGACTGTGACGACATTATGACAATCTCCAACACCTACTCCATGGACAGGCGCTTCCAGATCCCAGCGAAGGCGTACTGGTCGGTGGAGATGGAATTCTTCTTGGGTCAGACATTCTCTACCAAAGGTCAACTGGTGTCCCTAACGAAGAGCCAAGCAGTCATCCGCAACTATAAGTACAGGGTAATCACTTCCAACCCGAAGGAATGGGCCATCAAGTGCATCGACCCGACGTGTCCTTGGAGGATGCGTTCTACACTTAGCAACAGATATGGATTCTGGATAATACGACAACTCAACAACGGCCACAGTTGTGACCGGTCAACGATACTAGGGCCCCACCCACAGCTCGATGTCACGCTGATCTCAGATGCAATCATGCACATTGTGCGCAGAGAGCCGGGGTTGAAGGTTGAGACAGTTATTGATTGCATTCTGGAGAAGTACCACCGCAATATATCGTACCGGAAGGCGTGGTTTGGCAAGCAACGTGCTGTCGAGAAGCTGTACGGTGACTGGGTGGCATCATACAACAACATTGAGACAATCCTGAATGCTATTCGTCTCACAAACCCCGGGACACGGTACGAGATCATAACCCACCCGGCGGGTAACTGTAGGATGTTCAAGAGTGTGTTTTGGGCGTTTGGGCCATGCATAGAAGCCTTCAAGCACTGCTCTGGGGTCATGATCATTGACGGCACATTCCTCACGGGCAAGTACAAGCAAGTGTTGTTGATGGCTAGTACATTCGATGGGCAACATCGGATTGTTCAATTGGCGTACGCCATAGTTGACAAAGAGGATTCCGATAATTGGAAGTGGTTCATGGAGAATCTACAGAGACATGTGACCAATCGGGCCAACATCACAATCATCAGTGATCGACACAAGGGGATAGCAGCGGCAATGCGCAACATTGATCGAGGGTGGGTATGGAGGTGGTGTCTACGCCATTACGTAAGCAACTTCAACAAGAAACACCGCAACCAAACTTTAAAATCTCGCCTTTGGAACTTAGGTATTTGTCAACTTGTTTACGGTGTATATTTGAACTTAACTAATACAATATTGTCATACAAACTGGATATTCATAGAAGTCTTCATCGCTACCCGCAGGAATAGAAGGGAATGTGCGGAAGTTTGAGGCAAAGAAGGCAGAATGGTTGGCGATCCATGATGAACAAAACGTACGGGAGCCAAAATGGGTGAATGAGGAACTACCCTTATGGAGCTTGGCCTATGACAACACTGAGGGAGGCGGTGCTCGGTGGGGAACCATGACGACCAACGCGCAAGAATGCGTGAACGGAGTACTTAAGGGCGTGCGACGTTTGCCCATGTCTTCTGTGATCGAGCACACATTCCACCGTATGGTCAAGTATTGGCATAGGCGCCGTGGGGAATACCAGGGAATGTTGGCAGAAGGGAACGCGTATACGAAGTACTGTCAGAAATTAACCAAAGAATCTACGTCAAGTTCCGTCAGACACTACGTGCTGCCGTACGATGCGGCTAACGGGGTTTACGAGGTTAAGTCTGGTCCAAACAATCAGTTTCCATCCACCGCGGTCACACTATGGTGTTCACACATGGGGAAAGAAGTAGAGCTCGCGATAAAGGTAAAAAAACATGCCTTGTTTCCCCCGTCTACTTCACGTTTTGCACTAATTACAATTGCTATTGTTGTGTAGTTTCAGAAGTTGATCGTATAATGTACAAGATGAAGAAACCTCAGGAAGACCTGTTCGAGTACGAGCTAAGTGAGGTGAATTGCTGGTGTGATTTGAGGGCAACAAGATCCATTCAACTGAAGGATCTCGAACCCTATTTTGGGTGTCCGCTTGAGAGGGAGGTATAAAGACTGGAATGATTTTCTTAATTTGTCACCTATCCCATTAATATTTCCTAACCCGCATGTTTCGTTGGCATTTTTTAAAGAACAAGGGTTGTGGTTATTTCGAAACATTGGTGGTTCGGGAGGCTGTGGACAAGATCAGAAGGGAGAAGGACAATATAATTCGGGCGAAGGACAAAGAACTTGATCGAGCTAAGAGGGAGAACCAAAGGGTCGTTAGGGAGAAGGACGAGATGATTCGACAACTGAACCAGAAAATCAAAGAACAACAAGAGCTTATGAATTTCATTATGAGAAACCCTCGGACCTGAACCGTGTTGGAACTGTTGTTTATGTAATTTTCGTAGTGAAGTTTGTTATAATAAAATGTGGCGCAGTAGTGTTCCATCCACATATAGATCGAAATGGTTGAATTTCATTGCAAAAACATTAACAGCGAAAATGACATGAAAGTGCAAATCAGTAAAATCGATCACCCTAGTACGACAAATAAATACTACAACAGCCGAAACAAGTACAATCGATCACCATAGTACGACAAATAAAAACAGTAAACCATAACATAAATCCAGAAACGAAAAACTGAAAATGTGAGTGTCAATGCCTCCGACCCCTCTGGCGTCTCTGTCGCTGCTCGTCCGTGTAGCAATCCGGTGGACGCAATGTAGTCCGATCACGTAACATGTGAGTGTACGGTGGTGTCTGGGTGGACTGCGGTACGAAATCAGGTCGATGGGCCCAATCCTCGAACCCACTGTCCTCCGAGAAACCCTGGGAGCCGACCGGATGGCCTTATACAGCCATGCTAGTACCCACTCCCCATGGCCTTATACAGCCATGCTAGTACCGCACTACCCCAACTGAACGTGGATGCAACCGCAGAGTCCCCAATAAGCCGGAGTAGATGAACCGGTATCAAGTCTCCAGTCCGGTCAGCTAGTAGAATGGCGCCAAGAAGAACCCAAGTGTAGGCTCGTGCATAGCGGAGAACAACATCTGCTGGAGCTCCAGCCGGTAGACGATCAAACATTCCCTTCACCCACGATATCTTCACTGACTGTCCCGTACAACTCCCAGCTGGGGGTCGGGCACCCAACAACTCCTCACATATGACACCCGGATCACGTCTGTCCACCGCTACGGTAACAGGAACTCCATCGATAGGAAGACCGTAAGTACCTCAACATCCTCCAAAGTGATCGTCGCCTCGCCCGGTATCAGGTGGAATGTGTTAGTCTCTGGCCGCCACCTCTCAATCAATGCTGTGACGAGCTCCTTACACGGTGTGAAACCGAGTAAACGACCAACAGGGAGGAGTCGACACTCTCGCAAGAATGCCTCGTACTCTGAACTCCACTCTAAGCAAGAACTACGCTGTCGCAACTTCAGCGCCTTGCACGCATGAGGGTCACGCCACACTAAAGTAGCCCTATGCTTGTTCTCCCCCCACAATAGAGAACAATCACCAGGTTGAGGCCTAACGCCCTCAGGAGTCTGATCAACCAACGGTTCATCCCATCCATAGTTCGACATCTATTGTATAGTAAATTGTTAGGAAAACTATTTTATACTAATTCTCTTTCTCAAAAGTATACTAGTTCTCTAACCTCAAAATTATACTAATTGTCTAACCTCAATATTATACTAATTCGCTAACCTCAACATCATACTAATTCTCTAAGCTATCCATAAATAATGACATGGTTCACAATGACATAAGAACAATAAATAATGTATGTACTATGTACCTTGTGTAATGGTGCGAGAAAAGGTCCTCTCCGTTTTATAAAAATCCTACAACGTCAATATGACAGTGTTAATAAATCACTTTGGAAAAAATTATCTACCATAATAACCCTAAACTAATTCTCTAACCTAAAACCCTAAACTAATTCTCTAACCTAAAACCCTAAACTAATTCTCTAACCTAAAACCTACTAAATAATGTAATTTAAAAAAAAATAGAGAGAAAGGAGACTTACCTTTGCCTTAGGGGTTAAAGAGTGGTGTGGGGGAATGGTGGGGTTGAAAATGGGGTATTTATAGGGTTGGGGCGAGTTTGCCCGGTGTCTACCCCTCGGGCGAGATCGCCTGTATCCCGGGCGATATCGCCTGTGGCTGGGGCGAGATCGCCATGTGTCCAGCCAGACAGCATTTACTCGGTTGGTTGGGCAGTTTAGAATCGGTTTGATCAGAAATATCTGGTGCTGGGGCGATATCGCCTGGGCCTTGGGCGATATCGCCTAGGCCTGGGGCGATTTTATTTATAAAAATTAATAGTTTTGAACCATATTTATTTAAGTTAATAGTTAATTTTTTTTAATTATTTTAGTGAAAAGGCCGACCAGATCTTGTAAAACGCAGCTCACTCGTAGGTGAGGTATAAATTTCATATAAAATTATGAAAGTAATGTGATAAATAAATGAGTTAGTAGAGTTAGAGCAATAATAATAACACTAAAAATATATAACTGGTATAGTCCCAACCTATGTCATGAACAAAGTTAACTATGTGTAAATCAAGACATCTTTGAAATCGTTTAAAGTTTGGAAGTAGGATTTTTGGAAATTTGTAAGATTAAAGAGAATAAAATTACTGTGATTTTAAAATCTTTGATTGGTTAAGTATAATCAAACTATGGTTTGTTTTTGTTGGATTAGTAAAAGTACTAATCTAATATACTCTTTAAATAAAGGGCCTAATCACCCCCTCATAAACTCAGTGTCTGCCTACTTTGGTTTCTTCATCATCCTATTATTTTTATGTTCTACTGCTGTTATTAATTCAACCATTATTATTTGAAACAATCGAAATTGCATTTTCTGATAATATGTTTTACTGTTTTAGTACCAAAATTTGCTTCCAGTTCACAACTACGCATTGAATCCGCATAAAAGCAAGATCACAACACTTGCATAGCATGCATGCATGATCAATGCCATCAGAACTATGATTACTATATATCCTAACTATGATTAGCATTGGAACAGAGTAACATGTTATGCAATGCTTAAAAGGAGATCAATAATACTTGGTTATATCCCATGTAAAATGTACAACTCGAATGAAGATTGTCATCATGGGAAATAGAAAAGAAAGAAAAAGAAGGAGAGAGAGAAAGATAAAAACTGAAAAGTAACAGAAAGATAAAAATAGGTGGAAAGTCAAAAAAGGCTATCATAAAGTAAACTACAGTAAATAAATACCCCTCTGCTTTCTAGGTTTAATTTTCACAAAGATGACAATTTTATCGTACATTCCTAACTTCACTTTGAAATAACTTTTATACATGACATGTAACAATAAATAGTTGATTAACTCAGATTAAGCATCAACTGAGTATGAAAATGTGGAGAAAGCTATGTTGACTTGGTATATATCACAAATTTCGACAAAAAAAATTACACAAGGATGTACTAGTTTTTATATATATATATATATATATATATATATTGGATGCATAATATAATTAAAGAGAAGCTCTCACTCAGCCAATTTGGCTAATTAAAGTTTTACAAAAAAGTTTACAACCGAATGTTTCACTCGTACCTGTCTGACAAAACAACATAATCATGAACCAAGGCGTCAGAAGCAAGGGTCGCAACCGCACCCTAGGAAATCTCACCGTGAAACACTCACCCGACACCCAAACATCAAACCAAAAAGACATTATTGTCATATTGATGGTACATTGTTACGTAATTTTGTCCTAAAAAATACAAAACTCAAGAATACCCTTACCCCCTAACGTTAAATTCTCAAACTTAAACCGTAACCATAAATCGTAACCCACACCCTAATCTAAATCGTTTAAACCCTAAACTCTGAAACATATAGTGTCTATGCAAACACTACCGAGTTCTAGTTACGGAAATTAGCACTTAAGTACGTAGTCTGGAGCTATTAGCTTGCAGAGTAGTTGCGCAGACCTAGCTAATGGCAGATTTAATTAACACTTAATTAGGCTCATCAATGGATCAACATTACATCTAAGAGTCTCAAGGATCTGCTTCATTTGCCTTTTACTTAAAAATTTTGAGGACTAATTTATAATATTTTTTACTTTTGGTAGAAGATGTGACATATTAATATTTTATTTATTTATTTATATAGTAATATTTTAATATCATTTCTGTATTTTGTCGTGTATTTATCCAATCGTTGATTCCCTTCATACGAGTAGGGGTGGAAATTGGTAGGGAATGGAGTCCGTTCCCAAATTTCCAAATTCCCAAATTTCAAGTCCCGTTCTCGTTCCCAAATTAAATACGAGAATTCGGGAATGAGAATTAAAATTCGAGAATCAGGTTCCCAAGTTAGACAAAAACAATTATTATTGTGTTAAATAAGGTGAAAATTTCAGAACGAGAATCGGGAATTCCCGACCACGTTTTGTTTTCCCCAAAATTTTACAGGAACGTGACCCCGTTGACATCAAACAATGAGATTCATGGTCCCGTTCCCCTAAAATTTCGGAAAAAAATTAAATACGTTCGGAAATTCCCGATTTCCATTCCCAAACTTCCACCCCTACATACGAGTGAGTTAATCCCTAACACATTAGTTTGGCTTGTGTATTGACAGGCCATTCCGTCCGCCGTGGCTGATTAATGATCCAACGGTGTGAAATGATCCCAATAAATTAATGGCTTGGTTTAAATAGTCACTTTTTTAGGCAGTCCTACTTTGTTTCTTAACCCTTATTTCTTATCTTTCTTTCGTACCACACCGCATGAGAGGAAAATATATGGGCGGGTAATTAAATATGTTAATAGAAGGTCACATATGGGTTGGGTAATCAAATATCAAATTTGTTTGAGTTGATGTTAAAAGAGACAGAAGGTTAGAATTTAGGTGTTCTTTTTTGTTTGTCATGCAAATAATTTATTTAGGTATTATTATTCGAGTGTTACCGGAATAATAGTTAAATAATACTAGAATAGCATGTGTTATTCGAGTATTATTTGGGTGTTATTTGAAGTTTATTCAGGTAGCACTCATGTAACACCTATGTAACATGTTATTCAAGTGTTATTCGAGTATTATTTGGGTGTTAGTTAACTGTTATTTAGGTAACACTCGAGTAACACTCAAATAACCCTCTTGTAACATGTGTTATTTGATTGTTATTTGAGTATTATTTGATATTATTGTCATTTAGATGTTATGTGACTATTATTCATATACACTCGAATAACACCCTAATAATATATATCAACATAACAAACAAAATGGGTGTTAAAAAAATTGGTCTATAAACGTTAACCACAATTCTATTATTTTATCTACTCAAAATATATATCTCAACAAAAATAATGCTCGCCCATATATTTTCCTCTCATGTGGTGTGGTACCACCAAAATTAGAAAAAGAAAGAAAAGAAACAAAGTGGGACTGCCTAAAAAAAGTGTCTATTTAAATCAAGCCATTTTTTTTTTGATGAATGATTTATGTAAAAATATAAAATGCAAAAGAGTTAATATATACACCCCAACCTAAACATAACTAAAAACCCACCTGGACTCCTGCCTGCAACCCAAAACAAACCTCTAAAACTATAACAACACAACCCCTCCCACAAATATTCAAGGGAGAACACAGACCCAACTAAGCACGAAGCAGACTGCAAATTGCAGCATTTATCGCACCGACATCAGAACAGAGTAAAACCACTCATGTCAGCACCCCAAAACAAACACCTGAATCCTAAGCTACGCAACCCCTCCCACTGTAATTCAAGGGACCATTCTAGCAAAATATAACCTAACCCAAACCAAAAACTCCTGCTGAGAAATTACATCAAAAGATTTTAGCCATCGACTCATAACAACAAATATTCGAGCCGCCACACGATCTGCCCCGACACTCAAATCACGGAAAGTTCTCGCATTTCTTTCCAACCAAATATGCCAAAAGAAGCTGTGCAGCAACACCTTCTTGCATGACTCAAACGGGGTGCGAGAGTTCATCCCTTTCCACCCGGAAATAAACTCTCCGACAGTAGCCGGAAGCGGTCCGGTGATGGAAAGTCTCGAACTAAGGAGCCACCAAACCGAACGAGCAAAATGACAATGTAGAAACAAATGATTGATCGTCTCTTCTTGACTGCAACACAAGCAACATCTATTGGGAAGTTGCATACCTCTATTTCTGAGAAGGTCGAGCGTAGCGATACGACCAAGAAACAGCTGCCAAACAAAACTCTGCACTTTTGTGGGAGCACACCTCTCCCAAATCTGACGAAACGGGAAATCTAACGAACCCTGAAACTTCTCCTCTCGCAACTTGGAATTCAACGACTGCACTGAGAATCTCTGGCTGTTGGACAACGACCACACAATACTAGGTGGCCCCACCGTGATGTGTCCTCGAGGAACATGTGAAAGCAACTGCAACAGCTGACTTAGATCCTCCCGAGCACCTCCGCGAAGATTAAAGCGAACAGGAACCTCCCAATCTGACCTGACATCAGAAGGAGCATATTGAAACAAAAAAGTCAGATGTGAAAAAGACGCAGCAGCGACCCTAGGAAAACGAGACCGCAAACTCTCACCCCAACCCATATATCATCCCAAAATGAAACCCAACCCCCCCAGGTTCGACAGAGCCATAAACCCAGAAAATCAGACTCTCCTTGACGATCCATCTCCACATCGAATAACCGGCCGAGCTAAAACCCCAGTGAGGTTGCCACTCAGATCTTCCGATGTCACACTTCGCAATCATAAGACACCTCCACCAAGCCTCCTTTTCATGAGCAAAGCGCCAAGTCCATTTAGCAAGGAGGGCCTTGTTTAGACACCCCAAATCCAGAATACCGAGTCCACCTCTCCTCATAGGCGTCTTAACCACGTCCCAACTGACCAAATGTAATCTCCTCCTATCGCCCGCACCTTCCCAAAGAAACCTGTTTTGCAACATCTCAATTTTCTTGATCACCGAAGCTGGAGCTCTTAGAACAGACATGTAGTAAATGGGAAGGTTGGTCAAGACGCTCTTTATGAGAACCACTCGCGCGCCGAACGAGAGAAAACGAGCCTTCCACGAGGCGAGCCTCTTTCGGATGCAGCTTAGAACTGGTTCCCATATCACAGAAGCTTTTGCCCTTGTACCCAAAGGAAGCCCTAAATACAGAGCAGGCAGAACTTCCCAGGGACATCCAAACATGGCAGCCAACTCCTCTGCATTTGGAACTTCCCCAATGGCATACATTAATGACTTATGCACATTCACCTTCAGACCCGTAATGTTCTCAAAACATATCAAAACCGCAAGTAAACGGTACACTTGTTCCTCGCTAGCTTCGCAGAAAATGATAGCATCATCGGCGTAAAGAATATGACTGACCTCCCCTAGTGAATTTTCCTCATTGATGAAAAATCCATGAAACAAGCCTTCTCGCTGAAGTTTTGAGATTATCCTAGATAGAATTTCCATAACCATAATGAAAAGAAAAGGAGACAACGGATCTCCTTGTCTCAGACCGCGGGAGCTTTTAAAGAAACCAGCCGCTTCTCCGTTAACTAAAACCGAGAAGAAAGCAGAAGACACACAACCTCTAATCCAAACGATCCATTTATCTGGAAAACCCATTCTCTCCAACACTTTGAACAACGCGGCCCAGTTCACGTGATCGTACGCCTTTTCAATGTCGAGCTTGAAGACTAAACCGGTTTTGCCACTCCTTTTCCTAGAATCAATCACCTCATTTGCAATGAGAGAAGCATCCAAAATTTGTCTATCTCCAACGAAGGCACATTGGACACACGAAATCACCTTTCCCAACAACCCACACATCCTTTCCAGCAACACTTTAGCGATGACTTTATACATGCTGCCCACCAAGCTAATGGGGCGCAAGTCTTTTATGTCTCCAACGGCGTCTTTCTTGGGAATGAGGCAGATAAAAGTACTGTTAATAGAGCGAGGAAGCACCCCACTGACGAAAAAATCTTCTAAACCAGCCATCACATCCGCTTTCACCACTTCCCAATAATTCTTAAAGAAAATCAAATGAAATCCGTCGGGGCCGGGCGCCTTCTCACTTCCGCATCTCCCAATCGCCAGCTTCACCTCCTCTTCCTTAAACTGCACAATCAACCTCTCCCCATCCTCGCCTTTAATTTGATCAAACTCTAATGCAGCTGGAAAAGGCCTATCCTGACAAATTTCCTGAAAAGAATTGCTGAAAAAAGCAGGCACAGCTACTTTTAACTCTGCATGACCCTCAACTAATTCGTCACCAATATTAATGCTACTTAATTGATTACGCCTACGATTGTGACTCGCAATCTTATGGAAGAAAGTCGTGTTTCTATCCCCTTCCTTATCCCATTTCTCTCTCGCTCTCTGTCTCCACATAATCTGCTCACAATTCCAAAGGTGATCCAACGTGCTTTTCAACAAGCACCTCTCAATCCTCCGATCATCCGACAACGAACCCCTCTCTTCTTCTTTGTCTAACACATCTATACTAACCAAAATCCTCTGAATCTGTACATCCACTCTTTTAAAACTTGTTATGTTCCACTCTTTGAGACAAAATTTCAATCTCTTCAACTTTCCTGCCAAAATGAATAATTGGAGATCATTTCACACCATTGGATCATTAATCAGCCGCGGCCGGACGAAATGGCCTGTCAGTACACAAGCCAAACTGCTTGAATAGAGTTGATTGTTGCCCCCTTGAAACCCAACATAACATTAAATTAACCTAACTCTCGAACAACCCCATCTATGTACACAATCGTGGGTTGTTGGTTGGTTGAAGCTCTTAAATTCTCTCTTAATTCCAACCTTTTTAATTATAAGCATAAGTAATAAGTACCAAAGTTGGTTGGTTAAACTAAACACCTCTTCATATATATTCCAGCCTTGACAGAGCACTACTACAGAGCACTACTTCACAAAACTAACATCCATCGATCAACTTAATTAACAATGGCTTCCTCATCCTTTGTTATCCTCCTCCTCATCATCAACTTTGTTGCTAGCACTGCAGATCGAGATCCCAACACAGCCACCGGTTCCTACTTGAAGTACAAAGACCCGAATCAGCCCACCAAAGCGAGAATCCAGGATCTGATGTCAAGGATGACCCTGGCCGAGAAGATAGGTCAGATGGTCCAAATCGACAGGTTCGTGGCAACAGAAGATGCCATAAGGAAATACTTCATAGGGAGTGTGATAAGCGTGAGTAGCAGCGTCCCAGACATTACCCCCCTAGACAAACAACCTCACAACAACATCAGTGTGGGAAGGTGGGTCTACACTATCAACAAGCTCCAAAACGCTGCCGTTTCGACTCCCCTCGGCATCCCGATGTTGTATGGGCTTGATGTCGTCCACGGCCAGAACTATGCCTACGGTGCCACCATCTTCCCTCACAACGTCGGCCTCGGTGTCACTAGGGACCCTGAGCTAGTGAAGAGGATCGGAGCTGCTACTGCGATCGAGTCAAGGGCCACTGGAATTCGCTACGTCTTTTCCCCCACCGTCGCTGTAAGTATATATCTAGTGTTGTACATTTCGTAATATAACTAGATTATGTAACCGCGCGATGCTGCGAAATTTAAACCGGAGTTAGTAAGATGCTACTCACTCGTAGATAAAATTATTAATATTTATATAATCATGAAAGTAGATAAAATTATTAATATTTATATAATCATGAAAGTACTGTGACGAATACATCATATAGTAGATGTAAATCGATAATGGTTTGGTTAGACATTTCTAATTTCATACTCTACTTGCACGTACACTACAAGAAAATTACCTCCTAACATCGAAAGTCTAACAGCGGACAATAATCCGCTGTTAGATTATACTGCCTAACAGCGGATATTTAAAAATCCGCTGTTAGCTAACAACGGACAGCTATCCGCTGTTAAAATGAAAATTGGGCAGGCGCCAAAATATCCCGCCTCGGCGGGAATGTGAAATTTTGGAGGGACACCTAACAGCGAATATTATCCGCTGTTAGCATGTCCGCCGTTAAGGATTGATGATGTGGCAATCCGTGTGCCCACCCCCCAGCCAATCCGTGTGTTTTGTTATTTTATTTATTTATTATATTTTATTTTCCGTTTTTTCTGCCTAATTATTCAGGAAACCTAATTGGAGGGAGGAGAAGAAGAAGAAAAAAAAGGGAGGAGAGAGAAGGGAGAAGGAAGGAAGGAGAAAGAGAAAGAAGGGAGAAGGAAGAGAAGGAGAAGAAGAAGAAGGAAGGAAGAAGAACAGAGAAGCAAGAAGAAGAAGGAAGAAGAAGAAGAAGAAGAAGGAAGGAAGGAAGGAAAGAAGAAGAACGGCGAAGGAAGAAGAAGAAGAAGAACAGCAGGAGGAAGAAGAAGAATGACAGAAGATAAGAAGGAAAAGGAAGAAGAAGAAGATTAATCAAGATCCGGCGAGCAGGTTTCTGCAATTTTTTTTAATTCTGATCGGAACTCTAACAGCGGATAACATCTGCTGTTATAATTTTAATCCGCTGTTACATTTAACAGCGGATATAGAGATATCCGCTGTTAGGTTTAACAGCGGACGTGTATCCGCTGTTAGATATCCTTGTGTTAGTCAACCTAACAGCGGATACGTATCCGCCGTTAGGATTGCTAACAGCGGCCTATCCGCTGTTAGACTAAATAAAAATCCGCTGTTAAACCTCCTTTTTCTTGTAGTGGTGAGACGTGACAGAGGAAGGGTTGCCGGAGAAGAGACAGAAATACATCATCTAACTAGTTTCATTTTTCAGTCACTGAAAAATTAAAGTTTACATTTTCAGTCACTTAAAAATATGTTATTAAAAGTTTGATATTTTCTTTTACTATTTTGTACAATTTTGAACATATTGGAATAACATATAACTATATAAGTAAGTCATCGAATAACCTATTAACTAGTTAACTAGTTATTAACTTAATAACCTCGTTAACTAGTTATATTTGATCATCACGTTAATTAGTTAACTTGATTAAATAAGCGATTTGCTATATACAGTCCATGTTTTACTTCGCGCAGTCCATATTTTTCCAAAAACTGACCATTATACCCTTATTACTTTGCGCAGTCCAGGTTTTACTTTGCGCAGTCCAGGTTTTACTTCGCGCAGTCATTTTTACTTCGTGCAGTCCAGGTTTTACTTCGCACAGTCCAGATTTTAACGCAGTTCAGATTTTAATAACTTGAATACCTATAAACCTTAATGTTTTTTGTTGGATATTTTCGAATATATTTAATGATTTATAGTTATTCAATTTATTTTGTAAAAAATGTGATTATTTTTATTTTATTAGAATATTAATTTTAGATATGAAATGTTGAATATGTATTTTATTTTACTTTCAAAATAATAAAAATAATTAATTTATTCAAATGTGGACTATGTTAGTAAATTTAGATTGCACAAAGTAAAAATGGAGTGTATTAGTAAAATTTGGACTGCGCGAAGTAAGATTGGATTGCGCAAAGTAAAACTTGGACTGTGCGAAGTAAAAACGGACTGCACAAAGTAAAACTTGGACTGCGCGAAGCAAGAACGGACTGCACGAAGTAAAACATGGACTGTACGGAAGTAAAAATGGATTGCGCGAAGTAAAACCTGGACTGCACGAAGTAAAATAAAATAAGGGCATAATGGTCCATTTTTGAAAAAATAGAGACTGCGCGAAGTAAAATATGGACTGTATATAACAGCACCCTTAAATAACTAGATAACAACTTGGTAACTAGTTCACTCGATTGGATAATTAGTTAACATGATTGGATAACTAGTTAACATGATTGGATAACTAGTTAACATGATTGGATAACTAGTTAACTCGATTCAATATCTAAATCATGATGTTAACTAGTTAACTAATTACAAACAACATAACTAGTTAGGTAACTAGTTAACAACAAATTTAATCAATTGTTGATAACAAGTTGAGTAAAAATTGGATGATCAGTTAACTAGTTAACAACTTGGTAACTCGTTAACTCGATTGGTTAACTAGTTAACTTATCAAGTTACCTAGTTAACTCGAGTAGATAACTAGTTAACTCGATAAGATAAGATGATACTAGTTAACTCAACAAGATAACTAGTTAACTTGATTGGTTAACTAGTTAACTCGATAAATCATGATGTTAAACAAGTTAACTAGTTATTTGCTTATGAACAGATAAGTTAACTAGTTATCAATAAAAAATCAGGTTAACTAGTTAACTAGACGTCGTCGGAAAAGTCACCGAAAAAAATCACTAAAAAATCACCGGAAAAGTGGTCAGCGACGGTGGCCAGCGATGGTGACCGACCGGCGATCGGTGGCCACGACAAAGTCCTAAAATCTGATAATATAATAATATAAAATAATAATATAATATAATAATAAAGTATTTAAATTAAATACAATAATTAAATTATTTGTGTACAGTCTTAAATACTCCTAACAAATCTGGATTATTAGATTGATCAAAGGGTCAAACTAGATCTAATGATTAGAGAAAGATTTGGAAAAAGTTTGGATGATAATCTGCTTCCCATGTCATGTAGGTCTAAATTAACTAACCGTGGTTAATAACAATATATGAATTAAAGAGAACAAATCCTTTTATTAATAAACTTAATTTTTATAATAATTTGCGCTTACATGTAGAAGAAGTATGTAACTCCAATGCAAATTATTTAATATTTATTGGATTTATTAAACAACAATTATTATGGAAAATTTAAGACTCAAAGGGACACACCTTATCACGAATCCAAAAATTATTACGAGAAATTGTATATCTTCTATCTTCATGTTTTGCCATCATATCTTCGGCCATGGCGGTATCACATTTTGCATCAAATTTTTTACAACATCTATAGTCGAAACCGCCATTCCCAAGTAGGCCATTAACAAAATTCTCTGAACACTTTGGGCCTAATCTTTTATAACAATTGCTTACAAAGTTGTCAGCGGTGACTGGTTTGAAATAATCTGGAATTAGAGAAAGTATGACTATTGTCCACAACGTTATCGTTAACAGTCTACAAATTGTAGCCATTGTGTAGTTTGTATGATGAAATTTAAATGTGTTTTTTTTTTATCTTTTCCTTTTCACTCAAAGCTTCTTACTATGTTGATTTAATTGAAGAGCACATATATATAGGTGTATACATATAACAAGTTATAGGAGTTAATTAGGACTAATTTAACGTTTCATAACAGTTTCCACTTTAAAAAGTTCAACTTACATTACATTAGATGGTAGTAATAATTAATAAATGTGGTAATTTGCTCCTTCTTATAACGTAGGAAAACGTCAAAGTGTTGATACACACATTTTAAAATATTAGCTTTGTAATCAGGTCGTTGGCCGGATAAATTTCATTTCTGGTAATTGGTCACCCTTTCAAATCTATAATAAGATAAGCTCATAATATGACTAATATTCACCTTTATTTAACTAAACTCCAAATTCAATCAAGTAATGTTGCACAACATTTCTAAATGCATACCAAACTATGACAAAATCAACAACATTTTCACTAAATGCTTATGACCTTTAAAGCGGTTTATAAATCAAGGCCTAATATCCTAAAATGACACCAAATATACACCATTTATTCGAATTACATTGCGCGTCACCATCTATCCCATTTTCCCCCAAACTAACACGTCGTTACTCTCCGTTATCTAGTCAGCTTAATTAGACACGGTGGGCTCATTGAAAATGTTGCGTGGCGACTAGTCGTTTGCCACATCGGACTAGTCAATGGAAGACGTGGAGAGTAACTAAGGTGTAAAAAAATCTTATCACTAACCCTATTTGTTCATTATCCTTCGTTCTCATGTTCTCTCTCCATCTTTTTTTTTGGTCGTGACATCTCCCGAAAGGGAGGGCCATAGATCGTGCACCATCCTAACTAAAAATAAAAATAAAGACCTAAAAACCTAAAAAAAACTACGGAAAAGGAGAGGGGGTGGGGACGGGGAGGGGGGGGGGTTGTTGTCGGCATGGAAGGATAAACCAAAACGCTTGCGCAAACACATAGGAATATTGATGAGCTAGTTTGGGACTAATGAAATTAAAGTACAATGAGAACAAACAATACTGCAAATTAAATTTTGTAGTAACAAATGAGTAAATAGTTGATTGGGTTCAATTTGGAAGAGGTTGTAGCCAAATTAAAAATGTGTCAATATAATTACAGGCCTTAATTTTCAATCAAGGATGACAAAGTGGTAATGATTAAGACCCCTTAATCATCCTTATAAAAACTCTTAATTAGTGTTGTAAAATTAAGGAAAATTTAAAGGCTAAACTGATTTGTGCCATTAAATAGAAATAAAGAATCCCTTGATTAGTGCTATAAAATTAAGACAAAATTAAAGAAAAACGTGATTTGTGTTATTAAAATGAAAATTAAGAATTCCTTAATTAGTGCGGTGAAATTAAGGAAATTTTTAAAACTAAACATGATTTGTCTGTACAAAACACCATGTCAGAAACGACATAGAACTACGAGAATTCTTCAAAAAAAAAGCTCCGTATGAATTAAGATTTTAAGTGGGCATTAATATTTTATATTAAAACCAAAGCAATCACCATTATTCCAACAATAACTTACCAAAAGATAAATTATTTAACAGTTTGGTGATAAAGTCCTATAATTTAGCTTGTAGGTTAATTTTATCAATTGGTGAAAATTTCCATAATGTCCATAATTTCCTTTCAAATCAGCATGGCTTAGGTTACAAATTCAAAATGGAAATTAATAAATTTATATTCAATTCAAAAAAATCAACGTTACAAATAAGTAGTAATAATTTGACAATTAAATCAAAATTAAATTACCAATTGAATGGTTGATTGCCCATTCTAAGAGAGTTAATAATTTCAATCAATGTCTGAAGGAAAAAAAAAAGATGAAAGTTGTAAGCTCCTGATTAGAAATCGTATTCCTATGAGAAGACCAATATCTTCTTGATCCCTGAGACTTCTTTTTCATGAAAAAGTGCTTCTTTATCTGACATCAATTGCTTTACAATGTTATTATCATCAAGCAAAACAAGACCTTCACTTAGATGGATCATAATCACTAAAACAAACCATGTTAGAGACAGAGAAAATGAACAACTGGTTCCAAAAACAAACAATTGAGGCCAAGAGTTTAAACATTCATCAATCCACGTATCATCCACATACATAGCGAGATTAGCCTTCAACAAGACAAGCTATAACAAAATCAAACGTAGTAATCTATTTTTATGAGTTGCTTTAAGAGTAGCTTAGCTACTGAGATTAATTGATAAAATCAAAATTTCAACACCTCACTTTGGAGGGACTACTCGGACAACGCCGAAATACCGGAATAGGCTGAAGCCTATCCGTATTCAAAACCGTGTAGTGAAAAAAGGTTTCACCACGGCTTGTTTCTTCGAAGATTAAAAGAGGAGAAAATTGCCTTTACGAGTCCAAACCTTGATGTAAATGTTGTTTCCCTCCCTCGATGGAATACGTTTTCAGTTAATGACCCTTAAGAGCAACTAATTCAATATGATTGTTAACAAAATTCAATTACTAAGCTGAAGAAACCTGACCGCCATCGGATGCTTAGCTTCACAGAGCTTCTCCGGCGTCACAACCTCCACAATCTCCCCATCGACGAGCAAGAACACCAGATCGGCAACCCTCTGGATCTGCTTCATGTTAGAACCTACGCTTCGATTTACCGAGTACGGAAAGTGAGGACTTTCCTGAGAGCGAATTCTTGTTGACAATACACAACGTGAGTTCGTGTACCCAGATTGGAAAGGGGGATCACATGATCACTTAAGTCCCTTCAACCTTAGAATTCACTCTCTTACGACACTCTAGTCGAAAGTAGAGAGGCTTTGGCTTGTAATCAACTTGAACCAAGTTGTGACTCGGATTATAGTAGAGTCGTGAACGAACTCACTTTCCGTAAAGAACATTCCTACCCTTTTCCAAAGCCTAGGGTTACAAGGAATTCCTTTATAGGATAAAACTACTAACACCTTCAAAATCAAGGCTTAATGAAATTGAAGAACCTTTTGAGACCTTTGAGAGGATATGGAGTTGTGTGAAATGGTGTAGAATGGTGTGTTTTGGAAGTGAGGAGAAGACTTCCTTTTATAGTTCATGGAGGGGTGTGAGGGTGAAGAGTTGTGTTGGTTCAACCATGGATAAACACAACCCTTCATTTGAATCAAATTCAAAAACCAAAAAAACTTGGATTTGATTTTCCCTCCCTCTTTCCTCTCATGTGCGGCAAAATAAGGAGGGAATTTGGGTTTGATTTTTATTTCAAAAATCAGCCCAAATCACTCCAAAAAATCAGCCATAAAAAACCGAACCAAAAATCAGTTCATTTGGATTTCGAATCTAACCGAATTTTCAAACCGCAGAAAATATTGAAAATTCAAAATTCAAAACTCAAAACTGTAGACTATTAATATAATTTATCATTCAACCTTCACTAATAAAAATAGTGTTGCTATGAATTTATATTATTACCACAAGTCAACTTTAACCAAACAAGTCATCCATGTGACTTATATCATGGAATCCAAAATTCCAACAATCCTCCCCCATTTTAGTGTATTCTTGTAATCCACTAAAATCACCATAAAGTCACATAACACATGTGACACCTTAGGTAATCATTCCATCGTTCCTCAATTCATAAAACTTATGCATAAATGAAAATGTCGTGACGATTGAATTTTCATCTTAGTATATTACACTTAACAAGTATTCGAATACATGGGTGTCAAATACGATTGAACCCAATAACTCATTTGAATACTCGAAGGTAATACACACATAAGTTCTATAGTTGTCTCAAAAGGCAACCTTGACACTATTTTCCGCATGTGTCCCAATCCATCTCATGAGCGCACACGAAACCAAGTCCAAGTTTCTTGAAGCGGCTACACTTCATGCTAGGTTGATTCTTGTATTCGTGTATCTGCATACGTACACTTTCTCAAAGAATCAATTAAGAAGTATCTAAACTTCATCCTCTCCTTTCATGCAGAGTAACAAGCACATCCTTTCGGGATGATGTATTTGTGTGCTTCAATTTCTAAGAATGAGCTTTCCACATTGAATTCAGCCTCTAGCGTTGTACTAGAGGGGAATTGGGTATCCCATTATTAGAAATTTAAGTGAACTTTTCCCATCCCTCATCACTTGACTTGTGCACCAAGTCCCTAATAAGTCACTTCGTCAAGTCACTCATTAATAGTGATAAGAACCAAAACTAATTTCACCTCATGAGTCAACTCACTTACCTCGTTAAACCAAACGTGATTAAGTTCCAAGACTCAAACTGATATATTTAGTTATAGATCATAACTATAATAATCTTTGGTGAACTTTAGTTTAAAAGAAAACTCGTAAGTCAAACCTTAGTCATTCGATCATTTCTTGACATGACTAACTTTCATTAATTTGTTGAAGATGCAAGATTTGCTTCTTTGAGATCCATAGCATGGCACCTCCCCCAAGCAAAACCGCATTACCACTTATAGAACAAACTTTCTATCTTGGTAATCTATCCTGCAAGTTGCAACCTTAACATCTTTTTAAACCAAAAGATAATTTCCATCACAACCAAACATGATTTTCATGATTTTACCTCAAAAAATCCAAACATTTGTCCAAGTAAATTAAACTTGTTACAAACAACCATCACTAAAACTTAGTGTTGCTAATTGTGACACTCATTAATTACTTACTAGTAGTGGAACTAAGTTACTTAGTACACCACTAACATTTTTGACCAACCCAAAACACCAATCTAATTGCTCTCACGCGGTATAAACTAAGTGGTCTTAGTACACCACAAACAATTTCGACTATGTTTTGATGACACATTTACAATCATGAAAACACTTGTCTAATTGTTATCCAATGATCAAACTAGGTTCGCTAGTTTACCATTAACAATTCTGACTCTTAATGTTATCACAATGTACGTATCTTCCCATGAATATCATGAAGAAGGTCTTATGATGATTTACTTTGCACCTTGTCTTAGTACCAAAGGTATAACTCATACCTTTAAACAATTTTAACTAGGTGCTAAGACCAACTTTCAAGTATTTGATACATATCCTAATATACATATCCCAATACTTGAAAACCAATATTACTAATGGATTAATAATATTCAATATTTTGATCCAAAATATTCAATTTCGGTCTAAACCAGATATTAAAAACTAACAATATTATTAACATCTTAATAATATTTAATATTTGATTATCATGAAACCAAATATCATAGAAAAATATTATTAAAATATAATAATATTAAATATTTGATTATGCCAAACCAAATATTAGAGAACAATATTATTAATGCTCTAATAATATTCATATTTGGTTACTCTAAACCAAATAAACCAAATATAAGTAGCCCCAATATTATTAATATATTCAATATTAGGTTATCAAACCAAATATTGGTAACCCCAATATTATTAATAATATCCAATATTAGTTTTTCCAAAACTAATTATTAGTGACAACAATATTATTAGTACTTTAATAATATTTTAACAATATTATTAATACCTGAATAATATCTAGAAATATTATTATACTTCAATAATATTCAACAATATTATTAGTACTTCAATAATATTCAACCATATTATTAGTACTTCAATAATACTTAACCATATTATTAGTACTTCAATAATATTTAACAATATTATTAGTACTTCAATAATATCCAACAATATTATTAGTACTTCAATAATATTCAACAATATTATTAGTACTTTCAATAATATTTACCATAAAAATGCGAACTTACTCCCAAATTTAGATAATTTTTTAGTAACAAATATACTAATATAATTAGCATATAGTTTTATGATAACCATACTTAGAGTATGTTATCATACAACCTTTTGAATTGCTTCAAAATCTAGAGTAACACCTTGCATTTGCACCTCAATCGGTCAAGACACTTATTTTGAAACTTTTAAAGTTTCCCACCAAAAACTTCTTACTAGAAGTGTCATTGGCCTTGTGTTTTGACATGAAAGCAAATCCACAACTTTTGTTTCAAGTCATCACAATGGATAAATGTTCTTTACGACTGTTAGAACCTACGCTTCGATTACCGAGTACGGAAAGTGAGAACTTTCCTGAGAGCGAATTCTTGTTGACAATACACAACGTGAGTTCGTGTACCCAGATTGGAAAGGGGGATCACATGATCACTTAAGTCCCTTCAACCTTAGAATTCACTCTCTTACGACACTCTAGTCGAAAGTAGAGAGGCTTTGGCTTGTAATCAACTTGAACCAAGTTGTGACTCGGATTATAGTAGAGTCGTGAACGAACTCACTTTCTGTAAAGAACATTCCTACCCTTTTCCAAAGCCTAGGGTTACAAGGAATTCCTTTATAGGATAAAACTACTGACACCTTCAAAATCAAGGCTTAATGAAATTGAAGAACCTTTTGAGACCTTTGAGAGGATATGGAGTTGTGTGAAATGGTGTAGAATGGTGTGTTTTGGAAGTGAGGAGAAGACTTCCTTTTATAGTTCATGGAGGGGTGTGAGGGTGAAGAGTTGTGTTGGTTCAACCATGGATAAACACAACCCTACAACCCTTCATTTGAATCAAATTCAAAAACCAAAAAAACTTGGATTTGATTTTCTCTCCCTCTTTCCTCTCATGTGCGGCAAAATAAGGAGGGAATTTGGGTTTGATTTTTATTTCAAAAATCAGCCCAAATCACTCCAAAAAATCAGCCATAAAAACCGAACCAAAAATCAGTTCATTTGGATTTCGAATCTAACCGAATTTTTAAACCGTAGAAAATATTGAAAATTCAAAATTCAAAACTCAAAACTGTAGACTATTAATATAATTTATCATTCAAGCCTTCACTAATAAAAATAGTGTTGCTATGAATTTATATTATTACCACAAGTTAACTTTAACCAAACAAGTCATCCATGTGACTTATATCATGGAATTCAAAATTCCAACGCTTCACACTATGCGAAACCATCACCACAGTCATCCACGCTCACTCGTCGGCTCATCCAGTAACAAAACCTCCGGCTCGTTCGCCAGCGTCCTCGCCAGAGCCACTCTCTGCTGCTGCCCGACGGACAGCTCGCTCCCAACCTTGCCATTAAACGACGAGTCCAGATCCGCCATCGCCAGGAGGTTGTACACCTCTTTGTCCGAGATCTACTTCCTCTCAGCTGCGGTCCGTACCGTACGTTGTCGGCGACCGTTCCTTGGAACAGCATCCCGACTCTGCGGCGGAGGCAGAGGACGTCGATTTCCGTGATGTCGCGGCCGTCGAGGAAGACACTGGAGGAAGGAGGCTCCCAGAGGCGGTTTAGGGATCTGAGGTTGAATAAGATGCGGCTATGTTTCCGATGATGAAAGAAGAAGACGAAGAATACTAGGGTTCCGGTTCAGCAACACATTAGATGCCAAATTGGTATGTTTTATCGCGGTTTTAACACTAGTATTACTGTAGACGCATACTGTCGTAATTACCTCCATACAAGAGTAGATGCATTCCTCAACTTTCACTCAGTAAATGGTACCACCATTACAGCACTCCCTTTCCATGTACTGCAACTGAAATGGATATCAGTTCTGTGTATGTTTTGCAGGTGCAGTTCAGTATGGAGTTGAAGGCCGAGCTAGCTAGAGTTCAATCTTGGTTCTCGATGTTGGGCGTCTCTTTTATCGTGTTCATCTTAGTTTTGTGCCCATAACACATTAGTTTTCATTTGAAACAGCAAAGCGAGTCATGTTATGTCTATAAAAAAATGAAGCATAAAATTAGGAGCCAATTATCATTTGAGTATTTTGTTATTCTGCCTTCTATATCTGAATTTTTTGAAAAGTGGCATTAAATTAGCATTGAACCAAGATAAAAACCCTATGATTAAGAACTAACATTGAAAGGAAATAATTAGACATTTGAAATAATCATGGACGACAATTCCGTGTTAATTTATTTTAATTTGGGAGGAATTATAGGTGAAAAATCCACCCATCAATCAAAGCGACAAAAATAATTAAAATATAATCAGTAATTAATTTGTATTTATTATGGCCTTAATTGGCTGGTGAGGTGAGGATGTGGATCCCCATCCAACCCTTTTCAAGGGTTGGAAATTCCAACCTTCATCTTAACCATTAGATCACCTTTGACCTTTTGACCAATCCAATGGTCTAGATTGTTAGGGGTATTTTAGACTTTACACATATAATTTAATTATTATATATAAATAAATTAATTAATTTTTTCACCGACCAGCAGCTCAGCTCCGGCGACCGGCCGACGACTTTTCCGGCGAAATTTTTTTTTTTTTTTTTGAATTTTTTTTTCAATAATTTTTTTTACTTAAAAAAATACTAGTTAACACTTTTTTGCTGTTAACTAGTTAACAGTGTTTTTTTAACTGATAACTAGTTAACATCGTTTTTTGTTTGATAACTTGTTAACATATTTTAACCTGATAACTAGTTAACAATGTTTTTTATCGATAACTAGTTAACATGGTTTTTTAAACTGATAACTAGTTAACAATGTTTTTTATTGATAACACCTTTTTTTTTAAAATTAGTTAACTAGTTAACACAATTTTTTTTGTTGTTCACTAGTTAACAGTATTTTTTTGTTGTTCACTAGTTAACAGTATTTTTTTACCGATAACTAGTTAACATAGTTTTTAAACTAATAACTAGTTAACATGTTATTTTAACTAGTTAACATCATGATTAAGATAACTAGTTAACATTTCGTAAAGATGATAACTAGTTATCAAATTTAGTTAACTAGTTAACATCACGATTTGATAACTAGTTAACAAGATTATTAGATAACTAGTTAACGAGATTATTTGATAACTAGATAACATCATGATTAGTTAACTAGTTATATGAACTAGGTAACATGTTATTCGATGATCATGGTATAAGCTATTCCAACCATATTTACATTCAAATTTTTATAAAATGCCCAAAATCCTAAACTGTCAACAACAAAAAAATTAGTGACTGAAATGTAATTTTTCCAATTTAATTCCTTTTCCTCTGGATCTATCTCTGCCGAACGACCACCAACTCTGCCGAACGGCCACCAACTCTGCCCAACGGCCACCAACTCTGCCCAACGCCGCACCACCAGATCTGCTCATCTAGTTTCGGAACTCCGGCGAGGCTAAGGCCTGGCCTAGCGGAGCTTCGATCGCGGTTTTGAGATGCAGAGCAGCTCGAAATTCGACCACCGCTTGTCGCGGACTAAGGCCTGGTCGAATCGGTAGTCGCCGTTGAGGACCTCGACGAGCGTGTAGTTGACGCGAATCGCGATTCTCGAGGCCGAGGAGGAGGTCGAGGTTGCGGAGGCCGACGTCGCAGTCAACTGCTACGACGGAGAAGCCAAGGAGGGCTAGGGAGATGCCGATGTTGGCGGTGGTTGTTGTTTTGTCGACTCCGCACCTTGCCGGCTGTTTGTACGGAGGCGGTGGAGAGTTTGAGGATGAGGAAGAAGATGATGAAAGAGGGAAGAGAGGAAGGGAACTGTACTGGAGGAGAAGAAGAAGAAGAAGGGAAAGTAGGGAAGAGAGGAAGGGAGCTGTACAGGAGGCGAAGGTTACTTTTGGGGAAGGAAGGAAAGGAGTAGGTTAGGGTTAATTAAACTTTTTGAAAATGTCAATTTTGCCCCTCCGGTTTTTGGTTGGAAATCGGTCCAACCTTTAAAGGTTGGGTCCGGATCTTTTCCCGGTGAGGTGACTATATTTACAATCAGTTTTTTTTAAAAAAAGGAAAGAAATTAAAAGGTAATAATTGTAGTTAATTAGCTCCATAATCATCTACTATGAAAATTCTTGGTCCTAATTCCGCTCTAGAAAAAGCCTTTGAAATAATTTGGAAAAAACAATCAGGAATTGAATTCACAATCCGTAATAAATGTTGTTGTCCGAGAACGAAGTTCTTTGCCGGCGAAATTCCCGAGGAAACAACCAAAGCCAAAAAACACATTCAGAACATTGAGGAACATTCGAGAACGATGTTTGTCCCATCAAGCAATCCCTAGACGAAATTCACAAGAAACCAACATATAATCTAAGGATTTTTCAAAAGTGACAAGTGATCAATGTATTAGTTGAATAGAAATTCAGATTTTCGGTATACGTCAATGACCAACCGTATCAGATGCACTAGATGCATATGATCTATCTGTAACTGCTTCTCCAAAGGAGAAAAAAAAGAGGAAAAGCTATAGGGTTAGAAACTTGCAACTAGCCATCACCTTATTGAGGACTCGAAAGGAGTGGTGCAGACCCATTGAGAGACTCACCATGAAAGACTTCACTGTTTGGGATATTGTGCTTGCAGTCGCCATGAAAGTGGTATCCAGCAAGATGGAATCTGAATCTTTGACAGGAGGAGTGTTATAGAAAGGAAGGAAGGATGGGCAGAAAGGAATACCAGGAAGTAGCTTTCTCCGGATGCGTACGGCGACGTTAGGGTTGACCCGGTGTCGAGAATCACGAGTGATGAATGATGTTTACTTAAAGAATGATGAAGATAGATGTTCTCTCTCCATCTTTCTCTTCCTCATCTTCTCCAAGACCGACAACGGACAACTGAACTGACGGTGCTGCTCAATTCCATAAATTAGCCAAGCGGTTGCGTTGCTCTACTCCTCTTTTCTCAATAAACCCCTTTTACTCCCACAGCCACACCCACTGCCACAGCCGACGCCTTGATACACATTCCTGTTTTTACCTTTCTTCACACATTTGATTTTATCCATGGTCATCCTTGTGCTCCTTTCATGTCCTCCCAAAATCTATCTCCATCAACTTCAAATCCCTCTATATCCCATGTCATCCTCACTCAAGAAGAGCTCAAAAAGACCGATTACTCTCCAGTCTCCAGTGCTACAAGGCCCTCGAATTCCTCCAATCTGACATGGTGGTCGGCCTCGGAATAGGCTCCACCGCCAAGCACGTCATCGACCGCATCACCGAACTGCTCCAGCAGAGCAAGCTGAAGGACATCATCGACATCCCGACCTCCAAAAAGACTCACCTCCAAGCCTCCTCTCTCGACATCCCCACTCTCAGATCTCGACTCCCATCTACCGTCAATCTCGCAATTGACGGTGCCGACGAAGCGAACCCAAATCTAAATCTCGTGAAGGGACGGGGCGGGTCCTCACATTGGAGCGAGTGGGGCGATGCATGTGGAGATTGTGCCCTTCTGTTGTAAGTTCACGCAAGACAGGCTACATAATTAGGTTTGGGAGATGTGGGGGTAACAAGATGAGATGGGGCTTGGTTAAAGGCTTAATACCCTAAAATTTTCTCAATTTTGATGGATGCTCTGTTGAAGCACCACGACAAATTTCTGGCGGAGTTTCGGTCGCCGGACTTGGAAATTGACGACTAGGTTTTCATGGAGCGGTAAAACATCATCCCATCGGTGGTGGCATGATTGTAGGCGGACGTCATGGAGAATCTGAAGTCAGGGAACAGAGTGATCTTCACGGTGAGGAGGGGCGAAAACAAGACGACGACGAGATTGAGGAAGAGTGCAGGGGAAGAGTTTTTCTTTATTTTTTAATTTTGTATTTGTTTGATTTTTGGATGATTTATAAGGAAGAAAATGTCTAGTAGGATGTTAGTTTGGTTGTTATGTAGAATCATCTAACACTGTCATGCCACGTAAGCAAACCTTCATGCCACATAAGCTCTGGAATAGTAAAAACTAACGACGTGCTAGTCTAAAAAAAAGAGAGGCAAAGTTGGTGACGTACAATGTAATTTGAGTAGATGGTGTACATTCTTATATTAACCCGATAGTTGGTGTCATTTTAGGGTATTAGGCCATAAATCAATGAACATACAACATATATAACTTGTGGTCGAGTGAATTATACTATATGCAAACCAAAATATTCTAATGCTATAAAAATTGGAATATAGTTTTTCTAAATAATCCGCATAGAAATCATAATTTTATGCAACGTGACCCAACTTGATCAATGACTTAAGTTAAATCAAGTTCAACTAAATAAAATTCCATAAATATGAAATATGATGAACCTGCAATTTGGATGACATATAACTTCCTATAACTCAAATAAAATAAATTTAAAATATATAAGTTTATTAGTTTAACTATAATTCAAAATAATTTTGTATGATTTTTATGAAGCATTCTAATAGTTATTTATTCTTATCATCATCATCTCCTATTAGTTTAATTATATTTAAAAACATAAATATTTTATTATTTAATTCATTATGTTGAAGTACTTGAAAACATGAATATTTAATAATAACGAAGAGAAAATAATTAAATTTTAATTTAAAAATTGTGTGATGATGTGAAATTTTGCAAGGAGGGTTCTATTCTATGTGTCAAAATCAAATCTATCATATCATCATTAAGATTACTGGGAAAATCTACCATTAGGACACCCCAAAGTGTCCTCATATGAGGACACCTTTTCTGGCCATAGGATATAATCTTAAAGATTTGAAGGTCAATATTAATTGGACATAAGGGTAATTTCAGTGTTTTATTTATTGCAAATTTTTAATTATTGTTTATTAATTTCGGATTTACAGTTACATTGCTGATTTTTTATTCCTTTTCTGCTCCTTTTTTTGCTCTATTTAATTTATGATTAAATTAATTATATTTTTTTAATTACTTCTTCTTCTTCTTCCCTATGCTTGGCGGTTTTTGTTGTGTACCTCCGGTGGTTTTTATTTGAGATTAGTTTCTAACACTTTTTTGTGAAAATTGTTTCGAATCAGTTCCTCTTTTATCATTTCGTAACAGTTCCTCTTTTATTGTTTCGGAACAGTGATTCATTTTAAAAGTAATGAAACATGTTGAAAATCGATTTTGTTCCTTATTACCAAATCGGAACACAGAAAATCATAAAACCTTGAATCATATAGAAAATGGAACCATAATATCAAATATTTGTTCCATAAGTAACTATACGGAACAATACACAACGGATGGATCCTTCAAATACCTGTTCCATAAGTAACTATACGAACAATATCTGTTCCACAAGTAACTATACGGAACAATATCTGTTCCATAATATCAAATAACAACCACACCGATTTCATTTCAATTCAAACAAGAACTCCAAAGAAAACCCTAGAAATTAATCATTTTTCATAGGAATTACAGAACCACCACTTAAGTTACAGAACCAACCCAAGTGTCACTTAACTTCTGAAACTAACAGAACAACCCATGAACTTTGTCCAAGTGGGGTTTTGAGCATTCCTCTTCCCCGAAGAATCCATTCGTATCCGGCAAGAGCTTTGAATGCCGCCGACGAGGCCTCCAGTGGCCGCCACCCCTTCCCAGTACTTTTGCATTATCCAGTGGAATATCAACTGTTGCGCCGCGATCATATGGTTCCGGAGGGAGAGGTGAAAGCCTTGCAGGAGCAACACTTGAATTCTGCATACATCACTATATAATTAATCACGCAAATAAACTAACTTACAGAATGAAATCCAAATTGACAACTCAAGTAAAGTAAGAAGCAACAATGGATTCTATTACGAACTTTATTATCCAGAAATAGATACAGAAACAATTGATTCCATAAAGATCATGATGCATTCATTCACCTTGTACCAAACAACATGTAATGTCACTTACAGAGAGACTAACAATCCAGAATTCAAGCAATTACAAACACAACAAGCCAGATCCTCAAAACACGATGAATATACACTCCCTCTGCATCTTGAAATCCAAGCTATTAAAGCTTCAAAATGAAAATAAAAGCACAAAGTCACAAGCTAACCGGCATGTAGAAGGCGCCGCCGCCACCATAGTTAGATTGCCCGGATCCTTTTCCCTTCGCCTGATCCTAACACAATCAAACAAAGATGAAAAAACAATCTCACTCACACACTAATTAGAAGCCTGTAACAGCCAAATTTAACTTCCCTTGCAACACAGTCCATTGCTTCCAAGCAGATCTAGCAAACCGAATTCCAGAATAAAAAAACGAGCTGAAACAGAAACATACCGAAAAGGGATTGACCTTTTCTTCCTCGTCAAAGGGGTTGGAATCATAGCGACTCATGAGATCCAAATCGAGAGCAAGGGAGAACGAGATCTACACTACACCGAGGGCCGTAGAGAACAAGAAAGGAACAATGGAGTTAGTAGTAGACAACAATTCCGTGCGCCGCCAAGCCTTTCTCTCGATCTCTGTGCTCCACCCAAAACAAACCCTCCCGAAAAGACCAAGAGCAGCGGGCTTAAGGCACAGGATCATCCGCCTCCGCCGCGGTCTCGAAAAATCCGACGTCGAAGAAAGGTCCGTTCTACTTCCCTCGCGACGCGAGGTCGCTCCGTACACCACCTTTCGTCTGAGGGAGCCTCCCAGCGTTCCTGCCACCACGTCTCCCGATCCCAGGCTACTCTCCAGCATCGAGATCGGATTCTTCAATATCTGCGCGGCGGCTGGCGGTTGGTTCGAGCTTTGAAGGAAGAGATGTAAAATAAATTAGAGTTTGTGAAACCCTAATATGATTTAGTATATATAGGAGTTTTAAATTACTATTTTGTCCAGATTAATTTAGGCCATTAGATCTACTTTCTAATCTTGTGGTTGTAAGGGGTGTCCTAATATGAGGACACTAAGGGATGTCCTAATGATAGTAGATCCCAAGATTACTAAAGCGTTCACCATATATATATATACTAGTTTTGTACCTACTGCCCTATGTGCGGTGTTGTTATACTCGTTTATTTGAATTATAATAAGAATAAATTAAATAAATAAATAAGATTAATTATTGTTATTTTTATGGGGTGCAGATCAGCATCCAACCTTTTGCAAGGGTTGGAAAGTTTCCAACCTTTTGTCAACTATTAGATCACCCTTTAGCCTTTTAACTAATCCAATGGTCTAGATTGTTAGGGGTATTTAGGATTTTACACACATAATTTATTTTTTATATTCAAATTAAATATTTAATATTCTCAAGTGACCGACCGGCGAATCTCCAGCGACCGACCGCCGCCGGTGGTGACTATTCCGACGACCGGTCGCCGATGACTTTCCGGCGAGACTCCAACAAATTTTCTAGCGACTAACTAATCTCCAGGAAGACTCCGGTGGCTTTTCCGACAAACCAAAAGTTGGCGAGAGAGGCTGTGAGGAAGTCACTTGTACTCTTGAAGAATGGGAAGCCGGGTGACCGCCCATGCTTCCTCTTCATAAAGAAAGCTTCATCCAAGATTCTAGTGGCTGGGTCTCATGCACATAACTTAGGTTTACAATGTGGAGGCTGGACCATTACTTGGCAAGGCCAACCTTTCAATAATCTTACATTAGGTAATCATGCTATATAGACTACAGTATATACATACCGCGCTTAATTAATTGGTAATTATGTGTCATGAACTTATGATCATGATTGATACAATGTCTGTCTTCTGCAGGCACGACCATCCTTGATGCGATCAAGAGCTCAGTAGATCGATCATCCACTGAATTCATAGCCCACAACGAGAACCCAACTCAAGATTTCGTCCAATCTAACAACTTCTCGTATGGCATCGTGGTTGTTGGAGAGGGAAACTATGCTGAATCGGACGGGGACAACTCCAACCTCACCATTCCACATAGTGGCCTAACCACAATCGACAACGTATGTGGAGCTATGAGGTGCGTGGTCATCCTTATCACGGGTCGACCAATGGTGATCCAGCCCTGGCTGCCGAAAATTGATGCCCTTGTAGTTGCTTGGCTTCCTGTGACCGAAGGCCAAGGTGTTTCGGATGTTTTGTTTGGTGATTATGGGTTCACAGGGAAGCTGGCTAGGACTTGGTTCAAGTCGGTCGACCAACTTCCCATGAATGTTGGTGACTCGCATTATGATCCACTCTTTCGGTTTGGTTTCGGGCTAACCACTCAGCCAACCTCTCTTGCCAAGTAATTAATTACTAGGATGGATCACTATTAATGTTGGGACTTTTTGGGTTAGTTTTTAATCGAATTAAACTAGGTGTGTTTGGATGTTCATAGTTTATATATATGTTGGAATTCGGATATTATGTACTTATGTTACTGTGGCCTATCTTTCATTCAAACGAGGTAGGAGAATCCCATACAAGTAAAACAACCTCTCTCTGTGTTTAGTATTATTTGTTTTTTGGCAAGTTGATTAATACCTTCCCCCAGTTCATGTAGGTTCTAAATTAACTAACCTTGGTTAATACAAATATATGACATTAAAGAGAACAAATCCTTTTATTAAGTAAACTTAATTTTTTCTAATAAGTTTGCGCTTACATGTAGAAAATTAAGTAACTCCAATGAAATTTATTTAATATTTTAATGGATTTATTAAACAAACAATTATTATGGTGGAAAATTTAAACTCAAAGGGACACCACCTATCACGAATCCAAAAAGTATTAACTGATAAATTGTATATCTTCTATCTCTTCATGTTTTGGCCATCTTATCTTCGCATAGGCGTATCACAATTAGAGCATTCAAATTTTTTTTTTACAACACTATAGTCGAAACCCGCCATTCCCAAGTAGGCCCTATAACAAAATACTTTGAACACTTGGGGCCTAATCTTTTATAACAAAAAAAGCTGAGCGCCGTGGGGCGTCTTGAATAGATTTGATTCTCTGCAGATCGTTCTCCGCTTTTCGATACCGCCGAGCTCCGGTAGGGGCTTCTTTTGCCTCGATGTGAGCTCCCCGGGGGGAACTCCCGACACTGAGGGTGCAGTGATTGCCGTAAGGTATAGTATTTCTCTAGCACGACCCCTGATTCCATTTTCTTAGCTTTTCTTTCTACTACAACGCTTGAGTCGTGAGTGCATGTTCTAATGGGTCTTTGGTTTTTGTGGCCGTTTACTCCAGTCAATCGCTTCAGTTGTTGAGGGTTTATGTCTCTTGGTGGGTGCGCTCCCCAGGGACTCTCTCTCCCGACTGAGGGTCTGATTGAACGGTAGGCCTCTGAGGTCCCGGGTATGCTCAGGTTTGACTTAGCTAGATGGAGACAGGCGGAACCCTCCACACCGCAGACGAAGTCATAGGGCAAGATGATTTCGGACCCGAAAAGATGATTCTGAATTCATTGAATCCCTATACGGCGCGTCGTGGGAATCGCTTTGAGGCTTGCCTAAGGAAGTGTTGGATAAGGGAGTTGAGCGAATTTGCAAGCATCAGTGGTTGTTCAACTTCCTAGGTATCCGCCGCCCTTCCCTTTCGTGTGTTTTGCGTCTCAGTATTGCTAATAGATTGGTGGTGAATAGGAATGGGAAGTTGCGTAATTTCCACGTCTTGAGACAACTTTTTCTTGTTTTGACATTCAATTCATGAAGCTGGTGCAACAGGGTGCGCTTAGTCGATCTTGGCCACGTTCATAATTAATACTGGTATGATAATGAGGCGTGTTGGCTAGAGGGATTAACCAGTAGTGATTCCAGAAAGGCCAGAGTTCCTAATGGATAACTTTCAAGCGGGTTTCCTCCTGCAGCACATAGCCATTGAAGGTAACAGCTGGATGTCTAAGTTTGATTGAGGACGCCAGTTTAGTAAGTTTGTGCGGGATGTATTTGGATGTAAAGGTGTGTATAAACAAGACAAAGCAGTGCCATGCCGAAATTGTCAAGCTGGCTTGATGAGGAGGATGAACAGTCATACCTGTTTGCCTCAAGCAAAGCCAGGGAATATAATCCAAGAAGATTTGAGAAACGAGATATATGTGCCCAAAAAAGTAAATGTGGGTAGAGGCAGGATTGAAAGTTGAAATACCAGAGTCAAAGATGAAGTAACAAACAGTCGAGAAAAGATGAATAACCTATTACAATCCCCTATGAAGGAAGTAAAATCACCCGAGTTTGTTAATCAATCACAGGGATACCCTCTAAGGAACCAAGTGGTAGGAAGTACATGGTAAAAAACTAGAAAAAGAAAGAAAAAAGCAAGAGAAAAACTGGAAATATGACAGCAAGTAGAAGAGAAAGAGGTCGGAGAGACAAATCCTGTCTCGGTTGGAAGGGATTCCGAGGCTGTAAGGACGCTGCTCTTGTTGACAGGGTCCGCCCACGGAGGAGGTTTTCTGTCCAAGGGACCGTTGAATCAAGCTTAGAATAATCAAAAAAGAGTCAAGTTGAGTCTACTATCCTTGAAGACATTGCCGTTGAAGAGAATGGAGAAATCCGTTCCAATGGACTTCAGAGATAGAGTCAGAGATTATTCGTACTGTCAAGAAAGCTACACTGGATGAGTTTATATGCAACATGTCCAACATTTAATAAGAAGAACAAGTGACGGGAGTGGTAAAACAACAGGTACAAAACCATGTCACTAATAGATGAATTACTTACTTTGGAATACAGGGGGTTACAATAAAGAGTAGTAAAATACAAAGACTTGTTATAGATATTTGCTAGAAAGTATAGTAATAGATATTAAAGCAAATCTTATAGCCCTAGACTATACATTGATAATACTCTGGCCCTTTTCAAAGAAAGATACCCAGGCAGGACAGGATCTTTTGCATTTGAAGGGGACATGGGAAAAAATCTGGTTACTTGAAGAAGATGTACCCATTGGTAATTTTGGAGTTCAGCAGATACCATTCAATCGGGTAGACCTAACCCAATGCTGTTTGGGTACTATTAGTGTATGGAGACAATGAAAAGTTTATGGAAAAGAAGAGGACGGTTCAAGAAAAATTCAGAAGCATAATGCAGGCTACGACACCATGAGTCATTGCAGGAGAGACTTTAATGCCTTTTCTTGGATTTATCAGAAGCTTGCCCGATCCCTAGTTCCTTTGAAGGCATGGAAGATTTTAGAAATTTTTGTGAGGTGATAGCGAGTATAATTGATGCATACTACTGCTGGTCCGATGTTAAACTTGGTTAAACAACAAGTTGATGGGTTATAGGAGGTGAGAAGTAAGATAGAGTTATTGGAGAAGCCCTGGCTTGGCAAGGTGCCTTCCCTTAAAGCAAAGAGGCGCTTTAATACCCCCTCTGAGTCAGTCATTGGCAAATATATTTCAATAAATGGTGAGTAATGAGGTGACTACTCCAAGGGGTTATCAAGTTTTAAGCTGCTCGGATTAAACACCCGGGATTACAGAAGTAATGTGGAGAGTGTTTGGAAGGAAAGAAATTCATGGAGGTACATTTCTTCCTATGTCCTCTATTAGAAGATGAGGAGCTTAAGGACACTTGAAAGTCTTGACAAACATAGTTTATTCAGATATCCAGGGCAGAGTGAGAAACTAAATATACAAGAGATGAGACTATGCACAGAAATGAAGTTTTTGTGAATATCTCAAGTGCTAAAGTTCTTTAGAGGAAGCTCAATATCTGTCAAGAAACAGAGTATCAGAAAATTTAAAACATGATGAAGAGAGTATTCTCGCAAAAATCTAAAAGTAAAGAACTGGATAAGTTGGAGACAACAATCTGCTTTCCTTCCACGATTACGTAGGGAGAATGCAAGCAACACTATAAGGAAGCTAAGGCATAGTAGTGGTGAGATTGTTGAAGGTGTCCAAGGAGAATAGCGATAATAGCTTAACTTATACAAAGGGTCCTTCAGGTGACCGTACAGATGTTCAGCAAGTGTGACCTATCGTGGTTATTGGTGAAATACAGGCTAGGAAGATTAGAAGCAGCATGAGCCCCTGGCCATTCCTGTAAGACAAGAGGAGATCAGGAAAGCTATGTTTAGTAAATTTCGAATGATAAGAAGTCCTGGACGTATGGCTATAGTGCTGAGTTTTTTAAAGTACAGATGGAAGCTGATTGGAACTGAGGTAATGCAACTGCCATCTCCCTTAGTTTTTTCGAAAGAGTATATATGCCCGGCCTTTTGTGAACTCGATAGCACTTGCATTTAGATTCCAAAAGGTTAAAAATGCAGAAGAAATTAAGAAAATTCAGGCCTATATCTTGCGTAATGTCCTATATAAAAACTGTCATCTAAAGTCCATCTAACTACAAGGCTAGCTAAGTTCATCCTTGCTTGGTTAGTAATGAACCAAACTCGCGAATTTTAAGAGAAGGATATTGGTTTAAGGGGTGTTAATGGCTTTCATGATCATCCTCAGTAAGTAAAATTATGAACGGGTGTACTCCAAGATGTGCAATTCAGATAGACTTTATGCAGGGCAATTCGATCAGTTTTAATGGTCTTTTTGCTTAATAACTCTAAGGCTATGAAGTTTCCAGATCAATAAGTGACATGGATAAAGGCCTCTGTTTCTTCTAGGCTCTCATGAACAATAAATGGTAGTTTGCATGGTACTTCCCACTCTAGAAGGGGATTTCGACAGGTAGATCCAATTTCTCCCCTGTTCTGTTTGGGCTATCGATGGAAATCCTTAGAGGTATGTTCAGATAAAGCCGATTCTACAGGGATTTTCCAGCTTCATACCGCAATGTAAGGGACCTTTCTCTCACTCACCAAAGATTTGCTGACGATTCTGTTATATTTTACTTAAGGGAATACTGAAGCGATATGAGATGTTGTACTAGAGTGTGCCGGACTTTAAAGAAGATATCAGTGATTTGTTGCTAGTTTAACCCATAGAAGAGCAGTATGTTATATGCAAGGTTGTTCAGTTGATGAAGTTGGATGTATCCATCTAGCTCTGTTTTCGTAGAGGTGATATTCCTTCCCTATACTTCTGGGAGTCCCCCTTACAGTAGGGAAGCTTCGAAGAAAATAGAACTGTAAGGATTTAGTTGGACAAACATAACCAAAGGGTAATGGACTGGATCGCGAAGACGTTTCAATAATGCTGGTAAATACAGTTGCTAAACTCTGTCATCAAGAGGTATTCTGCAGTTTTGGATGGCCCTCCCTTCCTTTACCATAGGAGCTTTAATAAAGTACAAAGAAGATATATGTAACAAGTTCTTATGGTGGAAACTTGAGAGTGGTAGATCTAAAGTGGCCTTGGGAGTTTGGTGCCTCTACCAAAAAAGGAAGGTGGAGTTGGTATACGGATTTTAGAACTGGAACTTAGCGAATGAAATTCGACCTATAACGGAAAATTCAGATGAATTAAGGATCTCTGAGATTGCCTGTTTACAAGTAATAAACATAATCAAGCAGAAAACTTTCTGGCGACATTTGCTTCTGGATGCAGGGACCTGGCACTTGAAGCGTCTGCTGAAGTTAAGGGAAATTGTTTCAACTCTGATAAATTTCACAAGATAGATGAACGAGGAGAACTTGCTGGAATGACATTACGAGCAGAAACTAAAATTGGTACAAATCTGGGAGTGAATTCGAAAGAGAGTAAATGAAGAGTGAGGCTGGTAAGGATGCGATAGGACAGGTTATTATGTTCCTAGACTACAGAAATTAACATGGTGCATGTGGCAAATAGATCAACACTAGAGACAAGTAAAAAACCTGGATCCTTATATTGATACAACCTGTGCACTGAGTGAAGTAGAAGAATAGAGCAGGGAGCAATTTATTTTGTCCACTGTATAGCATTCAAAGGCTGCTCGCTAGTTAATGTTTTGGGACTTTGCGCTAGTTCCTTGATGACATGGTTATAAGCTTGTGAGCTTATGGACGACAGTTGTTAAATGAGAACAAAAAAGCTTATATGGCGTGTAATTGTTTGTCAAATATGGACGGAGAGATGCAATCGGATTTTGGGAGGGTAATTGTAAAGAGTCACCTATTTAAGCTCTTGGATGATTTTAAGGGATGAGAATTAAGAGATTTTTGCGTTTTAGATAGGAAAGCAAGTTGATTGCCATTGTAAGGTAGTAAAGTTCTTGTCCCTCCGTCCTTTTTTTGTACTGTCAATCCTAGTTTTTGGGTGAATTACAAACAAAGCTCACTTCATCAAAAAAAAAAAAAAAATCTTTATAAACAATTTGCTTACAAAGTTGTCAGCGGTGACTGGTTTGAAATAATCTGGAATTAGAGAAAGTATGACTATTGTCCACAACGTTATCGTTAACAGTCTACAAATTGTAGCCATTGTGTAGTTTGTATGATGAAAGTTTAAATGTGTTTTTTTTTTTATCTTTTCCTTTTCACTCAAAGCTTCTTACTATGTTGATTTAATTGAAGAGACAATATATATAGGTGTATACATATAACAAGTTATAGGAGTTTAATTAGGATAATTTAACGTTTCATAACAGTTTCCTCTTTAAAAAGTTCAACTTACATTACATTAGATGGTAGTAATAATTAATAAATGTGGTAATTTGCTCCTTCTTATAACGTAGGAAAACGTCAAAGTGTTGATACACACATTTTAACACGAACTTTGCATATCACTGTGTTCCATTTAGACTATACGTCAATGCCCCAATCCCCATGCACTTTTTATATTGGTTAAAGAGGTGATATGTATGTATTAGTGAATTTCAACCAGGGTGGAATTTCGAGCTACCACTCAGCCCGGGTTCGCATTGAGCCATTGACCGGGTTTCAGTTGTCCAAAAAGTATTTTGAAGAGCCTGGCATGGCCCGAGAGTATAAGCGCATGCATGGCAGCTGCAAGTGCAACTAGCATGAACGACTAGAAAGAACAAAGCTTTGAAAATGACAGACAGAGAGGGAGCTGAAAGCAAAGACAAACAGATTTAAACATGATAACTTAGACAAGCATACTTCTATTTCAAGAAGCAAACACAAACATAAACATATCATTTGTAAAAATATTTATCCCAAAATCCATTGCCAACTTCCAAAAACACGATATCGAAGGATTCAACGACGAACAAACAGGGAAATAAGATATTCAGAACACTTTCTAAGACTACCGAGAAACCTCTCAAGAAACTAAAGATCCAAAATGCTTTCACCAACAGATCGATCATTCCTCTTCAGCGATGGTTCCTCTCTCGCTGACATAGATACCATCGAGAAACTTTCGGATATCCTTGTTCTTCACATGGCATTTCTGTTTCACAAAGTGACAAGCAGAGGTTTTAGAAACTCACAATAGTTGCAAAAAAACTGTTTCAAATAAGATGATTCAAATGGTTGGCCATGAAAGGGAAAGTAGGAGTGGTACCTGGTTGATGAGGGCGCAAGATCGTGAAACAAGCTCGACATCATTGCCTTCCAAAACCAACTCATCCTTCACCTTCTCAGATCGGACAACAGTAACACCATCAAGCATGTCTACCTTCCTCACCTGCAATGTAAATCAAAGATCATCAGTTACATAGTATTTGTTTCATGACATCAGTCAGCAGTATCTTGATAACTAGCAAGGGTTAAAGTTCAGCACTTTTCGATAATGCTTTTCCAGATCATACAAATAGGCATAATTCATTATAATAGACCAAAGTTTCAATAACAGTAATCAACTAATCCAGAAGCATTCTAATCATGACAAACAAGGACATCTCAAACAAACTTCATATTGAAATTGCAGTACAATAAATTCAGCTCGCAGAAGTTCACCTAAATACATAACCTCAGACTAAACAAAACAAACATCAACGTCAAGACAACCTAACAAACTGAAACCAATTTGTACACAGAGAGTAAGCACATCAGCATCAAAGCTAACTAAGAGTTCAATCAATACTCAGACATAGCTGATATAAAAACGTAAGTTACTGTTAATGAATCCTCCCGAAAAAAAATCTAAAACAAAATGCTTTTAAATGCTGGTTAACTATACACAATCATCAACAACTCTATTCACCGAGCAACAGCTAAGATGTTTCAACTTCAGAAACAATATACAATATCATAGATAGACAAGCGCTTAATAGAGAGTACAAAAGGAGCATACCTTCTTCTCTCCAAGAAAGTTACGGATCTCAATACCCTTGTTGGTGCTGGCGATGGAGGCGTTGATGGGGAAATGAGCATACACGAAACGCATCTTGTAACGGTACCCCTTGGTGACTCAGTGATGAGATTCCTAACGTGGCTGAGAGCGGTACGGATAGAAGCGCTGGTCTTCCTGGATCCGAACCAAGCGTCGATCTTCAGCTTGCGGGCTCCGGTCTCCTCGTCCTTGATCAGCTGGAAATCGAGGTTGAGATGCTTGAAGTCACGAACGAGCTTGCCTCGTGGGCCTTCGACCTCGATGACCTTGGCGTGGCCCTTGATCTTCACCCCTCGGGGATATCCATGGTTCCGATGAGAGAATGGTCTTCATCGTGACAGGTGCGGTGGAGGTTTGGAGCTAGTGGCGGAAGAGGGGGAAGTGAGGCTGCTGCCGTAGGTTATGATGAAAGGAGAACAAAACCCTAATTTTCTGATTTTATACTCTGAATGAACAGGTTTAGAAAGAGTGTGCGCCTCCACTTAACGGCGGCCCAAGCTAATTGGACAGATATAGAATTGGGCCCAGAAAGAAATTTAGTCCCATATTATCAAGCCTAATTGGGCCGGTTTGGTTGATGACAAGAATATGAGTCGCATTAAGTGGGGCCGGTTGTAAGGCAACCCGTCCAAATTGTCCACGAAGGCACATAATCACATTTAAGTGTGTCTAGACCATGCTCTAACTAACCATGTTTGGAAAGTAGAATTTGATAAAGCTCACGTATTTCACGAAACTTCCATTGGCTCTAGTCATACTTTCATCTTATACCCATTTGTTCCAATTCTATGAAAAGGATACTCTTTTCTAGTTTTACAATAGGTGGCTCTCTAGCAATACTAGTAACGAGATCGTCACTCAAATTGGGAAAAGTAGGGGCAATTATGAGCTCTCTCTAACAATGTGTCAGAACGAGTTGAGATCTACGCTCGTACCACCTACGTGAATCGTATTCACTGAGAGAAGGAGTTTAAAGAATGCATTTTCCCACCATTTTAAAACTTGTCATGGGAGCTTGTCGATATTTGGATGAATGACAAACTTCATTGGAAATATACAACAAAAGTTTAATTGGCTTGAGAAAAGGGACATAAATATGTCATTTCCACTATTTCACTATTCATAGAAGGTATGTGATAAGATTGCTCGTCTTTTCAATGTAAATACTAATTGGATCTCTGAGTACGCCTATCTTACCAGCATTGATGGGCCCGGCCCGACGAGGCCCAAAGGCCCACAGGGGCGGCCATGAGGCGGCCCACACGGCAGCCTGAACACAGCGGTTAGGGTGGAGGTCGGATTTTAGGCATAAATCAGATGGGCCGAACAGGCAGGCTAGGAAGTGGAGTAAGGCCCAAAGCGACGGCCAGCTCGGCGGCCTCCTAGGGTTACTTGGCGACACTTAGGGTTCCAAGACAGAGCAGACACGTGTCAACATCCTACGGGGGCTACAAACAAGTGGCAAGATTCAGCCTTGGCGACCAAGGCAGGGGTACTATAAATACCCCGTATACCCTATTAACCAGCGGACAACACTTTTACTCAGCGGACAAAACGCTCCGCGGTACGTTACTCGCTCCCTCCTCCATTCCTTAAACTGATCGCCTCCCATTTTCCTTGAACTAACTTCCCCCCACGTTGCTTACGAGGTACACCACTCCCGGAGGGACCAACATGCTTGGGCTTCCATTATTGGGCCAGGCGACAAGGCTGGAACAATTGGCGCGCCAGATAGGGGCTGATCAGGCGACTTTTCAAGGCGAATGGTTTTCATCAGCGATTCCCACTTTGATGGGCGAGGAGGGCAAAAAGAGGAGATGGAGTAACACTGTCAAGTATGTCAACCAGGTTCTCGAACAGACCCAACCTCACTAGAAACATGGAGCGCGAATTCGAAGGCGACTCGGAGTCCCAGAGTACTATTCCGACCGGCGATGCCTATGAGCTGTTGGAGCAGCGATTTCGGTCCTTGAGCAACAGAATGCTGAACTCACACAGATGTTGAAAACGGTGATCGCCCAGCGGCTCAAGCTCTCAGGGCCAACACTCAGGACAGGCAATCGCCACAGGACTCCCATTTGGAAGTGTTTACAGCAATTCCTCCCGGCTACTCAAATCTCCCCGCACAGATTGGCGGTTCGTCAACCTCTGTCCAGGGCGATACTCGCCGAGCCACCCACCTAAGGGGTTGGTTTCCGCCTCCTATCCTAGATAGGTATGTAGGTACTGGCGACCCGGACGTAGCTTGCAATGCCTTCCAGAGTCCCATGCAAAATGCAGCAGGCTGTGACGCCGCATATTGCAGAGCTTTTCCGGCGACACTTGGAGGCGAAGGGCCCGGGATGGTACTGAAACTACCGGAGGGCATCATAACATCGTGGAGGGCTTTTTCGGAAGGATTCTTCTCACAGAAATATGAATGCAAGAAAACAAGGACGGTTTCCCCTTTCAAGCGCTGGTTGACCTGGGCAAAAGCCGAACCAGTCGCTGAAAAGAGTTCCCTTTTATGAAGGGGCGGGGTCGCCAATCCCTCAAAAGGGAAAATCAGAAATCGCTGCGGCAATTTATTCCAGTCGACTCTAATGGCAGGCTAAAGGGAGTCCCTGCAGCAGGTGGCCCCCGAAGTCCCCTGTCCGACTTGGAAAACCAGAGTACAAAAAAATTATTTTGATTGAGGAGCAGTTAAACAGAGCCTGTCGGTGGATGCGCGAAGATGGAAGAAAGCCCGTTACAAGGAACAAAACAGGCCAAAGGGCCCCCTCCGGACACGGCCATTTAAAAGGGAAATATCGCCCAGGGGAGGGAAAGGCGTTACCAAGGGGAGAAGGATACACCTGGGAGCAAAGGTGGTTATCAGAGAGAGGATATCAAGAGGGGAGGGCAAATTAACACCCCTCTCAGAATCGCGAAGAAAGATTTGCTGGGAAGCAAACCTAAGGGAAAATCCCATCCCAAATGGCCGGGGCCAATGTTCACTTTCCCGGGGGATCAGCGAAAGTCGCCAAAAGTTTTGCCCCAATTCCATGACTCCATAGGGGGATAAACCCCTGAAGACTGCAGGGAAATTGGGAAAAAAAAAATCGAAAGTGGATAAACGAAGGACGTCCCCAGGGAATTTTATTGTCAGCTCAAAGCGGAAAAACAAGCCCCAAGAAGATGGGGGTCGCCGGTAAAGGGGGATCACAAGACAAGAAGGGTGATGTCTTCGCCCGACTTAAGGGCCTTTTTTTGGGCAATGAAGATGCAAGAAAAAAACCTCACCTGATGTAAACCACGTTTATCAAACCCCTTTTCGGTGGGGAAGGTTGCCCGACAAAGAAAGTCCGAAAAGGAGAAACAAAGGAGGGGATGATGATAGACCAAGTCAGTCGCCCAACGTTGGGATTTCGGAAGAAGACATGGCCAGGGAAGGGGGCCCAAGTTGGAAGCGATGGTATTTTAAGTAATCACACACCAAAACCGAGTGGAGCGAGTGATGGTTTTACGAAGGGAGCTCTGCGGACATTATTTTTCTGAGCTGTACAAAAAGGGTGAAACCCGGCCCCCCCTACTTCTCAGGCAGACAAAAACTACCATCTCAGGATTTTCAGGACACACAGTTCCCATCAAGGGGATAGCCACGATGGCAATAACCATTGGGGATGGAGACTTGCATGGTCCCCGATCCATCGACTTCCATGTCATGGATTGTCAATCCACGTACAACATACTCTAGGGCGACCTGCACTCGCCGCCTTCCAAAGCAATCTCCTCCCCAGTGCACCAAGTACTGAAGTTCGCTACTAATGAATGGATAGGTTTTGCCTGGGGACAACCGGACATCGCCAGAAGGGTTACAGGGCGGCGACTAAAAGCACGTGCGCTCACCATAAGCTTGGAGGCGAGAATGAGGGAGAAAGAGTCGTAACCAGCAGAATCGGACGTCCCAATAACGCTGTTCGAAGAAGATGAAAGTAAGATAGTTCGAGTTTCGTCCTACCTGAGCGATAACAAGAAACAGGAGTTGGTCAAGTTGCTCCGATAGTTCTCGCACCTGTTTGCATGGTCACCAAGTGACATGCCAGGAATGGCTCCAGACATCATCAAACACTCTCTAGCGATCGCACCGGGAGTCGCCCAGTCCAGCAAAAGCGGCGGAACACTGCAGAGAAAGGCAGCAAGCGGTGGCAAATGAAGTGGACAAACTTTTGAAGGCAGGGTTTATCAAAGAGGTACAGTATCCTGAGTGGTTGGCTAATGAAGTTCTTGTCAAGAAATCGTCAGGAGCATGGCGAATTGTGTGTCGACTTCACCAACCTTAACGATACTTGCCCCAAGGATCCGTACCCCTTGCCCAACATAGAGCAGCTGTAGTACTGCAACGGCGACAATGAAATGCTGTCCTTCTGGACATGTTCTCAGGATATCATCAAATACCTTTAAGCAAGCAAGGATCAAGAGAAAACGACCTTTCATGACGCCCACGGCGAACTACTTGCTATCGAGTGATGCCATTCGGGCTCAAGAATGCGGGCCCGCGACTTAAAACCCGAGAATGATCGACAAAGTCTTTTGTCAAGCAGCTCAGCCGAAACTTGGAGGCGTATGTGGATGACCTGGTGGTCAAAAGTAAGAGATCTAATGACCATCTTGGTGACTTAAGGGAAACCTTCAATACACTGCAGGATATTCGCTCAGGTTGAACCCTTTGAAGTGTGTGTTTCGGGGCAACATCAGGAAAGTTCCTGGGATACCTCATAACCAGGAGAGGAATTGAAGCTAATCCAGCGCAGATCGCGGCGATTACAGCAATGGCCCCTCCAAAGACTGTGAAGGAGGTTCAGGTTCTATCTGGAAGACTGACGGCAATCAATCGATTCATTTCCCAGATCGCCGACCGCTGCGCTCTCGATCCTTGCGCCGCGACTTTAAAGAATCATCAAAGTTGCATGGAATGCAAATGTAACAAGGCTTTTGAAGAGCTGAAGCAATTTTTAATTACCCCTCCTGTACTTGCATCTCCAAAGTCAAATGAGGATTTATTTCTCTATATTGCGATCTCCCAAAGGCAGTTAGTGCGTCTTAGTTCGAAGAGAGGACAAAGCCGAACACCCTGTTTTTTATACAAGTAAAACCTTGGTCGATGCTGAAACAAGGTACCCGCTGGCGATAGAAAAAATGGCATACGCTTTGTGTGTCTGCCCGGCCAGAAACTTGCGACCATATTTCAGGCACACACAATACATGTGCTCACGAATCTCTCGATTAAGAATGCGTTAAGACTATGAGCATGGCAGGGCGATTAGCTACAGGTGGTGCGATCGAGCTAAGTGAGTATACCATTCGATACCAACCGCGACGGCGATCAGGCCCAGTCCTTGCTGACTTTGTAGTCGAAGGTGCAGTACAAGAAGACACCGAGGAAGGCAAGAAATGTGACGTTATTTACAGACGAGCGCCATCGAGTAAAAGGAGGGTCAGCGCCAGGGATAGTCCTAAGGTCTCCTGGGGGATCCTCCACGAGGTCGCATTGCGATTTGCAACTAATCGAACCAACAATGCAGCTGAGTACGGGGCATTGGAGGCTGGCTTGCGAATTGCTAAGAGTATGGGAGTTACTAACATCAAAGTTTTCTCAGACACCGGGATAGTAGTCAACCAAGTTAATGGGAGCTTTGAGGTAAAGGAGGAGTCGCTCCTCCTTATTTTGTGAGGTAAAACTGCTTATATCGGAATTCAAGAAAGGTGGTTATATCCCAGATTGCTAGGGAGGAGAATTGCCACGCGGATGCATTATCGAAACTAGCAACGGCGACAGATTTTGAAGAAGGGCGAATGGTCACAGTGGAAAAAGAAACAAGAGGAAGCAGTGTTTTCACTTTGATTAACGGAATTGGGAAAAGCGACTGGCGAACGCCTATTATCAATACTTGGATAACGACACTGTACCAAGTGACCCGTTAGAAGCGACCAAGCTCCGGCGAAAAGAAAGGGAGGTGTACTATAATAGGGGAGAGCTGTATCGAAAATCAGCTATGGGTCCATACTTGCGATGCCTGGGAGAGGAGGATGCAGCTTGGGCCTAGAGGAAGTACATTCAGGAGTATGTGGTACTCACTTGGGAACAAGAAGTTTGGAAAGGAACTTTAATATACCAGGGCTTCTATTGGCCAACAATGAGAAAGGAGGCTGGCGACCTGGTGAAGAAATGCCACAAATGTCAGGAATTTACAAGTTATCACAAGTTGCCAGCAACAGCGCTCCAGGCGAATGTCAGCCCGTGGCCATTCGCGAGGTGGGGGATGGATATCCTAGGCCCATTTCCGGAAGCCTCGGGGAAAAGGAAATTCCTCATCGTGGCGGTTGATTATTTCACCAAGTGGGTTGAGGCAGAAGCGGTGGCAAGTATCACCGCCAAGCAGATACAGAAGTTTGCATTTAAAAGTATCGTCACCAGATTTGGTATACCAGAAAGTATTATATTTTGACCATGGAACTCAGTTTGACTCACAGGTCTTTAAAGAATTTTGTGATGACCTGAGGATAAATCTGAGATTCGCTTCGGTCGCCTACCCACAAGCTAATGGACAAGCAGAGGCTGCTAATAAGCTTATTCTACAAGGATAAAGAAAAGAGTGGATGGCTGTAAGGGCGTATGGGTCGAGGAGCTTGATCATGTACTATGGGCTCACCGTACGGCTTATAAAAGGGGGACAGGGAGACTCCCTAACACATTGACGTACGGGACTGAGGCGGTCCTTCCGGTAGAAATCTCAATCCCATCTATCCGAATACAGGAATACAGGGATGAGGTCAACGAACAAGAATTGATGCTTAACGTAGATATGATTGAGGAAAAAAGAGAAAAGGCACAGATGCGGCTGATCGCTGAAAAGGAGCAGTTAGCCAGGCGGTACAATTTAAAGCTCCGACCACATCACATCGCGCTCAATGACTTAGTGCTGCGAAAGATCTTCAGGCCGGCGGTCGGGGCGGCCAAGCTCACCCCGGAGGGGAAGGCCCTACAGAGTACGGCGAGTGGTAGGGGCCAACACCTTCAAACTAAGCAGAGTTAGATGGAGCAAAGATCCCCAAAACTTGGAACTCCATGCATCTCAGGCGATATTATGATTAAAAAGAACACTTGTAACCGAGGCTAGTCTTTAAGGCAACTAAGGGCCCTAATGATTGAATCTAATATATGTCTTCGCGCCATCAAATTTATCATGTAAGACCTAAGGGCATTGGGATCGCTATGTAAGACCTACGGGCATTAACAAATCGCTGTGTAAGACCTAAGGGCATCAAATTTATCATGTAAGACCTAAGGGCATTGGGATCGCATGTAAGACCTACGGGCATTAACAAATCGCTGTGTAAGACCTAAGGGCATCAAATTTATCATGTAAGACCTAAGGGCATTGGATCCGCTATGTAAGACCTACGGGCATTAAACAAATCGCTGTGTAAGACCTAAGGGCATCAAATTTATCATGTAAGACCTAAGGGCATTGGGATCGCTATGTAAGACCTACGGGGATTAACAAATCGCTGTGTAAGACCTAAGGGCATCAAATTTATCATGTAAGACCTAAGGGCATTGGGATCGCTATGTAAGACCTACGGGCATTAACAAATCACTATGTAAGACCTAAGGGCATCAAATTTATCATGTAAGACCTAAGGGCATCGGATCGCTATGTAAGACCTACGGGCATTAACAAATCACTATGTAAGACCTAAGGGCATTGTGATCGCTATGTAAGACCTAAGGGCATCAAAATTATCGGTATAACATCTAGTTTTAATGATGAAAAGAAGCAAAGCGATCAAGAGAGGTGTAATAAGAATAAAAGACCAAAGATTGAAAATTCGCGAGGGGAAAAGTTTAATAAAGCAGTTTTTACAAAAAAAGAAAAAGGAGAAAGAGAGGAAAACGCAACAGCACGCAGAAACATGATGATTGTCTGAAAAGATAGCAATAATAACAACAGGTTGAAAGCGGGATCATGGGTCTTATAGCGCCGGAGCCCTTCTCGCCAGCCTTGGAAGGGTCAGCGGCGGAATTGAAGTCCTTGCCGCTGGTCGAGGGGGCTTGATCAGATGATGGCGGCTGAACCTCTGATCCATCGAGATTCAGATCAGGTAGGCCACGACTGCGGCGAGTGGCCGCCACATATTCAGCATCTGCCGCCACTATCTCCCGCTCCAAGTGAGCAGCATCTCGAAAATAAGTCTCCTCCTCGGCATCGGGAAGGTCGGGAACCCCAAAGTTATAGCGATTGAGACCTCGGAGGACGGCTCGAACCATTTTTTCGCCCCGGCCAGCCCTTGTTGGGAAACAGCTCGTAGAAACTCATTACGACAGTTTGCGCATTACTACACGCATACTCTCGCCGAAGAGCATGAGTGTAATAAGCCACATTTCTCATCATACTGACCTTGGCAGCGGCAAGATCACGATCCGCCGCTGATTCAGCCGCCAGAGAGTCATTAAGCAGCTCCTTAGCTCTGTCCCTTTCGGCGGCTATCTCCTCCACCTGAGCAACCTTGACACGAGCCTCATCCAACTCGGCTTCAAGGGCGACAATGTGCTTATTAGCAGATTGCAAGTCCTCCTGGACGCCCCCATCTGGGAGATCCGCCCAGTCCCCCTCAGCCAGGCTTTCCTTCAGAGACTCAGCAGCAGAGGTCGCTGCATCTGCCCGTCGCTAAGATAAAAAAAAAACAAACAACAACGTGCGGGATTAGCAAGGATCGTAAGGTGACAAGCCGGGAAATAGTATATATAAAAGGGGAGAAAGAAGAGGCAGATGAGTAAATACCTTCTCCTCGTTATGATAACGTGTGGAGATCCATGCGCAAAGAGCGCAGATTCTCAACATCCTCCTTCAGCCTCCGATTCTCCTCCTGCATGTGTTTACATGCAAAGGAAAGATCGCGAGCTCGGCCACGGCCTAGGCAGCAAAACAAATGTAAGGGGTAAGAAGCAGCGAGCAGAGCTAAGTAACAGGACAAAGCAAATAAATGACGCATTCCATAAATACCTGAAGGAGGCGGCAGAAAGTTGCCCCATGCAGGTCCGAAATCTCCGAGCCCTCACCAGGAGCGGTCACCCCCTCGTAGACACCTCGAGAGAACTCCTCCGTGATATCACTCGCCATCCGGGCGATATGTGGGATGCCACCGGATGAACGACAGCGAAGTAGGGAAGGCGAAAGGGACCCTCGCCCTCGCGACCAGCAGGAGCAGGGCGATCGAAGAGAGTGTTAGCTCGCTCTGTCCAGCTGGCCCGGCGGGCACGAATATTTATAGTGCAGGGGACAGTGCACGGCGTGTACCCCTGCACTCTGCAGAAAGCTCGATCTTGTAATGCTCATATCTCCCTCGTCCGACATCCAAATGACCTCCCGTTTGCTCCTATGCGCTCCTTGTCATCCGTACTTGATGCCATAACCTGAAAATGCACAGAGGCAACTCCGATAGACCACGAATTTGGCTCCAAAGTGGCAACCGGACAACAAAATGACACTTTGCACAAAATCTCAAATAAAAGCATAAAAGTCATGTCATTTCACGAATAAACACGGTATATCATAGGTCATTCATAAGTTAAAATGCACTAATTAAATTCACATCACCTCTATTGTAGAATCGTTCGGTTCTTGACTTTTGATTTTTAATTGACTTCAAGTTTTCACAATGACGTTTAGACTGTCCTGCTTAGAACCTATAACCAGCATGTTAGCACTAATATCAAATGAGTCTGGGCCAGAACTGAGATTTTATCACTCTTGCATGTTGGTTGATTGGTTTGATACGTGTTTTTGTACCGCTCGATAACACCGGTCTAAGATGATGAAGGCAATCAGAATTTTTCCCCTTTTCCATGTCTTTCTTTACCCTTTTTGATCCTTCGTGATTGTGGCTTGAGATTAGACGGAATCCAATTCGAAATCTTGTGTGGAAGTTGTAAGGGCTAAGGATCAAGTGGCTAAATTGTGAAAAAAAAAAAAAAAGTCGGGTTGAGCACTAAGCAAAAGGGCAAAGGCTGTGAGCTAGGCAGGTTCAACACCTAAGTCGTAGGGAATTTGATGTGACTTTAATTAGTGCATTTTAAGCTTATGAATGACCTTTGAAATGCCCGTGTTTATTCGTGAAATGACATGACTTATATGCTTTTATTGAAGTTTCGTGCAAAGTGTCATTTTGTTGTCCGGTTGCCACTTTGGTGCCAAATTCGTGGTCTATCGGAGTTGCCTCTGTGCATTTTCAGGTTATGGCATCAAAGTACGGATGACAAGGAGCGCATAGGAGCAAACGGGAGGTTTATTTGGAGTCGGACGAGGGAGATATGAGCATTACAAGATCGAGCTTTCTGCAGAGTGCAGGGGTGCACGCCGTGCAGAGGTGCACGCCGTGCAGGGTGCACGCCGTGCCGGGGTGCACGCCGTGCACTGTCCCCTGCACTATAAATATTCTTGTTTTTGGCCATTTTGAGGCATTCTATCATCTCCCTTGAACCCCAAAACACATACCCACGAACCCTCAAACCCTAGAACACATTTTTTGAGCAATTTGAAGCCATTGGAGCTAGGATTGAAGCCAACAAACCTTGGGAGAAGTGCTTACAAGTGGAGAAGTGAAGATCATCTCAAGGATTCATCCATGGTGTTCTTGGTGACCATTCTTCCTTCTTTTCTCTTTACTCCCTTGGCCATGTGTGGCTGAGTTTCTAGGGTTCATCTTGGATGGGTAGATTAGTTGTGCTATGATAGAGGGATGATTGTATAGAACTTGCCATGATTGATCTTGGTTGTATGAGGATGATTCCTAGACTTGTTCTTAATGCCATTTTATGCCATGTTTGCTTGATTTGGTCCATTCAATGTGATTTGATGCATGAGAGTGCTTGGATTGCATAGATTGTAGGTCTAGGGATTGAAGTGAGTGTGTTCTAAGAGATTAGATCATCTTGTTTCAACCATTTTCACTTGATTTCTCTCTTGGGCATTTTATCGAACACTTGGTGTGCATGTGGATTTTCATTCAATTGAGTTTTAAAATGCTTTTTGGTGAATCTCTTAGTGTTAGGGCATTGATATGAGAGTGTTGTGCCTAGCCTTGTGGTCATAGAGTCTTAAGAGAGGGTCTTGTGTCTTGGCATTTCATCAAACACTTAGAATGCATCCTTTTTCACTTAGCTTGAGAGCGAGAGCCTAAGCTGAGTGGTATTAGGATAGGGATTTGGTGCTACGAGAGTGCATTGAGTCTATAGAAGTGAAATGCATGGTCATCCCAAATGCAAACTCGATCTTGATTGACTTGTTTGTTCAATTAGTCCTCTTGAGCATGATGAAACTACCCACCAAGAGAACCCCATTGTCTTTGATTTGCACCACTTTATTTTTCTTTCTTTTTTTTTAGTTTCCTTTAAGTTTTTTAATTTCTATTTCAAACCAAAACTCCTTTCAAATGAATAGACCGTCTACGAGGAATGTGAGTAGTGGCCATTGAGAGAACCCCGTGGAATACGACCTTGAATGTTGTGAGTTGAAATTCACACATCAAGTTTTTGGCGCCGTTGCTGGGGAGTCTCTCATTCCTTTGAAAGCATTTAGTAGTAGACCGATCTATTCACTTCCTTCCGCTTTACTTTTTGCTTCCTTGTTGCTCTTTGTTTACTTTATTATCCCGCATCGTTGTATTACTCGGGTGTGTTTGTTGTGCTTGTTTGCAGGAGATTTTGGGTTAGTGCATGAGGCGTTCAGCTCGTCTTCAAGCACGAATCCAAGGACTAGAACAAGTGCTCAAGTCACCTACCACTTCCCCACCTCCTACAGTTGAAGAAGAAGAAGTTGATCGCATCTCACACCACACTATGTCTCATCACGAGGATGACGATGACCAATCGGTACATTCACATCACACTAATGAAGATGATCAATCGCAAAGAGGTGCGAGGCGCACACTAGCCGATTATGCTCGTCCAACCCTCGAAGGGGCAGCCTCGAGTATCGTGCGAAGACCGGTAAATGCAAGGAACTTCGAGTTGAAGCCTAACATGATTCAGATGGTGCAGAACAGAGTGGTGTTCAACGTATAGATGGAGAGTGCCCATCTAGACACTTGAAGGACTTCCTTGAGATATGCGATACGGTGAAGAACGATCAAGTTCACCCGGATTGTATACGACTCCGACTCTTCCCCTTCTCACTCAAAGGTCGAGCCAAGTCTTGGTTGGAGAACCAACCTAGTAGAACATTCACTACATGGGAGGGACTAGCCGAAGCCTTCCTCGAGGAGTTCTTTCCCCCCTATATGACGGATGCAATCCGGGATCGAATCAACCACTTCACACAACACAAGGAGAGCTCTTCCATGAGACTTGGAATAGGTTCCAAGCCCTTCTTCGGTCTTGTCTTGGCGGATATCTTTGCTAGGTCCCTTGACTTTGAGAATACAAGGATGATCAACCAAGCCGCCGGAGGTGATCTAAGGACGCTCACACCCGAGGATGCTCTCGAACTCTTTGCGGAGATGGCCAACAAGACAAGGAGTTGGTCTCGACAACAACCTCCAAGCTCTAAATATGGAAGCGACACACACTATGACTCTAGAGCTATAAGTGTTGATGCACCAAAGGATTCATCCACCTATGGGAAGAAGCATAAGTTACCGGACATCGAGATGAAGATGACCCTATGTTTGCGCTCCTCATGTCTAAGATCGATGCTATGGCATCCCAAGTAAGTAACCTAAGCATGCCTAAGCATCCCTCCAAGGTTCAATCATCTCATGTGGGTAACCCTCCAGTGGCTTCTATATATTGTTGTGAATGTTGTGGGGGTCAAGGCCACGATGTTAGTTCTTGTCCTTCCGCCACTCCTGAACTTGGCCAAGGCGACCTTGAGGAGGTAAGCTTCGCACAAGGTCAAGGTTTCCATGGTAATTTCAGCCCCCAAGGTAACTATCAAGGTAACTATAACCGACCTTGGTACAACAAGTCTAACCAAGGTTACCAAGGCCAAGGGAGCCAAGGTAGTGGTTATAGCAAGGGCTACAACCAAGGAAATCAAGGAGGTTATCAAGGTTATAGGGGTTATCAAGGCAACCAATGGTCTCAAGGAAGTAACCTAAACCAAGGTAGCCAAGGGACTCAAGGAGGACCCCAAGGTCAAGGGCACCAAGGGGGAAATCAATGGAATCAAAGTGGACATCCAAGTCAAGGTTTCCAAGGTCCTACCCCACCGGGAATGTACAACCATAGAGGTGAAGGACCACCCGGGTTCAACAAGCCTCCTCAAAATAAGGAGGGTGGTTCTTCGATCTCTCAAGAAGACACCAATGCGGCAATGATCCAACTCATCAAGAATCAACAAGCTTCAATTGCCAATTTGGAGAACCAATTAGGACATATTTCTAAGGCACTCTCGGAGCGACCCTCGGGCACTTTACCTTCCAATACCGAGATCAACCCCAAAGGTCTGGAGCATTGCAAGGTAGTGACCTTGAGAAGTGGAAGACCCTTGCAAGATACAACCTCTACTCCAATTGACTCTAAAAGGTACAAGATCCTAATCTAATGGTTGATGATGATGATATTAATGATCCTCCTTCGGATGAAGTTGAGGTTGAAGTCGAACCTCCTACGGTAATGTGAACACTAAGGTTGTCAAGGAACCTAGTAGGGCTACATCGAGTACACCACCGGTCTCTCCTCCCGCACCGTTGTATCTCCATACAAGCCTAAGCCCCCAAATACCCATCTCGATTGAAAAAGGGATGGCCTTGAGAAGGTTTTCAAGAAGTTTGTGGAGCGGATTAGTCAAATGCAATTCTCTCTTTCCATTTCCCGAAGCAATGACTATGATGCCCCAATATGCTAAGTTCATGAAGGAACTCTACACCAACAAGAGAAAGCTACCGGAGACATCTCTAGTCCACCTTAATGAGGAATGCTCCGTCGTTCTCTTCAAAAGTCCACCCAAAAAGCTCAAGGATCCGGGTACCTTTACTATCCCTTGTGCTATTGGTAATATTTCTCTTGCTAATGGTCTTGCGGATCTAGGTGCTAGTATCAATGTCATGCCTTATTGCATATTTGAGAAGCTAGGGTTGTCTAATCTTCGTCCTACTCGTAATGTACATTCAACTTGCGGACAAGTCGACCAAGAGTCCTAGGGGATTGTTGATGATGTGCTAGTTAAAGTAGGCCCTTTTGTCTTCCTAGTTGACTTTGCGGTCATAGATACCGATGATGTGGATGTCTCATTGATATTTGGTAACCATTCCTAGCTACTTCTCGTGCTCTGATTGATGTGCATGACGGAAAATTGACATTGAGAGTAGGACAAGAGAGTTCACGTTTTGCATAGCCGATGGCATGAAGTTTGCTCACGCACAAGATGATTTAGAGTACTCGTGTGATACTATTGCTTCGGCTAGTGTGTGTAGTATTTCTAACTTCGTGTGTAGAGATTCTTTGGATGTTTGCCTTAGAATGAATGTGCAGGAACATCTAGACACCCCAGAATTAAAAGCTCAGGTGGCTTATCTTGATGAAGGGAGAGATAAGTTGGAGAGTGAGACAGTTTTTGTTTGCCCTCCCAAAGGTGGAAAGGGTAAAAACCTCCTATGAAGAACCACCTACTCTTGAGCTCAAGCCTCTTCCCGCACATTTGGAGTATGCTTTTCTCATGCCAGATTCTAAGCTACCGGTCATCATCAATTATGAGCTTCTAACCCGAGCAAAAGGACCGTCTAGTGGAGCTCCTCAAGAAGTACATGAGAGCTATTACGTGGAGCATCTCGGATATTCGAGGTATAAGTCCCACATTTTGCTCACATCGGATCCTTATGGAGGAAGATTTCAAGCCGGTTGTGCAACCACAAAGAAGGTTAAATCCTAACATGAAGGAGTTGTGAAAAAGAGGTTATTAAGCTTATGGATGCGGGGATTATCTTTCCTATCTCGGATAGCCCTTGGGTTAGCCCCCGTGCAAGTTGTTCCCAAGAAAGGAGGGATCACGGTGGTAGCTAATGACAAGGATGAGCTTATCCCGACAAGGACGATCACCGGGTGGCGTGTTTGCATAGATTATCGTCGACTCAATGATGCCACTAGAAGATCACTTTCCTCTACCCTTCATGGATCAAATGCTCGACGTCTCTCCGGTAACGATACTATTGTTTCTTGGATGGTATGTCCGGGTACTTCCAAATTCCGATCGCCTCGGAGACATCGAGAAGACCACATTCACATGCCCCTTCGTACTTTTGCTTATCGACGGATCCCCTTTGGGTTGTGCAACGCCCCGCTACCTTCCAACGGTGTATCTTGCCATTTTGATGATTCCGTGGAAGATATCATGGAATGTTCATGGACGACTTCTCGGTTTTTGGGGATTCATTCGACCTATGCTTGAGGAACCTTAGAAGGTCTTGCGTCGGTGTGAAGAGACCAATCTTGCATTAAGTTGGAGAAGTGTCATTTCATGGTCAATGAGGGGATTGTTCTTGGTCATAAGATCTCTAAAAAGGGCATTGAGGTTGACAAGGCAAAATTGGAGACCATTCTCTCAACTTCCTCCACCCTCATCCGTGAAAGCCGTGAGAAGCTTCTTGGGGCATGCCGGTTTCTATAGGCGCTTCATCAAAGACTTCTCGAAAATAACTACTCCCTATGACTCGGCTTCTTGAGAAGGATGTGGAATTTCGTTTTGATGAAGCGTGCTTGCAAGCTTTTGAACTCCTCAAGGGTAAGCTCACGAATGCCCCTATACTCATTGCTCCGGATTGGTCTCAGTCATTTGAGTTGATGTGTGATGCTAGCGATTACGCCATGGAGCGGTTTTTAGGCCAACGAATCGACAAGAGATTCCATCCAATATACTATGCAAGTAAGACCTCAATGATTCCCAAAGAACTACACAACTACGGAGAAGGAGCTCTTGGCCATAGTGTTTGCTTTTGATAAGTTTAGGGCCTACTTGGTACTTTCTCACACTAATTGTCTTCAACGGGCCACCAACTTTGAGGTACCTTCTATCTAAGACCGATGCTAACCAAGGTTGAACCGAGGTCCTTCTATTGCAAGAGTTTGATATTAGATTCAGATAAAAGGGGTCCGAGAATGTAGCCGCCGACCACATTTCTCGCTTGGAAGAGGCGGAAATGGTACACAATGGTAATAAGAATCAATGACAACTTCCCCCATGAGCTATTATTCCTATAGCAGCTTTAGAGTTCAAGGAACCTTGGTTCCAGGATTTGGCTAACTATCTTGCTAGTGGAGACATGAAGGAAGGCCTCTCCCCCAAGACAAAAGGAAGTTCTTTGCGGATTTGAAACATTACTATGGGACGATCCTTTTGTATTTCGGTTGGCTCGGATGGTATGATTAGAAGATGTGTCACTTATGGAGAGTCTAAGACATCATGCACTTGCCACTCCGTCCTACGGGTGGACATCATGGGGCAAATCGCACGGCTCGCAAGGTACTTGAGTCCGGGTTCTTTTGGCCCTCGATCTTCCGAGATTGTCAAGACTTTGTCAAGTCTTGCGATGCGTGTCAACGTTCAGTAACATCTCTTCCCGTAATGAAATGCCTCAAAATGTCTTTAGTGGTAGAAATATTTGATTATGGGGTATGATTTCATGGGACCGTTTCCTACTTTTGCATGGTAACAAGTACATATTAGTTGCGGTAGATTACTGTCTAAATGGCGAGGGCACAAGCTTTGCCCACCAATATGCCCGAGTCGTAGGGAATTTCTTGTTAAGTTGTTCACCCCCTTTTGGTACCCCTCGTGCTATCATTAGTGATCGAGGTACTCATTTTCAAGGCAATTCGATAAGTATGCCACCGGTTCGGCGTCACTCATCGATGTCCACCTCGTATCACCCTCAAACTAGTGGCCAAGCCGAGGTGACCAATAGGGAACTTAAAAGAATCTTAGAAAAGACGGTCGACCAATCACGGAAAGATTGGTCGAAGAAGCTTGATGACGCTCTATGGGCCTACCGCACGGCCTACAAGGACCCCTATAGGCACTACTCCCTATAGGATGGTCTATGGCAAAGCATGCCATTTGCCGGTAGAGCTCGAGCACCGAGCTTATTGGGCATTGAAATTTCTAAACCTTGATATGAGTCTCGCAGGAGAAGAGCGTAAGTTTCAGGTACATGAGTTGAGGAGTATCGCCATCATGCATATGAGAATGCAAAGCTTTACAAGGAGAGGACGAAGCTTATTCATGATTCCCGTTTGAAGCCGGGCAAGGATTTCAAAGTTGGTGATCAAGTTCTCCTATACAACTCTCGGCTCAAGCTCTTTCCGGGAAATTGAGGTCTCGTTGGTCCGGCCCCTTTACGGTAACTCATGTTTTTCCTTATGGCACCATCGGGGTAATCTCTCCATCCCAAACCGAACCTTTTAAGGTGAATGGCCATAGACTTAAGCATTATGTTGTTAGTGATACTATAGTGCTGTTGAGGTCTTGTCTTTGGTCGTGCCTTGAGTGTTCCTTGCTTCGTCGAGCTTACGACGTTAAACAAGCGCTTCTCGGGAGGCAACCCGAGTGTTTTCATGTCTTTTCTCTTGATTTGATTGCGTGATTGTGTGTTTTTGTGGTGTTCTAGGTCCTTGAGTTGTTGTGGTGTCCTTTGTGGTCTCGTAGGTGTTGAAATTCTGAAGTTCGGGGTCCGTTTTGGGGTTGATTTGGCGGTTGTTTTGGTCGTTTTTTGTCGAGTTGAAATTTCGTTTTTGAGCTGAGGAGGTGCACGCCGTGCACCACTGCACGCCGTGCATGATGCACGCCGTGCACCGTGCACGGTTTGGTGCACGTGCTGTCCAGGAGGTTCGAAAGGAATTTCAGCTCCGAGGTGCACGCCGTGCACCACTGCACGCCGTGCATGATGCACGCCGTGCATGATGCACGCCGTGCACCGTGCACGGTTTGGTGCACCCTGCTGTCCAGGAGGTTTCGAAAGAAATTTCAGCTCCAAGGTGCACGCCGTGCATCCATGCACGCCGTGCACCCTGCACGCCGTGCACACTTGCACGCCGTGCACCTGATCTTTCCCTTTGCATTGTTTCGGTTTGGTCAGTGGTTGAGTCATCTGATTCTTGATTTTTCCGGTTTGAGTCATTGGTCGGTTTGGTTTTGGGCCACCCAACTCACTTGACCCAGCTGATCCGACCCAACCCACCCACCAACCGACCCACTCACCCGACCCACACTCACCCGACCCACCCCAACCCAACCCCCCTTATCCCCTCCCCCCTCACCCCGACCCCGACCCTCTCACTCTCTCTTTCACACAGCCGCCGACCAACCCACAGCCACCACCCTCAACCCGGCCGCCGCCGCCGCCAGCGCGCCCTTAACCCGACCTCCAACCGCCGCCGCCGCCACCAACTCCTGCCCGCACCCAACCTACGCCGCCAATCAACTCACCGACCCGCCGCCCCCATCTGTCCAGCCAGCTGCCGACTGATTCAACCCACTGCCCCCGCCGAAGCTTCCCCGCCAACCCAACTTCCCATTCCGCCGCCGACCCGCCAGCTCCATTTCCAAGCCCACCATTTAGATTCCCAGGTCCGGTTTCTTAGTGCTTTGGGTTGTTTGTTGCTTGGGTGCTCTGTTTACTTTTCATTGATAATTGTGGTTTGTTGCTTGATTAGTGGGTGGTCAGCAGTGGCAGTTAGCAGCCGGTCAATGGCTGGTTGGTTTGTGTGCTTCGTTGGCTTGTTGAGCAGAGTGTGGTTTTGGAATGTTGAAATTATTTCCTCGTTTGATTTGTTGATTTTGGACAGCGTGGGATGGGTTGTGGTTTGCAGTGTGATTAATTTGTTCCATGGTGGTTGATTTGATTGTTTAAGATCTGTGGCGAATGATGGTTGATTTGTGTTATTTGGTTGGGGGGATGCGCATAGTGTGTTTATTCTTCGTTTAGGGTGGAGGGGTTGTTTGGTTTTGAATGGACATTTGTGATATCTTACTTGTTGTGGTGCTTAGTTGATTGGTGTGGATTGTCACATGTGTGAGTGTGGTTCCGTGATATTGCCTCTGTTATTGATTCATGACCACTTTTTGGCCGATTTGGATTCTTCATTGCCTTGTGCTTAATTCGGGGACCGAATTCCATTCTTTGTGTGAGGAGGGGTGTGGTTAATCACCACTCATTGGTTTAAACTTTGTGCATTCCTCCTTACATTGTGTGGACTTAGGCTTATATGTTCTTGATTCGTGTTTTTGATCCATGATGCATGCCTTTTGCTTAAGTTTGGAATTCAATGATTTGATTTTTGCTAGCATAGGTTGTTGCACTTGAACTTGATGATCTTGAATCGTGCTCAATGTTGTGCTCAATGTTTTGATCATGTGATATGACTAGGCGCCTTGATAGGGTTTGTGTTAGGAGTGTGCCCTTCTTGTTGATTCTTTGTTTGCACTTCTTTTGCAGGATGCCTCCTAAGGGTAAAGCAGCTTCTTCATCCTCCGCCCCCAAGCGATCCAAGGCACCAGCTTCCAAGAGAGGAAGGGACAGACTGGGGAGTCTTCTGCTCCTCCACCACGGTCGCCTTCGCCGCCTCCAGCTCCTCGTGGCGTCGACCCTCCTGAGTCAGTGGTTCAGAGGATCTTCGACTTCGACCCCAGGATCGGGCTTACAGTCGTTATCAGGTTATGGCAAGATGGCCTGTGGCGAGGCAGGGTAGATTTGATTTTGAGGGGTTGCAGAGTCATGCTGGTTGGTTGGATGCTTTGAAGACTTTGGCTGATGGAGCCGGTATTTGGCCGCTCTTGGAGGTTGACGAAAGGGCGTATGAGTGGCCTACAAAGGAGTTCTTGAGCACTCTCACCGTGGAGTGTCACGAGACCACTAGTGAGGTTTGTGTGCGCTTCAGGCTCGCGGGATGGCGCGTGTGTGCTCCATTGACGAGTTTGGATACCGCCTTGGGTTCTATGAGTGGGTGCAGGTTCAAAGTGGCGAGCTCTCTGGGTTGGCTCTCATATCTTCTCTTGCGGGGGACGCCAAGAGTGCATTCTTCAAGGAAATTGCACCGAGGACTAGAGGTTATTCAGCTCGCTCATCCAAGGTCACAGAAGTGAATCGGCCTATGCTGAAGCTCCTCCATCACTTCTTCCGGCACTCCATCACCCACAGGAAGTCATCCTCCTCTCCAGGTGTAGTCTCAGTCAGAGATTTGTTTCTCTTTTATTGCTTGGAGAGGGCATCAAGCTGCATCTAGGTGATTTAGTGCTAGGAGCCCTCCTTCAGATACAAGCTAATGACACTATTGGTGTTCTGCTGGGAGGGGGATTTGTGACCAGGTTGATGCGTGGGTATGAGTGCCTTGATGCTTTTGGTCCTGCTCCAGCATTTGTCGAGCCTCGACCAGTTCTCTTGAGGATTGTCCTACCTACAGCTCAGATCACAGACCTTCTGGTTCCGACTTGTCGGGTCTCAGATGATGAATGTGATGAGGAGGATGTAGAGATCGACCCTACTTCGCTTCATGAGCTTATCTCGGGGATGGGTCGCCTCACGACCGTAGTGGAGGATATTCGTGAGGGACAGAGGAGAGACAGTGCGGCGATACAGGATCTTAACAGGAGAGTTCAGAACCTAGAGGCGTACAACGCTAGGGACTTTGAGAGCCAGCAGTTCTATGGACAGCAGCTTGCTCAGGTGCATGAGGTTCAGCAGTTTCAGGGTATTCAGATTACTCAGATTCAGCATTCTCAGTACTGGCTGCAGCATCAGTCCTACTACTACCAGGAGAGCTTCCACTCTGAGTCCGGCCCCTCCAGCACTTGGGCAGTCTTTCCACCGCCTCCCCCGTTTGACGGCTACCATCCATGGTCACAGTGGCCTGGGCACCCACGACCACCACCCCATTGAGAGCCACAGGATCACTCACCACTTCTCAGGACTTTGGATTTTTCCTTTCTTTTATTTCTGTTTATGACTGCATGTTTTGTTGTGTTTGACTTCTGATTTTCTCTTTTCATTTCTGGCTTTGAACTTGTCATGTTGTTGGATCACACATCTCATCCGTACTCTCATCTTGTCGACTATGGGTTGTGTTTGAGTGGTGTGCCCTCCCTTGTTTTCTACAGGTACCCCTGCTTCAGGTCCTCGTCCTGAACAGGTTACTTGATCCGGGATTCCATCTCCGGCTTCTCTTCTTCACCGCGCGGTATATTCGTTCCACCTTATCCTCTCTCTCTCTTGATCATTGAGGACAATGCTCATGTTAGTCGTAGGGGAGTTTGAGTTTTGGTGTGATTATTTGTCGGTAGAAGTCTAAAGCTATGTTGTGATGTGTTGCTTGATCTTAATTGAATGTCGAATTCCTCTTGATAAAAGCGGGTTTACCAAGGTCGTATTCCACGGGGTTCTCTCAATGGCCTCTACTCACATTCCTCGTAGACGGTCTATTCATTTGAAAGGAGTTTTGATTTGAAATAGACATTAAAAACTTAAAGGAAACTAAAAGGAAGAAAGAAAAATAAAGTGGTGCAAATCAAAGACAAAGGGGCTCTCTTGGTGGGTAGTTTCATCATGCTCAAGATAACTAATTGAACAAACAAGCCAATTAAGATCGAGTTTGCATTCGGATGACCATGCATTTCACTTTAATAGACTCGATGCACTCTCGTAGCACCTAATCCCTATCCTAATACCACTCAACTTAGGCTCTCGCTCTCAAGCTAAGTGAAAAAAGGATGCATTCTAAGTGTTTGATGAAATGCCAAGACACAAGACCCTCTCTTAAGACTCTATGACCACAAGGCTAGGCACAACACTCTCATATCAATGCCCTAACACTAAGAGATTCACCCAAAAAGCCTTTTCAAACTCAATTGAATGAAAATCCACATGCACACCAAGTGTTCGATAAAATGCCCAAGAGAGAAATCAAGTGAAAATGGTTGAAATAAGATGATCTAATCTCTTAGAACACACTCACTTCAATCCCTAGACCTACAATCTATGCAATCTAAGCACTCTCATGCATCAAATCACAATGAATGGACCAAATTAAGCAATCATGGCATAAAATGGCATTAAGAACAAGTCTAGGAATCATCCTCATACAACCAAGATCAATCATGGCAAGTTCTATACAATCATCTCTCTATCATAGCACAACTAATCTACCCATCCAAGATGAACCCTAGAAAATCAGCCACACATGGCTAAGGGAGTAAAGAGAAAAGAAGGAAGAATGGTCACCAAGAACACCATGGATGAATCCTTGAGATGATCTTCACTTCTCCACTTGTAAGCACTTCTCCCAAGGTTTGTTGGCTTCAATCCTAGCTCCAATGGCTTCAAATTGCTCCAAAAACGTGTTCTAGGGTTTGAGGGTTCGTGGATATGTGTTTGGGGTTCAAGAGATATGATAGAATTGCCCAAAATGGCCAAAAATAAGAGTATTTATAGTGCAGGGGATAGTGCACGGCGTGCACCCCTGCACGGCGTGCACAGTGCACGGCGTGCACCCCTGCACGGCGTGCACATCTGCACGGCGTGCACCCCTGCACTCTGCAGAAAACCCGATCTTGCAAGACTCAAATCTCCCTCGTCCGGCCTCCAAATGACCTCCGTTTGCTCCTATGCGCTCCTTGTCATCCGTACTTTGAAGCCATAACCTGAAAATGCACAGAGGCAACTCCAATAGACCACAAATTTGGCTCCAAAGTGGCAACCGGACAACAAAATGACACTTTACACAAAATCTCAAATAAAAGCATAAAAGTCATGTCATTTCACGAATAAACACGGGTATATCATAGGTCATTCATAAGCTTAAAATGCACTAATTAAAGTCACATCAAATTCCCCTACGACTAATGATGCACTCAAATATTGGTGTATTCAATCCCTCATTTGACGACATTTTCACTATGCTTTTGTCATGATTGGATGAGATAATTGATAATTATTTGATCGTTTCTCTTCTTTGTTCTCTTGAGCTATTTTACGTTGTTTTGCATGTTTATGATGCATTTCAGGATATATACGATGTTGGAGATCGAAAGGGAGTGGATCTAAAAAAATGCATGGATTTGATGAATAATAAGGTCATCATCATTAAAGAATTAGAGTGGGATTGGTTTTGGGCATATGAACAAGCCCAGATCATTCATCATCACCAACACAAATTGCCCACCATTATCAACGCACACTTTCATTCCATTATTTCAGCCATGATAATTAAATAGGCTTGGAATAATTAAATGAGTTTGGGCCATGTGGATAAGAGGCAGCCCAATTGGAGAGGAGAAAAGAGAGAGTCAGCAAAAAGAGGGAATTGGGATTCCCGTGAAAGAGGGAGACGAAGAAAGGAAAGAAAAGAAAAAGAAAGCAGAGGCAGTCGGCCTTTGGCCAAGAGACAGAGGAGAGGTGTACGAGAGCTGGGGAGACAGTCGGACAGCACATGATTGGGGGAAAGCAATGAGGATTGGCAGCCAGAGTATTAATTATTTGAAGATCAGCTTGTTAATAGCTGTGGAATCAAGGCCAACCTTGATGAATCAGCGGTTTGCAGCTTTCTTCTTGATTAATCTCATGAGTAGTTAGGTTTTCTTTTCTTGCTTGGGGTTTGTTGATTTCTTTGAGGTTATGAGTTGATACGTTGAATTGGATTGTGGATTAATGATGATTGATAATCTATTTTGTTATCTTGTCGCCCCGTTCTTAGACTTCCCTGTAATTCGAGGTTTCTTGCAGTTTACCTGTTTTAGGGTTTTCTGTTCAGTTTGCTATTGGATTGTTGGTTGAATGCGAGTTAGGGTGTGTTGCAAGTGGTTCTTGGTTGTAGAGTTGAACGACCCAACCTTAAGAACCTGAAACTGATTGTCATCCATGTCCTGCCAGTTCTGTAGCTGCATTTTCTCATAATTTCTTAGAAGGATACAAACCCAAGCAAGACCTTTCACCATCGTTGATCCTACTTGTTTATTTGTTTTTTAGTTATTAGTTAGTTTTTACATTTTTTATTAATCAAATCTTCAATCAAAACGATTTCACTGACTAGCAGAACTAAACTGAGTAAGGTAGCTCGAGTAGACCCGTGGGAATACGACTCTGAGATCTCTCAGGTTTATTTGGTGTTGAGGCCTAAAAATCTGTGCATCAAATTGGCGCCGTTGCCGGGGACATTACTTGACTTCAGGAAAGGTTTAGGATTACTAGCTCAGTTTTTGCTTTCTTCTTTGTACATATTTGATCTTTTAGTTTGCTTCATATCTCCATCTTGTTCATATTTTATTTTCTACTTCACCCGTTGTGTTGGTTGTTTGCTTGGATTTTTCTACTTTGTTTGCAGGACAGGGTATGGATTTTGAAGCGAAACTTGCATCTATTCTTGGGGAGTTAGAAAATCATCGTTCTCCATCGGTTCAAGCCTCTCCGCCAGCTTTTGATCGTTCTTATGAAGAGTATAGTGGTGATTACGGTAACTCTGGAAAACTGGAGTATGCAGGATCCATGTTATTCAGACCGACAGGATCAGTCTTGCTATTATGAAGAACCTGAATCTTATGGCTCAACACACCAAGTTAGTCCTTATACAATTGAGTTGATCGAGAAGATTAGTACTAGTGTAGCTGAAAATGCTTCTCGTATCGCTTCTCATAACGCTTCTCTCAAGAGAATAAGTGAGGACATGGATCTCATCATATCAAAGCTAAAAGAAGAAAATGATGATGCTTTTGGTTCTCAACAAGAAATTAACGATCATCTTAATCAAGCCTCTCAGCCTGACAAACAAACATCAAGTGTTGAAGAGTTATTTAGTAGTTTGACGAAGGTGATTCAGACTAGATTTGACGCATTAGAGACCACTACTAATGCAAGATTTGATAAGTTGGAGGCGTATTTGCGAAAGAAGAAAGAAGTATTGGAAGATGGGTTGCACAAGCAGAAAAGAGCAGTTGAGTACTTGTCTAGCAAGGTGAGAGAGCTTAGTGATGGGTTGTGGGACTTGGAATTCAAGTTGACAGTGAAGACAGTTGAACAACAGTGCAAGGAACTTCAAGAGGCTGAAGAGGCATATCAGCATATTAAGAAGGAACTTCCTTTTTATCCAAGCTCGGACGACGATGAGGCTTTCACTCCTTTGATGGGTACGGTCACCACCACTCCTACCCCTCTGATTGAAACTGTGCCACTTCCTACCGAAGAGATTAAAGTTGTTAGTGCTTCAACTAGTCAAAATGTAAACTCCATACTTTCTTCTGATGAGACTACTACGGATGGCTCGGAACCTATTAAGACAACCAAGCGAAAGCGCCTTAGTAGGAGAAAAAGGAAGCGGCGTCGCCAAGAGCTGATGATGGTTGAGCAAGCAAAGAAGAAGGAAGAGTTACCTAGGCTTGACAACCAGATCAAGATTCATGCCTCTCATATGGGTGTTATTCCATTCACTCATCCACAATGGGGAAGTATTCAAGTTCAGTTCCCAGATCACCTCTACTTGAAGTCTGGAGATGACATGAACTACAAGGAGCTGCTTGGATGGGATGGAGACTGTTAATTCTCCAGGTATCGTCTAGCTCAAAGACGTTAAAGAAAGAGCGCTTCATGGGAGGCAGCCCATGTCTGGAGTCTGTTTTGATTTTTGAGTCAGTTTTCTATGTGTTGTTTGTTCCTTTTGTGTTTGTTCATTGTGTAGGTTGTCATCATTGGTGCTAACCTTGTCTCCTCACCCTTCCACTAGCCAGTTCCAGGTACACTGTATCATCCCTATTCTGATTTGGTCCATTGCGGACAATGTCCAGTGTTTAAGTGTGGGATGGTTTCGTGACAATGCATGCATGTTGGTTAACTGAGTTCTTGTCGTTTAATGGGTGGTGATTGTGCTTTGTTTTTCACTCTTTCACTGCTTCCCATTTTCATTGGCAATTAATTTTTCACATTGCTTAATATCTTCTTGGATTGCTTACCTTCTTCCATATGGTGAGATTGATGTGGTGCTTTTGCTTGACCAAATGTGTGTGTGAGAACCTGTATTATGACCATCTCCCACTCTTCTTGCTTGAAGTATTCTAGGAACTTGCCCTTATCGTGTTAGTGAACAGTTGACTTGTTAATGTGTAAGACTTGGTCTGTCTGATGCTCGAATTCTCTAGTTCAATGCCATGATCGAGTCTAGATAAGGGATCTTTTAATTTCGTGTTGTTAATATTCCCAATCAGAGGAAATCTGAAAAAAAAAAAATGAGTGGTTCGGTATTGAAGTTGCGGGTTGATTCACGAGCTGGCATACGTGCCTGCCCATTGCTGTAGTCCCAAAGGGAAGTCTCAATGTGGCGTTCTTCTTCTCAACCTACTCCCAATCGTGGTCAGGGTTTAGGATAACGCGGAATTCCAAAGAAATCTGGCTGCTCCATACCTGATGTGATTCTCAACTGTACCGGCCACTCGAAAAAGAAAAAAAGAAGAAAAAAAAAAAGAAAGAAAAAAAAGGGAAAAAAAAATAAATGTTCTTTAATTTTGTTCAAGTCGTGTCCCCTTATCTAGCAAGTGTCAGGTTGCGTCCTAGAGTAAGTGTAGCAGAAGTAAGTATTGTCTTGCCTTTATCAAGTCGTGTTATTTACTAGCTCGATAAAGTCTTGTTCCTCTTTTACTCTAGCAGAGGTTTGGTTTTAACTGTGTGGTTAGACGGGTGATCCTCTTGTTTGATAGAAGCACTAAATACATCATTCTAGGATCCAAGAGGTTTTCGGTTTGCTCATTCAGGTTGGTGCATTATTGTGTAGAGTTCTTGCTTGAGGACAAGCAAAAGTCTAAGTGTGGGGTGATTTGATGCACTCAAATATTGGTGTATTCAATCCCTCATTTGACGACATTTTCACTATGCTTTTGTCATGATTGGATGAGATAATTGATAATTATTTGATCGTTTCTCTTCTTTGTTCTCTTGAGCTATTTTACGTTGTTTTGCATGTTTATGATGCATTTCAGGATATATACGATGTTGGAGATCGAAAGGGAGTGGATCTAAAAAAATGCATGGATTTGATGAATAATAAGGTCATCATCATTAAAGAATTAGAGTGGGATTGGTTTTGGGCATATGAACAAGCCCAGATCATTCATCATCACCAACACAAATTGCCCACCATTATCAACGCACACTTTCATTCCATTATTTCAGCCATGATAATTAAATAGGCTTGGAATAATTAAATGAGTTTGGGCCATGTGGATAAGAGGCAGCCCAATTGGAGAGGAGAAAGAGAGAGTCAGCAAAAGAGGGAATTGGGATTCCCGTGAAAGAGGGAGACGAAGAAAGGAAAGAAAAGAAAAAGAAAGCAGAGGCAGTCGGCCTTTGGCCAAGAGACAGAGGAGAGGTGTACGAGAGCTGGGGGAGACAGTCGGACAGCACATGATTGGGGGAAAGCAATGAGGATTGGCAGCCAGAGTATTAATTATTTGAAGATCAGCTTGTTAATAGCGGTGGAATCAAGGCCAACCTTGATGAATCAGCGTTTGCAGCTTTCTTCTTGATTAATCTCATGAGTAGTTAGGTTTTCTTTTCTTGCTTGGGGTTTGTTGATTTCTTTGAGGTTATGAGTTGATACGTTGAATTGGATTGTGGATTAATGATGATTGATAATCTATTTTGTTATCTTGTCGCCCCGTTCTTAGACTTCCCTGTAATTCGAGGTTTCTTGCAGTTTACCTGTTTTAGGGTTTTCTGTTCAGTTTGCTATTGGATTGTTGGTTGAATGCGAGTTAGGGTGTGTTGCAAGTGGTTCTTGGTTGTAGAGTTGAACGACCCAACCTTAAGAACCTGAAACTGATTGTCATCCATGTCCTGCCAGTTCTGTAGCTGCATTTTCTCATAATTTCTTAGAAGGATACAAACCAAGCAAGACCTTTCACCATCGTTGATCCTACTTGTTTATTTGTTTTTTAGTTATTAGTTAGTTTTTTACATTTTTTATTAATCAAATCTTCAATCAAAACGATTTCACTGACTAGCAGAACTAAACTGAGTAAGGTAGCTCGAGTAGACCCGTGGGAATACGACTCTGAGATCTCTCAGGTTTATTTGGTGTTGAGGCCTAAAAATCTGTGCATCAACTAAGCTTTGCTTGTCCTCAAGCAAATGAATTAGAAAACATCCAAGTTCACAAATGACAAGTTCGTCCATTGAGATTCAAGCAATCACAATTTAGCTTAAACTGTTCCACGAACAAACTAAACCTACACATGCAAGAACATCAACCAAACAAGTCTAAACCTCACTAATTTCTGCACACTTCAAGTAGTGGTTGATTGGGACACAGCAAAACCGACCACGACAACACCAACTCTAATCAAAAGGACTTGAAATCGGAACATGGATCGTGAGTCATGAATGTGGCTATCGACTCGACTTCATCCGCTTCTAGATCCGCACTTCACGAAACTCTGGCTAGGATCAAGGGCTACATGTGAGAACTCCTTTTCTTTCTTTTTTTTTCTTACTGCATACTAGTGCTCGATTCAACACTTCACTTAGGTGTTGAACCTGCCTAGCTCACAGCCTTTGCCCTTTCGCTTAGTGCTCAACCCGACACTTCACTTAGGTGCCGAGCTTGCCTAGCTTTTCTTTTGAGCATTTTTTTTTTCACAATGTAGCCACTTGATCCTTAGCCCCTTAACAACTTCAGTACAAGATTTCGAATTGGATTCCGTCTAGTCTCAAGCCACAATCGCGAAAGATCAAAAAGAGAATGAAAAACATGGAAGAGGGGAAGAAATTCTGATTGCCTTCATCATCCTAGACCGGTGTTATCGAGTGGTATAAAAACACGTATCAAACCAATCAACCAACATACAAGAGTGATAAAATCTCAGTTCTGGCCCAGACTCATTTGATATTAGTGCTAACATGCTGGTTAAAGGTTCTAAGTGGAACAATCTAAACATCATTGCGAAGGCTTGAAGTCAATTACACACCGAAAGTCAAGAACCGAACGATTCTACAATAGAGGAATTCGATATTCAATTAAGATCATGCAACACATCAAAACAAAGCTTTAGACTTCTACCGACAAATAATCACACCAAATCTCAAACTCCCCTACGACTAACATGAGCATTGTCCTCAATGATCAAGAGAGATAGAGGATAAGGTGGAACGAATATACCGCGCGTGAAGAAGAGAAGCCGGAGATGGAATCCCGGGTCAAGTAACCTGTTCAGGACGAGGACCTGAATCAGGGGTACCTGTAGAAAACAAGGGAGGGCACACCACTCAAACACAACCCATAGTCGACAAGATGAGAGTAGGCTGGGCAGGAGTGGCGGGTGGACGGGTAGGAGCTGGGGGGTGTGGCGGCGGCGGCATCGGGCGGGTGAGCTGGGTGGTTGAGGAAGCGCGGCGGCGGAATCGAGAGAGAGAGGAGAGGGGTCGGGGGTGAGGAGGGAAGGGATAAGGGGGGGTCGGGTTTAGTTGGGTGGGCCAGCCGGTTGATGGGTGGGTTGGGTGGGTTGGTTGGGTGGGTCACCGGTTTGGTTTTGGGTAGGGGGGGAAATTTTTACACCTCCTGGACAGCCCGTGCACCCAACCGTGCACGGTGCACGGTGTGCATCATGCACGGCGTGCACCAGGAGGTGAAATTTTTTTTTCACACCTCCTGGACAGCCCGTGCACCCAACCATGCACGGTGCACGGCGTGCATCATGCACGGCGTGCAGTGGTGCACGGCGTGCACCTCCTCAGCTCAAAATCAAAATTTCATTTCGACGAAAAACGACCAAAACACCGCCAAATCAACCCAAAACGGACCCCGAACTCAGAATTTCAACGCCTACGAGACCACAACGGACACCACAACAACTCAAGGACCTTGAATACCACAAAAACACACAATCATGCAATCAAATCAAGAAGAAAAGACATGAAAAACACTCGGGTTGCCTCCCGAGAAGCGCTTGTTTAACGTCTTAAGCTCGACGAAGCAAAGAGCACTCAGGCACGACCAAAGACAAGACCTCAACAGCACCTATAGTATCACTAACAACATAATGCTTAAGTCTATGGCCATTCACCTTAAAAGGTTCGGTTTGGGATGGAGAGATTACCTCGATGGTGCCATAAGGAAAAACATGAGTTACCGTAAAGGGGCCGGACCAACGAGACCTCAATTTCCCGGGAAAGAGCTTGAGCCGAGAGTTGTATAGGAGAACTTGATCACCAACTTTGAAATCCTTGCCCGGCTTCAAACGGGAATCATGAATAAGCTTCGTCCTCTCCTTGTAAAGCTTTGCATTCTCATATGCATGATGGCGATACTCCTCAAGCTCGTGTACCTGAAACTTACGCTCCTCTCCTGCGAGACTCATATCAAGGTTTAGAAATTTCAATGCCCAATAAGCTCGGTGCTCGAGCTCTACCGGCAAATGGCATGCTTTGCCATAGACCATCCTATAGGGGGTAGTGCCTATAGGGTCTTGTAGGCCGTGCGGTAGGCCCCATAGAGCGTCATCAAGCTTCTTCGACCAATCCTTCCGTGATTGGTCGACCGTCTTCTCTAAGATTCTCTTAAGTTCCCTATTGGTCACCTCGGCTTGGCCACTAGTAGAGCTGGGAATTGGTTACCGGTTAGTGGTTATAACCACTAACCGCACCGAATTTGGCGGTTAGCGGTTAACCACTAACCGCATGTGCGGTTATGGTTAGGTTTGCGGTAGGCATTTTGGGATTTTTGTGGTTAGCGGTTTAACCACTAACCGCACGGGTTAACCGCAACTAACCGACCTAACCGCACAACAAACATTCGACTGCTTCATAAACATTCATTCCCAATTTTCCCAGTTCCCTCCCACTCTCAAAGTCGAACTGCCGATGTTTCTAAAAAAACCCTAAATCGTCAAACTTCGACTGCTTCCTGACTCAGGTCGACTCCGACTCCGACTCCGACTCCGACTCCGACTCCGACCGATTGAGCTCCGACGATTGTTCTCCGGTTCAAGTTTGAACTCCGACTCTCCTCTCCGACTCTTCTCGCTCTGGACTCCGCTCGACTCTGACTCCGACTCTCCGACTCTGACTCCGTCGACTCCGACTCTGACTCCGACTCTCCTCTCCGACTCTTCCTTCTAGCGGCGCTGATTGATTCTCCCTAGGTGCTGATGATCGACTCTCCGACTCCGGCGATCAAAATTAACAACTTGAAGTGAGTTTACTCCCACTTCCTAGTTCCCAGACCCTAACAAACCTAATTTCAGTAATTGTTGTTCTTGGCTTCTTTTCGAAGTTCAGAGTTCAAACATGATTTTGCATTTTGCTAGTTTAACAAAGGGACCACTATATGCAGGACTTCTATTTGTTTTGTAGTTTCCTTTCATGGCCATCTCTGTAATGTAGTTGTTTTTGTTTGGATGATTGATGTGCAGTTTATAAAGCTGTTATAATCTGTTTCTTTGAAATGATTATAAGCTGCTGCTGTTATAATATGACTTAGTTGATTGATGATTGATGATGCAGCTTGAATGATGCTCTAATCTGGTGTTGCTGCTGTTTTTGTTTGATGATGAATGAATAATGATGCAGATGAATGATGCTGCTCTTGTTTAATGGTTGCTGTTTTTGTTTAATGCTGCTGCTGTTTTGTTGTTTAATGGTGCTGCACTGCTGCTGTTGTTGTTCAACACTGAGGCTGCTGGTTGTAATGTGCTGTTGCAAAGATTGAATATTCCTTATATACCAGTAGATTTTGTCAAGAACAGCAGATGTTTGGATGAAATCAGTGGCTGAGAAAATCTGGATAGATGAATGAGGATGGCATTCTTGTGACGTGCTGCAAATGCAATGGGCAAAGTATGCAGCTGCTGTGTTTTGTTGATTAATATAGCAGCAGTAGCTGCTGATTTTCAGTAGCTATTGCTGCTACTTTGATCAACAAAACACAGCAGTAGCAGCATTAGCAATTCAATCATTTGTTTTGTTTTGTCCAGATTATTCGGTTTCATTATTTGATATATGTTTTGTGTTCTTTCATTAATAGGTTGGAATCACCGAATCACTACAAGTCAACAACTCTGCAAGGCTAATGAAGAAGGAGCTTGGAATTGACGATATTTTGAATTTTTATCGTTATGTTTATTTGCTTTAGGAGGCATTTTCAAATATTAATGTTTATCACGTGTTGGATATTTCTGAATTTAGGATTTAGCTTGTGGAGTAGTGGTTATCTGGATTGGATTGAACAATTTCGAGTTAATATTGAGTTTTAGGTCCTCGTTGGTTCTTAGTTCGAAACATAAGATTTGTTGATTTTTTTGAACTTCGCGGATCATATCGGTTTAAAATCCAAGCCCAATAAGCCGGTTCGTAGCTTAACCGCAATGCAAGCTTTCATAGTTATAGGGTTATCTATGGTCATTGATTTGGCGTGCGGTAGCCCATAACTCTCAGTGCTTCGACCAACCTCCGGATTCACCGATTTCCAAGCCCTAGGGTCCACTAGTTTGAGGGTGATACGAGGTGGACATCCGATGAGTGACGCCGAACCGGTGGCATACTCTATCGAATTGCCCTTGAAAATGAGTACCTCGATCACTAATGATAGCACGAGGGGTACCAAAACGAGTGAACAACTTAACAAGAAACTTCCCTACGACTCGGGCATCATTGGTAGGCAAAGCTTGTGCCTCCACCCATTTAGACACGTAATCTACCGCAACTAATATGTACTTGTTACCATGCGAAGTAGGAAACGGTCCCATGAAATCAATACCCCATATATCAAATATTTCTACCACTAACGAGACATTTTGAGGCATTTCATTGCGGGAAGAGATGTTACCTGAACGTTGACACGCATCGCAAGACTTGACAAAGTCTTGACAATCTCGGAAGATCGAAGGCCAAAAGAATCCGGACTCAAGTACCTTGCGAGCCGTGCGATTTGCTCCATGATGTCCACCCGTAGGACCGGAGTGGCAATGTCGCATGATGTCCTTAGATTCTCCATAAGTGACACATCTTCTAATCATACCATCCGAGCCAACTCGAAATACAAAAGGATCGTCCCAATAGTAATGCTTCAAATCCGCAAAGAACTTCCTTTTGTCTTGAGTGGAGAGGCCCTCCTTCAAGTCTCCACTAGCAAGGTAGTTAGTCAAATCCGCGAACCAAGGTTCCTTGAACTCTAAAGTTGTTATAGCGAATAATAGCTCATCGGGGAAGTTGTCATTGATCTCTTCATTACCATTGTGTACCATTTCCGCCTCTTCCAAGCGAGACAAGTGGTCGGCGGCTACATTCTCGGACCCCTTCTTATCTCGAATCTCAATATCAAACTCTTGCAATAGAAGGACCCATCGGATCAACCTTGGTTTAGCATCGGTCTTAGATAGAAGGTACCTCAAAGCTTGGTGGTCCGTGAAGACAATAGTGTGAGAAAGTACCAAGTAGGACCTAAACTTATCAAAAGCAAACACTATGGCCAAGAGCTCCTTCTCCGTAGTTGTGTAGTTCCTTTGAGCATTATTGAGAGTCTTACTTGCATAGTATATTGGATGGAATCTCTTGTCGATTCGTTGGCCTAGAACCGCTCCAATGGCGTAATCGCTAGCATCACACATCAACTCAAATGATTTTGACCAATCCGGAGCAATGAGTATAGGGGCATTCGTGAGCTTACCCTTGAGGAGTTCAAAAGCTTGCAAGCACTCTTCATCAAAACGAAATTCCACATCCTTCTCAAGAAGCCGAGTCATAGGAGTAGTTATTTTCGAGAAGTCTTTGATGAAGCGCCTATAGAAACCGGCATGCCCCAAGAAGCTTCTCACGGCTTTCACGGATGAGGGTGGAGGAAGTTGAGAGATGGTCTCCAACTTTGCCTTGTCAACCTCGATGCCCTTTTTAGAGATCTTGTGACCAAGAACAATCCCCTCATTGACCATGAAATGACACTTCTCCCAACTTAATGCAAGATTGGTCTCTTCACACCGACGCAAGACCTTCTCAAGGTTCCTCAAGCATAGGTCGAATGAATCCCCAAAAACCGAGAAGTCGTCCATGAACACTTCCATGATATCTTCCACAAAATCATCGAAAATGGCAAGCATACACCGTTGGAAGGTAGCGGGAGCGTTGCACAACCCAAAGGGGATCCGTCGATAAGCAAAAGTACCGAAGGGGCATGTGAATGTGGTCTTCTCGATGTCCTCCGAGGCGATCGAGATTTGGAAGTACCCGGACATACCATCCAAGAAACAATAGTACTCGTGCCCGGAGAGACGCTCGAGCATTTGATCCATGAAAGGTAGAGGGAAGTGATTCTTCCTAGTGGCATCATTGAGTCGACGATAATCTATGCAAACACGCCACCCGGTGATCGTCCTTGTCGGGATAAGCTCATCCTTGTCATTAGCTACCACCGTGATCCCTCCTTTCTTGGGGACAACTTGCACGGGGCTAACCCAAGGGCTGTCCGAGATAGGAAAAATAATACCCGCATCCATAAGCTTAATAACTTCTTTCTTCACAACCTCCTTCATGTTAGGATTTAGCCTTCTTTGTGGTTGCACAACCGGCTTGAAGTCCTCCTCCATAAGGATCCGATGTGAGCAAAGTGTGGGACTTATACCTCGAATATCCGAGATGCTCCACGCAATAGCTCTCATGTACTTCTTGAGGAGCTCCACTAGACGGTCCTTTTGCTCGGGTAGAAGCTCAGAATTGATGATGACCGGTAGCTTAGAATTTGGCATGAGAAAAGCATACTCCAAATGTGCGGGAAGAGGCTTGAGCTCAAGAGTAGGTGGTTCTTCATAGGAGGTCTTTACCCTTTCCACCTTCGGGAGAGCAACAAAAACTGTTTCACCCTCTAACTTGTCTCTCCCTTCATCAAGGTAAGCCACTTGAGCTTTTAACTCCGGGGTGCCTAAATGTTCCTGCACATCCGTTCTAAGGCAAACATCCAAAGAATCTCGACACACGAAGTTAGAAATACTACACACACTAGCCGAAGCAATAGTATCACACGAGTACTCTAAATCATCTTGTGCGTGAGCAAACTTCATGCCATCGGCTATGCAAAATGTGACACTCTCTTGTCCTACTCTCAATGTCAATTTTCCGTCATGCACATCAATCAAAGCACGAGAAGTAGCTAGGAATGGTCTACCAAATATTAATGAGACATCAACATCATCGGTATCAATAACCGCAAAATCAACTAGGAACACAAAAGGGCCTACTTTGACTAGCACATCATCAACAATTCCCCTAGGACTCTTGGTCGACTTGTCCGCAAGTTGAATGTACATACGAGTAGGACGAAGATTAGACAACCCTAGCTTCTCAAATATGCAATAAGGCATGACATTGATACTAGCACCTAGATCCGCAAGACCATTAGCAAGAGAAATATTACCAATAGCACAAGGGATAGTAAAGGTACCCGGATCCTTGAGCTTTTTGGGTGGACTTTTGAAGAGAACGGCGGAGCATTCCTCATTAAGGTGGACTAGAGATGTCTCCGGTAGCTTTCTCTTGTTGGTGTAGAGTTCCTTCATGAACTTAGCATATTGGGGCATCATAGTCATTGCTTCGGGAAACGGAAGAGAGAATTGCATTTGACTAATCCGCTCCACAAACTTCTTGAAAACCTTCTCAAGGCCATCCTTCTTCAATCGAGATGGGTATGGAGGCTTAGGCTTATATGGAGATACAACCGGTGCGGGAGGAGAGACCGGTGGTGTACTCGATGTAGCCTTACTAGGTTCCTTTGCAACCTTAGTGTTCACATTACCCGTAGGAGGTTCGACTTCAACCTCAACTTCATCCGAAGGAGGATCATTAATATCATCATCATCAACCATTAGATTAGGATCTTGTACCTTTGTAGAGTCAATTGGAGTAGAGATTGTATCTTGCAAGGGTCTTCCACTTCTCAAGGTCACTACCTTGCAATGCTTCGGACCTTTGGGATTGATCTCGGTATTGGAAGGTAAAGTGCCCGAGGGTCGCTCCGAGAGTGCCTTAGAAATATGTCCTAATTGGTTCTCCAAATTGGCAATTGAAGCTTGTTGATTCTTGATGAGTTGGATCATTGCCGCATTGGTGTCTTCTTGAGAGATCGAAGAACCACCCTCCTTATTTTGAGGAGGCTTGTTGAACCCGGGTGGTCCTTCACCTCTATGGTTGTACATTCCCGGTGGGGAAGGACCTTGGAAACCTTGACTTGGATGTCCACTTTGATTCCATTGATTTCCCCCTTGGTGCCCTTGACCTTGGGGTCCTCCTTGAGTCCCTTGGCTACCTTGGTTTAGGTTACTTCCTTGAGACCATTGGTTGCCTTGATAACCCCTATAACCTTGATAACCTCCTTGATTTCCTTGGTTGTAGCCCTTGCTATAACCACTACCTTGACTCCCTTGGCCTTGGTAACCTTGGTTAGACTTGTTGTACCAAGGTCGGTTATAGTTACCTTGATAGTTACCTTGGGGCTGAAATTACCGTGGAAACCTTGACCTTGTGCAAAGCTTACCTCCTCAAGGTCGCCTTGGCCAAGTTCAGGAGTGGCGGAAGGACAAGCACTAACCTCGTGGCCTTGGCCCCCACAACCCTCACAACAAAATACTGAAGCAACCGGTGGATTACCCACTTTAGATGGCTTAGAGGGAGGCATACTAAGATTACTTACTTGTGAAGCCATGGCATCAATCTTGGACATAAGGAGAGCAATCATGGGATCATCTTCATCTCGATGTCCCGGTAACTTATGCTTCTTCCCATAGGTGGATGACTCCTTTGGTGCATCAACACTTACGGACCGAGAGTCATAGTGCGTGTCACTTCCATACTTAGACTTAGGAGGTTGTTGTCGAGACCAACTCCTTGTCTTGTTGGCCATCTCCGCGAAGAGTTCTAGAGCATCTTCGGGAGTGAGCATCCTTAAGTCACCTCCGGCGGCTTGGTTGATCATCCTTGTATTCTCAAAATCAAGGGACCTAGCAAAGATGTCCGCCAAGCTCCATTCGGCGAAGTTATGATGAGGACAAGACCGAAGAATGGCTTGGAACCTATTCCAAGTCTCATGGAAGAGCTCTCCCTTGTGTTGTATGAAGTGGTTGATGCGGTCTCGGATTGCATCCGTCATATAGGGAGGAAAGAATTCTTCAAGGAAAGCTTCGGCTAGGCCCTCCTATGTAGTGAATGTTCTACTAGGTTGGTTCTCCAACCAAGACTTGGCTCGACCTTTGAGTGAGAAGGGGAAGAGTCGGAGTCGTATGCAATCCGGGTGAACTTGGTCATTCTTAACCGTGTCACAAATCTCCAAGAAGTCCTTGAGATGCCTAGATGGACATTCACCATCAATGCCATTGAACACCACTCCATTTTGAACCATTTGGATCATATTAGGCTTGAGCTCAAAGTTCCTAGCATTGACGGGTCTTCGAACAATGCTAGAGGCTGCCCCTTCAAGAGTAGGACGAGCATAATCCGCCAAGGTACGTCTTGCACCCCTTTGTGAGTGATCATCATCATTAGTGTGGTGTGAATGTACCGATTGGTCATCGTCATCCCCGTGTTGAGACATAGTGTGGTGTGAGATGCGATCAACTTCTTCTTCTTCAACTATAGGAGGTGGGGAAGTGGTAGGTGACTTGAGCACTTGTTCTAGTCCTTGGATTTGTGCTTGAAGACGAGCTGAACGCCTCATGCACTAGTACAAGATACCTACAAACAAGCACAACAAAAACACCCAAGTAATACGACAATGCGGAATAACAAAACCAAACAACAAGTAAAAGGAAGCAAAAACTAAATTGGAAGGAAGTGAATAGATCGGTCCACTACTAAGTGCTTTCAAAGGAATGAGAGAGTCCCCGGCAACGGCGCCAAAAACTTGATAAAAGCGGGTTTACCAAGGTCGTATTCCACGGGGTTCTCTCAATGGCCTCTACTCACATTCCTCGTAGACGGTCTATTCATTTGAAAGGAGTTTTGATTTGAAATAGACATTAAAAACTTAAAGGAAACTAAAAGGAAGAAAGAAAAATAAAGTGGTGCAAATCAAAGACAAAGGGGCTCTCTTGGTGGGTAGTTTCATCATGCTCAAGATGACTAATTGAACAAACAAGCCAATTAAGATCGAGTTTGCATTCGGATGACCATGCATTTCACTTTAATAGACTCGATGCACTCTCGTAGCACCTAATCCCTATCCTAATACCACTCAACTTAGGCTCTCGCTCTCAAGCTAAGTGAAAAAAGGATGCATTCTAAGTGTTTGATGAAATGCCAAGACACAAGACCCTCTCTTAAGACTCTATGACCACAAGGCTAGGCACAACACTCTCATATCAATGCCCTAACACTAAGAGATTCACCCAAAAAGCCTTTTCAAACTCAATTGAATGAAAATCCACATGCACACCAAGTGTTCGATAAAATGCCCAAGAGAGAAATCAAGTGAAAATGGTTGAAATAAGATGATCTAATCTCTTAGAACACACTCACTTCAATCCCTAGACCTACAATCTATGCAATCCAAGCACTCTCATGCATCAAATCACAATGAATGGACCAAATTAAGCAATCATGGCATAAAATGGCATTAAGAACAAGTCTAGGAATCATCCTCATACAACCAAGATCAATCATGGCAAGTTCTATACAATCATCTCTCTATCATAGCACAACTAATCTACCCATCCAAGATGAACCCTAGAAAATCAGCCACACATGGCTAAGGGAGTAAAGAGAAAAGAAGGAAGAATGGTCACCAAGAACACCATGGATGAATCCTTGAGATGATCTTCACTTCTCCACTTGTAAGCACTTCTCTCAAGGTTTGTTGGCTTCAATCCTAGCTCCAATGGCTTCAAATTGCTCCAAAAACGTGTTCTAGGGTTTGAGGGTTCGTGGATATGTGTTTGGGGTTCAAGAGATATGATAGAATTGCCCAAAATGGCCAAAAATAAGAGTATTTATAGTGCAGGGGATAGTGCACGGCGTGCACAGTGCACGGCGTGCACCCCTGCACGGCGTGCACATCTGCACGCGTGCACCCTCACTCTGCAGAAAACCCGATCTTGCAAGGCTCAAATCTCCCTCGTCCGGCCTCCAAATGACCTCCCGTTTGCTCCTATGCGCTCCTTGTCATCCGTACTTTGAAGCCATAACCTGAAAATGCACAGAGGCAACTCCAATAGACCACAAATTTGGCTCCAAAGTGGCAACCGGACAACAAAATGACACTTTGCACAAAATCTCAAATAAAAGCATAAAAGTCATGTCATTTCACGAATAAACACGGGTATATCATAGGTCATTCATAAGCTTAAAATGCACTAATTAAATTCACATCACCTCTATTGTAGAATCGTTCGGTTCTTGACTTTTGATGTTTAATTGACTTCAAGTTTTCACAATGACGTTTAGACTGTCCTGCTTAGAACCTATAACCAGCATGTTAGCACTAATATCAAATGAGTCTGGGCCAGAACTGAGATTTTATCACTCTTGCATGTTGGTTGATTGGTTTGATACGTGTTTTTGTACCGCTCGATAACACCGGTCTAAGATGATGAAGGCAATCAGAATTTTTCCCCTTTTCCATGTCTTTCTTTACCCTTTTTGATCCTTCGTGATTGTGGCTTGAGATTAGACGGAATCCAATTCGAAATCTTGTGTGGAAGTTGTAAGGGGCTAAGGATCAAGTGGCTAAATTGTGAAAAAAAAAAAAAAGTCGGGTTGAGCACTAAGCAAAAGGGCAAAGGCTGTGAGCTAGGCAGGTTCAACACCTAAGTCGTAGGGGAATTTGATGTGACTTTAATTAGTGCATTTTAAGCTTATGAATGACCTTTGAAATGCCCGTGTTTATTCGTGAAATGACATGACTTATATGCTTTTATTGAAGTTTCGTGCAAAGTGTCATTTTGTTGTCCGGTTGCCACTTTGGAGCCAAATTCGTGGTCTATCGGAGTTGCCTCTGTGCATTTTCAGGTTATGGCATCAAAGTACGGATGACAAGGAGCGCATAGGAGCAAACGGGAGGTCATTTGGAGGTCGGACGAGGGAGATATGAGCATTACAATATCGAGCTTTCTGCAGAGTGCAGGGGTGCACGCCGTGCAGGGGTGCACGCCGTGCAGGGGTGCACGCCGTGCACTGTCCCCTGCACTATAAATATTCTTGTTTTTGGCCATTTTGAGGCATTCTATCATCTCCCTTGAACCCCAAACACATACCCACGAACCCTCAAACCCTAGAACACATTTTTGGAGCAATTTGAAGCCATTGGAGCTAGGATTGAAGCCAACAAACCTTGGGAGAAGTGCTTACAAGTGGAGAAGTGAAGATCATCTCAAGGATTCATCCATGGTGTTCTTGGTGACCATTCTTCCTTCTTTTCTCTTTACTCCCTTGGCCATGTGTGGCTGAGTTTCTAGGGTTCATCTTGGATGGGTAGATTAGTTGTGCTATGATAGAGGGATGATTGTATAGAACTTGCCATGATTGATCTTGGTTGTATGAGGATGATTCCTAGACTTGTTCTTAATGCCATTTTATGCCATGTTTGCTTGATTTGGTCCATTCAATGTGATTTGATGCATGAGAGTGCTTGGATTGCATAGATTGTAGGTCTAGGGATTGAAGTGAGTGTGTTCTAAGAGATTAGATCATCTTGTTTCAACCATTTTCACTTGATTTCTCTCTTGGGCATTTTATCGAACACTTGGTGTGCATGTGGATTTTCATTCAATTGAGTTTTAAAATGCTTTTTGGTGAATCTCTTAGTGTTAGGGCATTGATATGAGAGTGTTGTGCCTAGCCTTGTGGTCATAGAGTCTTAAGAGAGGGTCTTGTGTCTTGGCATTTCATCAAACACTTAGAATGCATCCTTTTTCACTTAGCTTGAGAGCGAGAGCCTAAGTTGAGTGGTATTAGGATAGGGATTTGGTGCTACGAGAGTGCATTGAGTCTATAGAAGTGAAATGCATGGTCATCCAAATGCAAACTCGATCTTGATTGACTTGTTTGTTCAATTAGTCCTCTTGAGCATGATGAAACTACCCACCAAGAGAACCCCCTTGTCTTTGATTTGCACCACTTTATTTTTCTTTCTTTTTTTTTAGTTTCCTTTAAGTTTTTAATTTCTATTTCAAACCAAAACTCCTTTCAAATGAATAGACCGTCTACGAGGAATGTGAGTAGTGGCCATTGAGAGAACCCCGTGGAATACGACCTTGAATGTTGTGAGTTGAAATTCACACATCAGAAGGCCTCGGTCCAGACGCCGTGCCACCCTGGCGGGCAATTGCCAATAGTGGAAAGCCGAGAGGCCACGGCGAATTCCCAGGTAGACGGCAGCATGGCGAATGGAAGAACGCGGGCGATCTTCTCCACCGACCCTGAAGGAAAGTAGCCCGGGCCGATGACCGTGCGCTCGTCACAAGTAGCTCTTCCCCACATAGACCGCCAGTTGCCAATGGAGTAGGAGCCGGTGACTCTAGTCGCCTCATGATCAATCTCGACCCCATGACGGGCCCGCTCGAATCCTTTTTGGTGGGGACCCCAAAAAGGCAGGGCAGGAGATTCATCAAAATTCTCCTCTGCTACGTCAGAAATTTGGGCAGACGAGGTTTCGGCCATAGATGGAGGATTTAAGGACACTGGTTCAGGAGACTGGCTGGAAGTTGAAGGAGGGGATGAAGGAGAGGATGAAGGAGAAGGTGAAGAGTCGGTACCCGCGGAGTAGGAATGACTTTGGTTTTGGCTATCGGAATCGGAATCCATGGTTCAAGACTAATATCAAGAAGCAGAAAAGAGAAGGAAACACACGGCAGGACGGCAATGAGAGTGAGAAAGAAGGGAGGAGTCACGTACCAGGTGGTCGTCGGGGAGCTCCAGACATCTGAAAAATGGCAAAGAGAGATGAACGTTTTCCGGTGGTCGGAAGAAGGAAAAATGGAGCATTTTCTGATCGGCGAAGGAAGGAAGAAGCAGGGGAGGTGAGAAGACTGTAAAAACAGAGAGGCAAGGTGGCAGAGAAAGAGTAAAAAACGGAGGAAGACGGTAAGAATGGGGTTTATATAGGAGTGCAGTGAGCGGGAGTGGAACCGTCGCGGTGAATGAGTGAGGCACACGTGCGGTTAAAAGGGCGTGTTGGCGGGACGTTTCATTGGGGGCACGCGCGGCTGAGGTGACGTCTGAAGGGATAAGGTAATGATGGCTTTCTGGGCAATTACTGAAATACCCCGATTTCCCCAACTTCTCCAGCAAGGTAGGGAGTAAAAGACCATAATACCCTGAGCGGTAGAGAGGTGCATGAAAAACTGGAAAGAAGGGGATAGAAAGCAGCGACAAAAGAGATAAGGCGATAAGAACCAAGACACCAAAGCGGCAAAACAACAAAGCAACAAGGCGATAGGACAGCAAAGCGATAAAGCGTCACAAGACAAGCGATCCGAGTTATAAGTAAGCCCTCAGCCAAGCAAAGCTCGACTAAGGGCTTGGGGGCAATTGATGGGCCCGGCCCGACGAGGCCCAAAGGCCCACACGGCGGCCCATGAGGCGGCCCACACGGCAGCCTGAACACAGCGGCTAGGGCTGGAGGTCCGGATTTTAGGCAGTAAATCAGATGGGCCGAACAGGCAGGCCCAGGAAGTGGAGTAAGGCCCAAAGCGACGGCCCAGCTCGGCGGCCTCCTAGGGTTACTTGGCGACACTTAGGGTTCCAAGACAGAGCAGACACGTGTCAACATCCTACGGGGGCTACAAACGAGTGGCTAAGATTCAGCCTTGGCGACCAAGGCAGGGGTACTATAAATACCCCCGTATACCCTATTAACCAGCGGACAACACTTTTACTCAGCGAACAAAACGCTCCGCGGTACGTTACTCGCCTCCCTCTCCCATTCCTTAAACTGATCGCCTCCCCTTTTCCTTGAACTAACTTCACCCCCACGTTGCTTACGAGGTACACCACTCCCGGAGGACCAACAGGCTTGGGCTTCCATTATTGGGCCAGGCGACAAGGCTGGAACAAGCATGATGAAAGACTTATTTGTGGATCTTTTCATCGTCTGATGTCTCTCTTGCAAGATCTTCTACAACTCATCTCCCCTGATATGAATCATATGTTCACCCCTACTATCTCATACAAAGAGATAAAAAAAAATGTAGTCTTTAGTTTGGGAGCCAAAAAACTCATCGACCTTGATTGCTTCACTAACCACTTCTTTAGGAAATGTTGGGAGGTCATTGAGACTTAATTTTATGTTGAAGTCTAATATTTTTTCCTCTCTTCAACGATGAATGATGGTTAGAATGATACTCATATAGATATCATCCCAAAAACTCTATGTTTTCATGGGCTAGTTTAGCCATATTAGTTGGTGTGATTTCAGGTACAAAGTCATCTCTAAGATCTTTGCTACCAGACTCAATGTGTGGATGTTGGTTGTGACTTCATAAATGCAATGGGCGTTCATTGGTGGTCGGCTCATCTATGTCAACATTATTATTGTCCATGAAGTTCTTCATACTTTCGAAAATTGTAAAATTAGAATGTGCCACGTAACACCTCAATCTAGAGTCTAGACAGACTCTGACTGAACCACTTGGTTTAACCCATACAATTCTAAAGAAGTATGATGCAACATTCACGATCATTTATAATTTAAACATAAGAAAAAAAATCAACCATTGAAACTACAAACTGAAACTGAATTTGGAACATGGCATAAACAATACTAGCTGGGTAGAACACTCCTCTACCATGGGTAACACTGAATATCATGAAAACGTGGCATAAACAATACTAGCTAGGTAGAACACTCTTTTACCATGGGTAACACCGAATATCATGAAAACGTGGCATAAACAATACTAGCTAGGTAGAACACTCCTCTACCATGGGTAACACTGAATATCATGAAATGCGCCGAAAATCACCAATCATATAAACTATTCATGGATGCATAAAAGAAGAAATTTGTCCCATGGCCGAAAATCTAAAAATAGGAACGTTGATTAGGCTATCATGTCCATGTCGTGATGATGCAATTGAACTAGTCAAGTGGCCGCCTCGTGCCTCACCTCTAATACGTCTTCTCTTAGGTGACATATGATGTCCTCTACAAAAGAAACATGTAGGGTAGGTGGTAATCAGAGATCATCACCGAATGAGCAACTAAGTCAGGTGCCTAGAAATGCAGCAAAAGAAACATAGCCGTGATCAAGAGTCAGGACTAGTATGTGGACAAGATTATGAGTAAGGTATCCAATTAGGGCCAAATAGGAACCCCGGTCCATAACAATTGTGAGTACATAATAACACACACCCATTTTACTTTTAGCAAAACAACATCATATCAAGTCGCAATCCTAGGATGGTGACAACGACAATGCAGATATCACGATACCCATCCTTGCACTAACACCGTTAATCTAACCATAATTTTTCACCAAAAACTAATCGAACTAATTTTTCACTACACTCAAATTCATATGATTTTTCAATTTTTTTGGTTTTCCATGCCAATCCTATTCATTATTCAATATTCACCCAATTATTAATAGCACTCCTTACTTTAGTTCTAGAAAATGGATCAATTCGATTATGCAACCAAATCAATCAACCCCAAAAAAAAAACTTTGCCGCATGCCGTCATCCAACATGTAATCGCTTCAAATTCCATTGGATACCCTGGATTTCCATTTCCCGCAAATAGGAAAAGCAAAGGGAAAGTGCACTATTACGGAAGCCGCCAAGTCAGACGCGTGGACGCACGACTTCCCACGTGTTAATTTCTCATTCGACGGACTGCATCGTAATACCCCCACTTTCCTTCCTTCGTATCATAGCACGTTGGTTCCAAGAGAAAACACCATCGCCGTCACATAACGGCGTTTCAAACTGACGTCCGTCCATACGCGGAGTCTACGTGGCGGAGAGCGACAAGAAACCGAGTGGTTTTATTATTACAATTTGGCAATTTCAGTTTTTTCCTCATTTATCCTTTCTTTTGTTAATTATAATTAATTTAATTGCCATTTCTCAGTTTTCAATCAGTACACTTTCTCAGCAGCTTCCTCGTCTCCCGTACGTTCTCTACTTCTTCTTCTACCTTTCTCCTCCTCGCCAGAAATTAGGGTTTTTGTTTTCTTTGTTTTTTTAAACGATCATCAGGAAATCTCCTATCAAACAACAGTGTGGGAAATCAGTTTAAAGGTTCGATTGCAATATTGTGTGAACAGCGTAATCAGAGAGAGCTTTCAGTCTGCGCGGCAGAAATGGCAGTATTGCCGTTGAATTCCCTCCCTTTGGGATTCCGGTTCCGTCCAACTGACGAAGAATTGGTTGATTTCTACTTGCGATTGAAGATCAATAACCATCACGAGGACGTCAGAGTTATTCGTGAAATCGATGTCTGCAAATGGGAGCCTTGGGATTTGCCTGGTTTGTCTCTCTCTTTTTCTCTCTCTATTCCATTTGCTTATTCCTTTAGCATAGAGTATTGTTTGATTTGGTTCTGATTCAGCCTGCTTTGATTCGTTTGTGGATTGGATAAAAAAATTAGATTTGTCGATCGTAAAGACTAAAGATCCGGAGTGGTTCTTCTTCTGTCCCTTGGACCGGAAGTATCCTAACGGAAGCAGATTGAACAGAGCCACAGTGAAAGGCTACTGGAAGGCTACAGGGAAGGATCGGAGGATCAAATCCGGTCAAAACCTGATCGGGATGAAGAAGACGCTTGTGTTTTATACTGGCCGAGCTCCAAAGGGCACGCGGACTTACTGGGTCATGCACGAGTATCGCGCAACGGAGGACGACCTCGACGGAACTAAGCCTGGCCAGGTTTCTTTCTCACTTACTTCACCTTCCACACTCTTCTCCTTAACGAACTTGTCATGTTACTGATTGATTGGTGATTTCGTTGCAGAGTCCTTTTGTTCTGTGTCGCTTATTTAAGAAACAAGATTCTACTGTTGAGGACTTGAACTCTGATGAAGTTGCTGAGGCGACTGTGCTGTCTCCTACGACCGCCACAACCGCTCAATCTTCTCCGGATGTTACCCAGTCGCAAACACATTCCGACCTACCTTTGCCTGCTGATTCTCCGCTTGATACAACTTCTGTCCCAGCTGTTGAAGCTTCTTTCCAGTCTCCGCCAATCGTCCAGAGTTTTTCCCACGGAGTGGTAAATCCAGCAATGTCGAATTTGGCACCCCTGGAGGTAAAAGGAGCTACATCCCAATAAACATTGTTATGGATATGCTTTATCTGATTGGCTGTTGTCTTCTGAATGAACATTCGAATGAAGCTGTGTGTTTGACCTGTTTTTACAGACGGACTTGCAGCCCAAAGAAGAGTTCAATTGGTTTTACATACCACCGCCTGAGCCGCTGGATGACAAGATTTTCTCCCCATTGCATACTCAGGTGCAGGCAGAGCTGGGTTCTTCTTGTGGATATTACCCCATCAACAACAATTCGAGCAATAATTTTGTTGATGAAACCGAAGCTGACTTATCTGAATTCCTCGACTCTATCCTTGACTATTCCTATGATGATAAGATGGGTGTGAATCAAAGCAAGCCAGGTGCTGAAGTGGCACAGAATATGGTAAGTAGAGAAGTGTCAAGTTCTGAAATTCACCAGATAAATATTATCAAACGACCCTTTCAGCTTTTGAAAGTTGATCTTTTTGCTGTTTTGTTTGAATATAGGCTGGTTCTATAGATCTAGTTGAGGACGGTGATAGAAAGCCTACACTGCAAGTTGAAGAAACACCGAGAGACACAAATCTGTTCCTGGATAGCAAACTGTTTGAAAACTTCAAGTACTTTCAGGCTGATCCTTATGATGATGGCCAATGGAGCAGAGTGGGACACTTGACTGGAGACCAGCTCAATGACCTCGGAGAAGCAAGCAGCAACATCAATCAGATTGCAAGTATCAGTTCCAGTGAAGCGGCGACCATCAAAATCAGGAACCGTGACCCACAAAAGCGGCATGCTGCAAACTTTGGTGCACAGGGTGAAGCGCACAGAAGACTACAGCTACAAACAAAACTATGTGCCCCCTCATGCGATACGAATGAAAAGTCCAGTGATTGGAGCTGCCTTTCAGAAGAAGTTGAATCAAGAAAATCCCCCATAGAGGTGAGAAGCCTGCTAATAATGCAAGCAAGAATGACTAATATTGAAATCCAGTCTGCATTTTCTGAACATAACTAAACTGTCTTGTGCAGGGTCTGAAAGCTCGTAGTGCTGCTGGGAAACAGAAGAAGGGACAACACATGGAGCCAAGGAACAACAACGGTGCAGCAGTGTCGAAGAAGTTGCGGTTCATAGTCCTGAAGGCTTCATCAACGTTTGGACGAGTGAGGACTGGGTTTACGTTCAGGGTAGCGTTGCTGATGGTATTTTTTGTAACTGTAGTGAGCACATGGAGATGCATTAGTTGTTGAGATCGGCGGCGGTGGTAGTTACTTCTGTTATCCAGATTCCGGCTGCCTTGTCTCTTCTAATTTATTGTTTTGTAGCTTTGGAGTTGGGCTGTAGTGGGGAGAATAGGTGATATTAGTTGGTTGTTTAGTAACGGGAGGCAGCAGAGTAGTTAGTAGATTGGTGTATATTGATTGTAAAATTAAGCTGCTAACTTTGATTATATGCGCAGACTTTTATCTCCATTTATGTACAGTACTCATGTTCCTGTGAAACTCTGTATTTGACCCCAGAAATACTAGCAAGCAGCAAGCTTTATGAGAGCTATTATACTGAAAGTAACACTCACAGCTGTGCCTGCATAGGTTGCGTCATAGACACAGATGATTATCACTCTAATACTGGAAGACCGATGTACTGTGTAACACAAGTGTTATAGCTTAATCTCTATAAAAACATTACTTGGTAGTTGACTCTGTGATTTCATGATTGTTATGTTGCAATGACATAGTGGGGAATAGAAGGGCTGAGAAGCACCCAAAAGACCAAAATGCAGTAAGCAGAAGCGTTGGGAAGCACCTCAGCATTAAAAAATCAGGCAAAAAATATAATGGGGTGAGAGAGGCTCGAACTCTCGACCTCAGGATCACTCTCAGCTATGAGACCTACGCGCTAGCCAACTGCGCCACCACCCCATCTGTTGTTTTATTGACATTTTGACTATTTGTTTGTTTATCTTTCAAAAGTGTTTTGGTCAATTAGCCTTTTTCGAAGAGGCTAATCCAAGGGGAAGATGCCATCTCGAATCATGATAAGGAACAATATCAGATTCTCCTGGTGGTTAGTTTCTTATGAAGTCATGCAACAATGAGTTTCAGATGACACCAAGTTCTCCATTCCTGTCTCATGACTAAGTTTTTATCTCTCATAGTGATAATTAAGCTGCCTGTAGGCTGATTCTGCGGCAACACATGTTAAAGGGTACTGATGAATTATGATCTCTGAGTTGTGAAAACAGAACTTCATTGAGAACAAAGAGTTCAAGTAACTTAACCAGGCTATTTAACTCAACTTCTAACTATGGTTACTTGTTCAGTGACTATCTGGTACACACTCTGTGACAGTCAGAAGACCTTTCTTCCCCCCTGCAGACTACAAGACAAAATCTCTGAAAAGTAACTCAGAGGTGAACTGAACATCATTATAGTCACGAGGAAAGGAGAAGGGAACCTCTTAGTGCCACTTCTTCTTTAAATACCCTGTTTCACTTCTCCTTCACCCAGTTGTTTGATACAGATCACTCCAAAATGGAGAGAGAAGAAGATATGGATGATGAACAATCTAGGCAGAGAAGCATGCCACTGAATCAGTCGAAGAAAATGCCGCTGAATATAGCACCAATGACAGAAGCAGTGAAGCTATCTCCATCGTCATCATAGGTGCTCCACTTGTCCTTTAGGTCAACACAGTCGCTGCACCGTTGTTCAGGTCCATATCTTATAAAACTATCTTACCAGTTTATGATTTTTCATTTATTCGACTAGGGATTTCAAGTTTCGTTTAGTTAGTTTCAAGTTTGTTTGCTGATTGCATGTCAAACCTCTTACTTCACTGGATGCATTGGGTCCATGTTTGTATGAAATGTTGGTGCAGGGAAGTTAGTTTCCCTTCTTAGGCAAGTTTGTATGCTTCAGACTTGGAGGTTACTTAGACTTAGTTATGTGATAAATGGCAATGGCATGTGTTGGAAAGGAACTCTCATGATATTGTTTCCTTGTTACTTTCATGGTATATCCATATTATGATCCAGACATATATATTTTCTCTGACGTCTCTATTGCTCATTGTCAGTGTGAGAAGGGATACATAGGTTGCAGTCATTGTTGGCCTAAATTAACAAGGAAGCGGCACATGAAGATTACTACTGTGTCTATGCACCATGTATGTGTCCTATATCTGGATGCAGCTTCTCAGACCCTGTCAAGGAACTGTACAAGCATTTCAGATCCTACCGCAATAAATCTGATGAAAATAGGATCAATGTTGCATATATGTGGTCAGCTTCATACGAAGAAAAGTTCTTTTGCAAAATTGTAGCCGTGAATTCGGAAGAAAGATGCATTGAATTTGAGTCCGTCGTGGAGAGCGTTCAGAAGAAAAGTCTATGTCATAGTAGCTTTATGCAACTATTTAGTTATCGTTTGGTTGCTCTTAGTACTCTACTGACTTCACATTCACTCTGTGTTTAGCAAAGTGCTAGGTCACTCTACAATCGGCACCCTTCCTTATCTTGGCCTTTTGTAATCTAGTCTGAATAGATGGAAGCTGCTATTGTGTTACTAGATTTATGAACAATCTAGGAAGCGAAACATGTCACTATATCAGTTAAAGAAAATGCCGCTGAAGATAGCACCAGTGATAGACGCGGTGGAGCTTTCTCCACCATTATCATAGTTGCTCCTGTTTTTCAGATCTCTATCATATAAAACTATCTGGCCAGTTTATGATTTTTCATTTATTCAATTTCCTATTTCTGTAGAAGGGATTTCAAGTGCTGTTTAGCTAGTTTCAAGTTTGTTCGGTTCTATATCGTTTTGTTTGATTGATTTTAACCTGTTCTTGATTTTCAAGTCCTTGCAACCAAGTTGTGATAACAGAAGGACCTTTCCAGTAAAATATGCAGGAGAGAAGCAAAAGATTATTCTCAACTAGTAGATTAGACCTACAACGTTACTCATTACTCAAACTAAACCAAGAGAAATGTTGAATCTGGTAAACAAAGAAAGATCAAAAGACAATTCAATCTCCAATCATGTCTAGAGCCTTGAAGATGAATGTATATATAAATGCATCTTGCTGCAGCCTCTGGAATCTGTCATATACTCACATCATGTTCTCAAGTTCAAAACCATACCTAGGTTACCACATGAGATCTGTTCTAACCTGCTAGATAATCTGACCCAACCATTTTTTGAATCGAAATTGAGAAAACTAAGAGCATATTCAACCCTGAACCCTTGTATACATTTCTAAGTGCACCCCAAGCCATGGTTTCAGGGTTCCAGACCTATTATATAAACTGTGTCAGTCACTCACTTAGCCTGCAGCTAATCTCCTTTCAGACGACGTTGTTTTGCTCCAGTACTGCTAGCGAGCACCATGACAACTGATGCTACCATTCCCACCACGTAACCTACTAAGGAGCCGTACGTAACGCAGATTGGCCATTCCTGCATCATCAACAAAACAATGCGATAAACTCCTCTCAGCGTTACATGCGAACAGTCCACAACATCAAATATAAAACACTGAAATACGATAAGCAGCATCAGGATCATCGTTACATCTCGTATGATTATAAAACTGCAGCTGATACACTGCTCATGCAAAACAAATACTAAGACAACTCCATCCTCCTAACATTCTTATCGTTTAATTCAGAGCAAAAAGATAACGTTTTGATCATTTTTGTTATGGTCTCAACTCTCAAGTGAGAAGCCCACTTTATCAGCAAGGTCCACTGCAGGACTATGGTGAAGCCTTGATGCCAGTTATGCATTGGCGTCACATTCATTATCTCCGGAAAGTTGGTTCAGACTACCTAGTAGTCTTCATAAGAGATTATCAGCAAATTCTGATCTGCATAACTCACACTCTAACAATTTTGGTGTTAAGTGCAGAAATTTTTACACTAAATGACAGTCATTAACCTTGACTAAAAATAACTGAGACCATATCAGTAAAATTAAACTGATGAGCATTACAAAAAGTTGATGACATATATAGTGTGCTAGTTAACAGCCGGGCATCACGAAATAAGGAACACATGGAGACTTAGAATTACCTGCCATGGTCTTTCCCAATCAAGTGGCATAGGCCAAGCTCCTAACCATGCTCCAATTACTGCACCATGTGCGGGTATGCAAAGCATATATTCCAATGACCCATTTGGCCTACCCCACAAATATTTTGTCAACTTGTTTAAATCGTTAATAAAATCAAAATTATGGTCTAAAACATATAATTTAGCAGCTCATAACCAACAAGATATTACGTTCTTTACTCACACTCACACATAAGCCAATCATTGTACCCTAACAAGTAAAAACCAGGAGATGGTTCAGAGCCAGTCATAGTTGTACTTGAGCAATAAGATCCAAAATGCAAAATATTTAATAATACAGAGAGAATAATTCTCATATTACTTTATTATTAGGAATAAAACCACACTATATAGGAACTAATAGCAGACCTACCTTAATAAGGCTACCTATAAGAAAGGTAACTACTTAAGTAAGGAGACTAATCTAGGAAAGTAAATAACTAGAGAATAATATTCTTTTATCTAGCCGAATCTCTACACTCCCCCTCAAGCTCGGTGTAAATATTGTAGAGGCCGAGCTTGGACTTAAAGTGTTCTAGGACTTCTCTGGAAGTGGACTTCGTCAGAATATCAGCAGTCTGATCAGCTGATGGGATGTAGGTTACTTCCACAACTCCACGTGAAGCATTGTCTGATATGAAATGCCTGTCAATCTCCACATGCTTCGTTCTATCATGATGCACTGGATTTTTGACAATGCTGATTGCAGATTGACTATCACTCCTTAAGGATATAGGTTTCAAGTCTTCAATCTTCAGTTCACGTAGGAGCCTCTTTAACCAAATACCCTCACAAATTCCGAGTGAAATAGCTCGATACTCGGCTTCAGCACTGCTGCGTGCAACTACTGGCTGTTTTTGACTTCGCCATGTGACCAGATTTCCATACACAAAGGTGCAATAACCACTTGTAGACCTTCTATCGGTGAGCTCACATGCCCAACTGGCATCTGTAAACACTTCAATGTACTTTTTAGCATGTTTACAGAATCTGAGTCCTAATCCTGGAGTCCCCTTTAGGTATCTTAGGATGCGGTTCACTGCTTCATTATGTTCCTTGTTAGGATTCTGCATATGTTGGCTTGCAATTCCAACTGCATATGCAATATCAGGTCGCGTATGAGACAAATAGATGAGTTTTCCCACAAGTCTTTGATATCTTCTTTTTTCGACCAAATCAACACCTTCTTGACTCCATTGCTTGTTCTGCTCCATAGGAGTGTTGGCAGGTTTACATCCTAACATTCCTGTTTCAGATAAGAGATCTAAGATATACTTTCTTTGAGAAACGATGAGTTCGTCTTTTGATCTAGCAATTTCCATTCCCAAGAAGTACCTAAGATTTCCGAGATCCTTTATCTCGAATTCTGTGGCCAATCTCTTCTTGAGTTGCTTAATCTTGTCTTCATCATTTCCAGTGATAATTATGTCGTCCACATATACGATGAGTATTGCCAACTTCCCACTCGCACTATGCTTAACGAACAATGTGTGATCAGTTTGACATTGTTTGTATCCTCCAGATTTCACAGCAGTTGAGAACCTTTCAAACCACGCCCGTGGTGATTGCTTAAGGCCATACAAAGCCTTGTTTAGCTTGCACACAACTCCAGATTTTTCTTGGTTCATTCCTGCTGGTACATTCATGTACACTTCCTCCAGAAGATCCCCATTTAGGAAAGCGTTCTTCACATCTAGTTGGTAAAGATGCCAATCTAGATTCACAGCAAGCGATAAAAGAACTCGAACAGTGTTCAGTTTTGCTACCGGGGCAAAGGTTTCTTGGTAATCGATGCCATATGATTGAGTAAAACCTCTCGCTACCAATCTTGCCTTGTATCTTTCAACACTCCCATCAGCCTTATATTTTATAGTAAATATCCACTTGCAGTCAACAGCTTTCTTACCGTAAGGTAAAGGTACAACATACCAGGTTTTATTTTTCTCTAGAGCCTTAATTTCCTCATGAACAGCTTCCCTCCACTTTTGATCCTTCATAGCCTCATGAATGTTGGCTGGAATTCTTTCATTGTCAAGCTGAGAAATAAAGGCTTGATAATTGGGATTTAACCTGCTATAGTTAACCCATTTTCTAATTGGGTGTTTAGTGCATTCACACACTCCCTTTCTATAGGCAATGGGAAGGAACAATTCTGCATTATCCTCAGTCTCTATTTGTTCCTCATTAGTCTGAAGTTGCGAACCCATGTTAGTATCCAGATTCTGTTTTTCTCTTCGAGAATAAACCCTCAGTGGAATATTGGGAACAACGAGGGAAGGAAGTACTCCTTGCTGTTCTGAGTTTGGTCTCTTACTCCCATTCGCTGCCAGCTCTATAGGTTCAGTGGAGGCATTAATGTGCACTGATTCAACAATCATTTCTGGTACAGCAACAGTATTTTCACCAGTTTCTGGTGCAGGAGCAGCAGCAGCTGTTTCTGGTTCAGCAGCAGCTGTTTCTGGTGCAGCAGCAGCTGTTTCTGGTTCACCAATAATCTCCCATAAGGGAGCTTCACTCACAGTCTTCCCCTGAAGCGGAGTATGGGAGTAATAAGGCTCAGCTTCAAAGAACGTAACATCCATGGTGTGATATAGCTTCTTGGAATAAGGACTATAGCACTTATATCCCTTCTTGTGAGCCGAATAACCCAAAAAAATGCACTTGACAGATCTTGGGTCAAGTTTGGAGCGTTGATGAGAGTAGAGGTGAACAAACGCAATGCAACCGAATACTTTTAGAGGGAGATCAGAGGAGAAAGAATGGATATGAGGATAACTCTGAACAAGTATCTTACGAGGAGATTGATATTTCAAGGTCCGACTCGGAAGTCTATTTATGAGGTAAGTTGCTGTGAGAAGAGCTTCACCCCATAGATATTTCAGAACATGAGTACCAAACATTAGAGCCCTTGTCATATCTAACAAGTGGCGATTCTTCCGTTCTGCAATACCATTCTGTTCAGGAGTATCAACACATGAACTGCTGTGTATGATCCATGAGAAGAGAGAAATGACCCCAAAACTGAATTAAAGTAGTCTTTGGCATTATCTGTTTTCAGAACTTTGATCTTTGTCTGAAACTGATGTTCAATCATTGTATAGAAGTTCTGAAATATGTGTGAGGCATCGGACTTCTCCTTCATGAGAAACGTCCAGGTCATCCGTGTATGTTCATCAATCATAGTGATAAACCACCTTGTGCCATTTAAAGAGGTGATACGAGACGGACCCCATATATCGCTGTGAATAATAGAGAATGGACTTGTTGGGGTGTACGAAACAGGAGCATAGACGGAACGAGTATGCTTAGCATACTGACAAATTTCACAATTGAGCCGAAGTGTTCGTTTATTCAAAAACAATTGAGGAAACACTTTTTGTAGATAACTGAAACTAGCGTGTCCAAGGCGATAATGCCATAACATAAGTTTAGTTTCTATACTACTCAAACTTGAACTCAAAGCCATATGTGAAACTCCTTCTCCTGTATCCAGTTGCCGACTTCCTCGAAGTAGATATAAGCCATCAACCAACTCAGCGCTGCCAATCTTCTTCCCCGAAGTATTCTCCTGAAACTCACAGATTCCATCACCAAAGACAACTCCACATTTGAGATCTTGAGTCAACTGACTAACAGAGATCAGATTGCAACTTAACTTAGGAACATAGAGAACTGGAAATAAAGTTAGGGATGAATTGATATAAACTCGTCCCACACCCATTATTGGAGCAAGAGAGCCGTCCGCAATTCTTACCCCTGCATTCTTAGGGTAAGGCTGCAATTTTTTTAAAAGAGTAACATCCCCTGTCATATTATCCGTGCAGCCAGAGTCGACAATCCAAATGTTGGAGGGTCTATTATGACAAATAAAGGCTTGAGTAATCTTACCTCCATTTGTGACCAACCCTTGATGATCAGGAACATTAGGCTTAGTGTGGAACTTGGTAAACAACTTTTCCAGAATCTCCATTTGTCCCTTTGAGAAAGAATCTGTGGAGTTGCTACTGCTCTCTTCAGTTATTTCAGCTGCGAATGCCTTTCCAGAACGTTTTCCCTTTGGTTTCCAATTTTCTGGTCTCCCAATAAGAAGCCAGCATTTTTCAAGCCAAAGATGACAGAGAGTATTATAATACTCAGAGACAGATTTGTCTCCTTGCTTCAGGTTGTATAATCGAGTCTCAATGTCGAGTATTTCAGCTGTGTTGTCAACGTTGGAGTAAGTATCTTCAGCGTGCTCCCAAATATCTTTGGCAGTGGCATGGAGAAGGAAGTGATCTCCGATTGAGGTCGTCATAGAGCTGAGTAACCAGTTTTTCACAAGATTATCATTCAACTTCCATGTCTTGTACTTTGAATCAGTCTTTTCTGGAGCAGGCATCTCTCCAGTGAGATATCCTTCCTTTCCCCTACTACCGATGAATACAAGGAATGACTGAGACCATTGAAGATAGTTATCTTCAGTCAGCTTGTGGGCAGAGATATAGTTTCCATAGTCAGTGGTTGTAGGGTTGACCGGAGTTGAATTCTGGTTTGAGTTTTCTCCAGAACTGGGAGGCGGTACGAACTCTCCTACAGCACCAAACTTGATAGACTCCATGGAAACAGAGAAGAGAAGAAGAGAAGAAGGGAAAAGAGAGATCACAACGAGCAGAAGATCGTCGGAGAGAAGGAATTAGACGGCGGCAGATGCCCAATTGACTACGGTTTTTAGCCAACCAGGCTCTGATACCATATTTAATAATACAGAGAGAATAATTCTCATATTACTTTATTATTAGGAATAAAACCACACTATATAGGAACTAATAGCAGACCTACCTTAATAAGGCTACCTATAAGAAAGGTAACTACTTAAGTAAGGAGACTAATCTAGGAAAGTAAATAACTAGAGAATAATATTCTTTTATCTAGCCGAATCTCTACAATATGATACAGTATCACTAAAAGAAGACAAGTTCAGTCTAATGCCTAAATGGATGCATATTAGAAGCATTCAAGTACATATTGGGTAAGGTCTAAGATACCAGTTGAAATGCTGACGTGCATCAGAAGCTTACTTTGTACATGCTAATAGACGTTGCCAATCTGCCCACGATGAACCATATACAGAAGCGACAGGAACAACCTGAATTTAAGTTTGTTAGAAAGTGCTATGATGCATTGTAGACGCATAAGGCACAAACAGTAGGCCAAAACCAATTATACAATACCATGTTGCTTTCCTAAAAGAGGCAGCATCAATTATACAAGTGTCACCATGATATGTCCTATCAGGTAGAAATAGTTGGGATCCAAGAGCTAAAATAAATCTGTCTATCTATGAGTACACAAATTCTAGACTAGTTAATTAATCACAAAATTTCCAATAACTTCACCCTGGTAAGTTACTATAGTTACTCACAGTGAGTGATGACATCAGAAGAGACCAATTAATTGTCTTCAACAAATACCTATAGCCAACAACAAAAGATGGGTCTAAGTGCAAAGTGTAAACACATGTCCATTCATGTCACGGGCAGGTCTAAAACGAACCATCAAAATTAAGGTTTTCAGTCATCATTCAAGAATAAACATTGACGCCATGACTGAACTATGTCCACTGACAGTCAGCCCAGAGAAAATCTATTGATGTGGTTGAGGCCAACTAGCAGAGACCAACCTCCCTTCTGACTTATGTATAAATAAACTTGCTCATCAGCCATACTACCACATACCGGGAGCCGACAGGTGCGCCTAAGACAATAGCTACGGCAGCATGGATCAAAGCCCCTGCATAATTGAACAGATATCATGTGGCGTCTATGTTCAAACAATATTTCTAAACAGAAAGCATAATAAAGCATGATAATCACGATGCCAGGCAAAGCTGGAGGACAAAGAAACTTCAATACCACGAGGACACAAGAAAAGGCTGATTGGAGATACAGACTCTTTCCACAAACCATCCATCTGAACACAACTAGTGCGTGTTCTACATTATCTTGTAGGACCGCTACCATTAATGCCAACTATTGCACTCAAACAGATCCAGTAATTAAAATTTCATAAAAATCATGGTTTAAATAAAGGCGATTTGGCCTTGAGAATAAGTCTCTAATAAAACCAACAATACAGGCTGACACAGAATCAGTAATTCAACAGGGAAGTAAAGGGGAAATAACATAGCAAATTCTAACTGCCAAAAAAATCAGGAACAAAGGATCAATGTATAAATACATTCTTCAACAAAAGAAACTATGTGATAAACTATATAGAAACTGAGGTCCCTTATCCGAGTAAAGGAAGGTAATGATATCTGCACATTTCATCAAAATGGAATTGAATGGATCAACACTCACCGATAGGAAAAGCTAATATGCCTCTTCCAATTGCCCTCAAGAACTGAGTAATGAGATGAAGTAAGGAGAAATCAGAATAGCTGATTTATGAGATAAGAAGGATTATGAAATAGAACATAATAGATGAATGGAACCAAAATGCTCCACTCCGACATAATTTCTGTTAGCAATAGATGGAATACCGAATGTTTCTCTTCGCCTTTCCGGAAGTAACTATAAAGAAGTAATGCAGCTGGAGTCTCGACAATCTTTAGAACAAAGAAGCACACACACATAAAGAGAGTTAAGTAATTATATTATGCTTTATGAAGCTCACAGAACCATATGTGAAATCAGTAAGAAAGGAATGTAGTATATACCCAAATCAAGAAAATGGTGTCTGAAGGATGAGAAACAAGATTGATGGAGTGCCAATGGTGGGATATCCATAATCCGGTAGCTAAACCAAGTCCACATATTGCATGGACCATGATTGCTTGCAGAATGGAGATATTGCATTCAGAGGCTTCTACTGGAGCTGAAGCTTCTTCGTGCATTCTGTCCCTTTTCTTATCCTTCATGATTCAAGGATATATCTGATAAAGGGTAGACTACAATCCGATCTAGGTTCCAACCTATGACAACTTCACAATTCAACATCAATTGCATTTCTGATTCTGCACTAAAAGGCAATTACAAGTCCAACCATTCAAAAATCACAACAGTTTTAGCATTTTCTATGTTCAAGTTGCTTGCCTTGAGGCTTGAGGGACAAGGCCTAATGTACACAGGTATATGCAGCAAAAGCAGGGGATAGTATATATAGTCTAATTGCTATATGCAGCAAACTAGTTAAGCTCAGCAAACTTATGATTCACTGTAGGTATCAACTAAAGCCTCTAACTTGCTTATTGTTGGCTGGAGTAAGCAAAGAAAACCATAAATAACCATTATTGGTTTCCGATGCTGATTATGCTTTGTCAGTGTCTATCTCAATATCTTACTTGACGCAACCACATACAGGTGTTGCAGCAGATCCTAAAGCCAAATTTTAACATCTAAAGAACAGTGGTTGTTTATTTCAAATGTTCGGCCTTTGATAATAGTGACTGTCGACTAAGAACACACTGTCAGTTATACATTGGACCCTGAACAAGAGCATCGATCAAACATTGCAAACTTAGCCACATCGATTAAACAGATGGGAAGAAGCAGCACTTACAGTAGCGCAGGAGAGCAAAGTGGCCTGCAAAGTGGAGATAGCAGTCGAGTAGCGGTCGGCGTCGAGCTCGGTAGTGGAGGAAAGCGAAATGTAGATGGCCGGCGATTGTAACGAAGTGGCCTGCGGCCGGAGCTTACGAATGATGATGATCGACGGAGAGGGTCGGCGGACAAATGGTCCGTGGTCGTCGGACGACTGACGACGATGGGAGTAAACGAATCGTTCGTCGAGATTCGATCTCCTTGATAGTTCGGTGGATTGGCGGCGTCAAAATCCGTAACCTTTCTATTTCACGATTTGTGCTGTGTTCTTCGATTTCTTTTTTTCGTCGGATGAAAATGATTTTAAGTTTTTGTGCTTCTGAGGTTTGACTGGAAATTCATTTTTCGGTCAAACCTCAAATAAGCGGGGAAAATTGAGCGGCGCATAAATTAGAATTCGTTACTCTGCTCAAACTCTTCTTCTTCTGAATTCTGATGAGTCCGGCTTCTATGCTCAATCGCTTGCTGGGCAACGCTACCCAGAAGCTCCGATTCCAAGAACCCACCTCATCAAGAGAATTAACAGACACAATCTTGTCCCATCTCCGCTCCGATCGCCTACAGAAGGCCGTCTCCGTTCTCTTTAGCTCTCCTTATCCAATCTCGTTCCCGCTTTACGCCGATCTCTTCCAGCTATGTGCTTCTCAGCGCGCAATTGTGGAGGCTCGGAAAGTCGAGTCTCATCTAGTTGGCTTCGACCCTAACCCACCCACCTTCTTACTCAACCGCGCCATTGAGACTTACGGCAAATGTGGTTGCTTAGCCGATGCCGTCGAGCTGTTTGAGGAAATGCCTAAGAGAGATGGTGGCTCTTGGAATGCTGTCATCAATGCCTGCACGCAGTGCGGGAGTCCCGACCGAGCATTGAGCTTGTTTAAGGAAATGAGGAAGCTTGGATGTTCGCCAAACGAGATTACATTCGCTGGTGTTCTTGGATCGTGTGGGGATTGCTTGGCACTTGATTTTGCAATGCAAACCCATGGGCTTATAATGAAATGTGGGTTTCCAGGTAACGTGATTTTGGAGACTTCGCTTGTAGATGCTTATGGGAAGTGTAATGCTATGAGGGAAGCGAGGAGGATGTTTGATGAGATTGAGTTTCCCAATGATGTTACCTGGAATGTCATTCTTAGGCGGTATCTTGAGATTGGGGATTGTAGGGAGGCAATGGGTATGTTCTTCCAGATGCTGCATACATATGTTAGGCCATTGAGTTATACAGTGTCTAGTGCAATTGTTGCTTGTTCAGGTTTACGAGCAGTTCGGGAGGGGATGCAGATTCATGGAATTGCAGTTAGGAGAATGTTTGTGGATAGTGAGGTGGTTTTGAGCTCTCTCATTGATATGTATATTAAGTGTGGAAGATTAGAGAATGCTCGAAGGGTTTTCAATCAGCCTGGCTCGAGAGATTTGATTTCCTGGACTTCAATGGTGTCTGGATATGCAATGAATGGTGAAACGAGAGAGGCAAGAGAACTTTTTGATAAGATGCCTGAGCGGAATACTTTCTCATGGAACGGAATGTTAGCTGGATACACTCGGTCCCTTCAGTGGACAGATGCCTTGGATTTTTTTATTTTGATGCGGAGTAAAATTGACGATTTTGACCATGTCACTATTGCATTGTTGCTGAATGTGTGTGCTGGGATTTCAGATGTTGAAATGGGAAAACAGGTGCATTGCTTTTCTTACCGTCATGGTCTGAATTCCAATGTTCTTGTTGGAAATGCTGTTTTGGACATGTATGGGAAATGTGGGAACTTGAGAAATGCTAGGATTTGGTTTTGCCAAATGAGTGAACTACGGGACGGCATCTCTTGGAATGCTTTGTTGACAAGTTATGCACGACATGGCATGGGTGAACAAGCTATGACAATGTTTGGTGAGATGCAATGGGAAACAAAACCAAGTATATACACATTTGCAATTCTTCTAGCTGCTTGTGCTAATACTTCTGCTCTTGAACTGGGGAAACAAATTCATGGTTTCATGATCAGAAACAATTATAATATTGATGTGGTGCTCACAGGGGCTTTGGTCAACATGTACTCTAAATGTAATTGTGTTGTATATGCTATGTTGCTCTTTAGACAAGCTGCTTCCCGTGATCTGTTTCTTTGGAACTCCATAATTTTGGGATTCTCTCGCAGTGGAAAGGGTAAAGAAGTTATTCAGTTGTTTGATATTATGCTTGGTGAAGAAGTAAGACCAGACCATGTCACGATGCTGGGAATCTTGCAAGCTTGCATACACGAGGGAAGTGTTGAGCTGGGTCTCCGTTATTTCCATTCAGTGAGCAATGATTATTTTATTTTACCTCGAGTTGAGCACTACGAGTGCATAATCGAGCTCTTATGTCAATATGGAAGCATGGACCAGCTTGAGGACTTTCTTGACAGGTTGCCATTTGATCCCACTGTTTCCATGTTGACAAGGGTTGTTAATGCTTGTAGACGGAACAAGTTCTCAAGGTTAGGTGAATGGGCTGTTGGCCGACTGAATGAATTCAACAACTCATGATTCAATTTCTTCTGCAATGTCATTGGTGGAAGAATTGTGGTTGGCAAGTTATGACTACTTGACTTTGAAAATCACAGTTCATTATATGTGATTTTATGTTCATGACAACAAGCATCTTGGAATCAGCAATTGCTAACTCTAAGACTGGGCACATGCAGGTAAAGAAATATATATACCAGAGTTTAATTAGTAATCAACCACAGGAGACGAGACTATTACTTTGTTTAGCACAGTAACATTAAGTCAAGTGTGTGAACAATTTTTTGGTTTTTGTTTCAGATATGGAGAATATGATGGCTGGGTTTGAAAAAGGTCACCTGAAATAAGATGGCTGATTCACAGACAATATCATAACATTGCTGCTTAATATTTCTGGCATTAAGTGCTGGTCTTGAAACTTGCATTACGGATGCAGTTTGTCTTGACATTTTATATTTTAAGATCAAACTGGAAACCTCTTATAAATGTGGGGTTCTGGTAACGTGGAAGCAATCTCTGAGGAAGTTACAAATGGCCCATTCTTCTTAGCATCAGAATATCGCAGTGGTGGAGCCAAAGAAGCCTTGAAGAGGATCCATCTCTTTCTGCATAGCCAAAGAAGCCTTGAAGAGGATCCATCTCTCTCTGCGTGATATCATTTTATATGTACGTTCCTCTCTGATTCATTACTTTCCTGATTGGGCAACATGAATAAATAGGGTATACGGTTGCGGTGACTTTCAACCAATCTATTATCCCTTTTATGAATATGATGTTAGGCCTCTGTGTAAGTTCAATATCATGACATGTCAAACAGGCCATCGAGTTTGCAATATGCTGCATGTCAGGGAACTAGTTATTTCTGTTATGAATGTAAGGAACTTCCAAGTTTCTGACTGACCGATTACTTATGCTGTGTACAATAATGGATGAATGCAATCACGCAGGAGATGCAGGGCATTGACTGTAAAATAATCTTACTTTTATTCATACTGCACGAGATGGCTGTTTTCTCTGTAAACATTTCAACGTCTTCTCAACAGATTTACCCTTCTTCATTAGGTCATGAGCAACAAGAGAGACGATATGCCTTTTAGGAAGTCCGACCTGCTAAAATTATGAAGTAGCTTGATAAGAATCACGAAGTCTTGCAGTGACTTGATAATTATGTCTTCTAGCAATGTTATCTAAAGCAGGGGGGACATGTTGTTGCTTTAATGGATGCAACGTCTTACTTTTCTGATGTCTAGTTTCACGTCTCCATAGCCAGCTAGATGTACATGGTATCAGCAGCAAAATGCGAGAAGTTTATCAAGTCCTGCAAGAGTAGGCACCTGACTTTTTGTTTATAACCCCTCCGTTTTAAATGTGATTGGACTTTCCTCAATAGGCCAGCCATCTTATCAAATGAAATGACTTACAGATTGATCTTCTGTTTGTATCATCAGGAATTTTTCCATTTACTCCTGATTGTGATATTCTGGCATATTGATTTTCAAGATTCTTTGCCCTCCCCTTCTCGCTCTCCTTGAAGCTCGTTTTCATATTTACTTGAACTGTTCAACCAATGACTCTTTTCCTTTTCCTTTTTCCCCGAGTCTTTTGGTTGGTTTAGATAGGGGGGATATATTTAGTATTTGTTTATCATGAGCTTTATATCTTTGCAGAAGATTCCCGTCAAACCCACTTCTTATGTCATGTCTATGTATCCTTAATACGACTCGTCCAAGTGCATCACATGGATGTGTATGCATGCACAGTAAAGCTGTATAGAAAATCTCCAGCACTGGCGGGGGACCTATTTGATTCAATGCGGGTGGTGGAGATACCCCACATTCCACTACAAACATATCAGCGAGAAGACTAAGAAAGGTAATTGCTGGAATTCCACTTAATGACTAGCGCCTTACTTTGCATGCATTCATTGTACCACATATCCAAGGAATTACAATGCTCTGTGTTTAGTACGTCATTTGTTTAACCTCTAACAGCTCCAACACACCAGGACAAGCATATTCATTTGTTTCAGTGAATCATTTTCCGTGTCTGCGGAGACAACTTCGCAGAGAGAGACCATGAAAAACTCAGGATGATAACAAATAAGGTAATGTCTAAACCTAGTACCATTTCTGGGACAGCTGGTGTAGCACTGAACCGAGGTTTTAGGCAATTAGATGGTCTTTAGATCATTTCAGATTGGATGTGCACATTCTGGTTAGTTATAGGATCTGAAGCAGGAAATGTCAGAATGAAGAACCATAGTAATGAGAGAGTTTAAACAGTAGGACGAGATAAAAGTGTTCCATAACATATGATATTGTACTAGAATCATATTTCTCTAGGCGAAAAAGTAGAATGATTTCTTTCAGGTGGGGGTGGTGACTGGTGTGTCATCCATGTCGTGTCCTGTTGTGGGCAATACGAACCAACTCCAACTGTGTGTGATAACTTAAATCACAAAGGACATGGCAGGGCCCGGTTCGCACATTCCCAACTGTCTTTTATTTTGACTCCCCAGCTAAGGAAAGAATCAATTTCACATAACTAGTAATTAAGATTGGTTTAGTAGTGTCAAAATTATTGTGATAATTATTGGTGATGCAGATCTTTATGAGAGATTTAATATAGATACATTGTTCAGAAGGGAAGAAAAGAAGATTAGTATAGATACAGTAGGCGTAAGGTATGTGGCTGTGGGCCAAAAGTAACAGGATTGTTGGTTGAGCATAATTAATTCATTATTTAATGCTGGAATCATAATTAAGCAATCAACTGTCTAGATTCTGCCTAACCGCCCATGCTAACAATTCATCTTTCTTTTTGGCTTTTCCTAATTTTTAATAATTATATGCAACTCTGCTCACCTACCTAATTTCCAAGGTTTCCCAGTTGTTAATACTTTTGATGAAAAAGTATGCTTTACATAAATCAAAATGAGGTCAAACTACATTTTTCGCTGGATTTGAAACTTTGCATCCTAGAGCATGTGAGAGTTTTTCTTAATTTTGCTTCAATAATTTTTTCCCATTCTTTTGGTTTAATTTCTTTTCTTTTTCCATTTTGTTTTCAACCTGTGTCTTTGTGGTTGAGATTAATAGACAAAAACCCCTGTCAAGATAGGATGGAAAATGAAGCTTTTTGAGGAGTAATGGTTGGTTTTTCCTAGTTGTGGTGCCCCATGCTGAGTCATTTTGACGTGTAACTAATTACCAAAGCAGTAGGTTAGGTTTTTTTCTTTCTGGATTGATGTAAAAAACACGAGTCTGTTTTTCCCTTTCTAAGATTAAATGTTTAGGCAACAACCTTTAGTTGGCTCAGCCATTTATGGACTAGGAAGGGGAAATTAGCCTAATTTGTGTTGTTATCAGAATCACACTCCCTTCCCGCCCCCCTTCTAGTTTCTGTCTGCAATTTGGCAATGAAAGTTACGTTTCATTTACCAGGATACCTTGTCTTGTCTCCCATAGCTTTTGAGCTTGCATATAATTTAAGGCAATGGTGACACCCACCCAGATTGCCTTTGTAACAACTTCTGGTGAAATACGATTGAGAAACTCTCAAACAAACTTGGGGACTTAGAAAATTTATTGGCTTGCCTGGCCATTTGAAAGGGCAGCAACCCACGTGAGCTCAACTTCAGCTTTAACTTTTTCAGTATTTCTTACCACAAAATCATATAACATTTTGCAGATCGCAGGTTTCCTCCATACCCTTCCCATTTTCTTTTACACCTGAAAGATTACTTTGCTTGCCGTTTAGTGGGTTCTGTTCAAACATCACCAAGTTGGTGAGAAACAGAAAAAGGCAGGAACTTGGAATACCAGTAAGAACTCTAGCCATCTTGACTTCAGTTTATGATGGGTTGATGAATAATATGGAAAATTTTCTTGTGGGGTACCTGGTAGAAACTAGGATAGTTACATATCAACCTCCAGATCATCGTCTTGCTTTGCTATGCTTATTCAGTGGGGTTTAATTAGTTGTCCCTTTATGCACTGTTGACACATCGGATTGTCCTTGCAAATTCAGGTGGGTAGGTGGACGATTCAAAGTATCCTTTTTCTACTCCTATTTTCCAATTCCTCTCTTCTCGGACTCACAAATTCGTCTCCCCTTTCCCTCTTGCCTTGTATAATAACCCATGCTCACTTGGTTTTCACTGCCTTCCTTCTCACTCTTTGGAGTTTTACATTACAGAACTCAAAAAGAAATACTAAACTAATAATCCTGCAGCTCTTGGCATAACGTTCTTTAATAATTTGTGTGGGTCTGAGTGGCATTCCATGTGCAGTGGAATCAGTGTCATGCTTTTTGTGCTGCCTGATAAACCCACCGCCCACTCATTCATTCTTAACTAACCATTTCTTTTTTTCCATGATTCCATCACAGTTATAAGTAGCTTCTTCTTCTCATTAGCATTTCCTCCCTCCCTCTCTCTCCCTTCTTGAACTCCAACACTCACCACTTTAGACTTTAATTTCTCCCATTTTAATTTCAGAGAAGTCAAGGCTCTGTAATCATTAGTGCAAATGGGTGCTGAAGCTAAACAGGTGATTAACCAATAGCCATTTGTTTTTATTTTATAATTTTTCTCGTGTAGGTGCATGGCATTGTACGTGTTCTTTTCCATCAATCTCATTTTATCAACTTTCTGGCTAACAGGAAGATGCTAAGCCAGAGGTCAAGCAGCCAGAGGAGATGAAAGAAGTGCCAAAGGAAGAACCGAAGGAAGAACCGAAGGAAGAGAAAACCAGCAGAGGAAAAGAAGGAGGAGGAAGTTAAGCCGCCGCCTCCTTTCATTCTGTTTGTGGACCTGCATTGTGTGGGATGTGCCAAGAAGATTGAGAGATCCCTCTTGAAGATTAGAGGTCTTTCTCTCTCTCTTTCTTTCTTTTTTTCTTCCGATACATCGGAAGGGATGCATCTAGTTTAATCCCTTGCTGATGCCCGGTTGCTAAATATTGAAATGAAACAGGCGTGGAAGGCGTGACAATAGATATGGGTCAGAACCAAGTGACTATCAAAGGAATAGTGGAACCTGAAGCTGTGTGCAACATGATAAGGAAGAAAACTAAAAGAAGAGCTCAAGTTTTATCTCCATTGCCCGAAACTGAGGGTGAACCCATCCCTCAAGTCGTCAATTCACAGGTACTGGACGGATTCTACATTTTTCAGATAGCCAAAATCCAGAGAATGAAAGTATTTGTTCTTTAGCAACTGGATTCCTTGTTTAACTTCTCAGGCTACTGGACCAACAACAGTGGAGCTCAACATAAACATGCACTGTGAGGCCTGTGCTGAGCAGCTCAAGAAAAAGATACTCAAAATGAGAGGTAAAAATCTGCGTTGTTTTCTGTTTCACTGAATTTGACAAGAAATTGGTTATAACTAACATGGCCTAAGGATGACATCCGAGTCGTTAGTTTCTAGGGACAAAACGAATGAATGAATGGTGGAAAAACTTGGAACCAAACGTACATTAAAAAAAAAATGCATAAAAAAGGTGACACCCATGATGCCAAATCTGAAATGGCTGGTACCCACACCGTGGATCCAGATCCCACTTTAAAAAAAAAGGCTGATTTCTGAATTGCTTTTATTCATAAAAAAAGTGACGACTTTATCCCAATATGGTTCTAGTTAGTCATGTTGCTGGTGATAACATATGCTTATGTTGTCAATGAATCAATCACAGGAGTGCAAACCGTAGTAACAGAGCTACAAGCAGGGAAAGTCACAGTGACAGGAACCATGGATGCAAACAAGCTGGTGGAATACGTTTACAGGCGCACCAAGAAGCAAGCAAAGATCGTGCCTCAACCAGAGCCAGAGCCAGCGCCAGAACCCGAAAAGCCGGAAGAGAAGAAAGAAGAAGCAGGTGGTGAAAACGGGGAGAAGAAAGAAGAGGAGAAGCCAGCAGGAGAAGAAGAAGGAAAGAAAGAAGAAGGTGGTGGTGGTGTGAAAGCAACAGTAAGGAGAAGGAAGGAGGCGGAGAAGAAAGTAACCAGGGTGAAATGGGTATGATGGCAGCCATGGTTGAAGATGAGAATATGAAGAGGATGATGTACTACCATCAGTACCAGCCACTGTATGTGATCGAGAGAATCCCACCACCTCAGCTCTTCAGCGACGAGAACCCAAATGCCTGTTCCATTTCATAGTATTTTAATCAATAACTATGAATGGGTAAAGGTGGGTTATTTGTTTAATCTTGATTTATAAGTATTAACAAAATCAGGAATTAAATTGCATTAGCAGCAGCAGCAAGCAGTACTCTGTGTTCATGCGGATCTGGGAATGTAAAGAAGATTATGTGATGTCTGAATTATTGTTTATGAGTATATAAAGTAATGATGGGGGAAAGGAATATGAGTAGGGAATGATTTTAATGATCTGCAGACTCTCTCATCAACCCAATTAATTATTTTGTAATAATGCATATTTGTTTGTCTTGTTTTCTTCTTTGAGATGCAGAGTTTTCATATCCTACCTGTTGGAAACGAATCATTCTGGAGGCTGGTTTGCTCCTTCAACTTTAATTATAATTGGGTTTGGGTTGGAAAATTTATAAATTCAATGGAATTTGATTGCGAGTGATTGGTAATTCCTTGTTTTCCTGTCTAATTATGATATGGAATTGGAAGAGAATAAACAATTCCCTTCAATTTTCTATAATTTGAAATGGATTTTAGATTCTTGTTGGAGCTAGATTTCGAAGGAAGGAGGAATTCAATTACGGAAATATTTGACGAACAATTAGAGATGGAAAACCAATCTTGAGGTGTCAACTCCATGCATACTTGACAAATCGATTTATAGAAGAATAAATCTATACTTAGTTCTAATTTTTTCAGTATAATCTTATAGAAGTTAACAATTTAATTAGTTCTAACGGAAGAAAATTAAACATATATTAGAGCATGCTAAATTAAAATGTGGTAGATGTATGTGTTTTTACAATTTTTAAAGAATTTTGAATAATCAGACATCCACTTTAAAAATTTTATTTGATTTAATATTCATATCATCAAGAAGGTACATCCATAGGTAACCCCAAAATCATCTATTATACCTTCAACCACTATGTGAATGTCCTATCCTAGTCATTTGTCAATCTTTTATCTTTTGAAAGTAAACAAAACTAGTTTATACAACCCTCCGAAATTTTTTCCACACCCGTTTCATAGTATCCTCCAACCCGCATGTCATTTTCATATTGTGAAGCCGCCAATCAAGATCCTGACAAAGTTTGGAATCCCCTACTAAGCCTATTACAAAAAAATTCCAAACTCGCAGAATTTGACTCTTATTTCATCGAGCACTTATATTTAATTATTGTCAAGGAAACTAGACCATCGGATGCTATAATAATCAAGTTGTATGTTGGCAACCGGATCTCGACGATTGTGGTGTCGTGATCCGAAATATGCCATTGAGGTTGAGAAATCACTTCTTTTGAATTACCATGGTGAGAAGCACCAATATCCACAATCTAAAAACTTTCTTAATTGATTATGGAGCACTTCTTCAAGAATTTGTTGATTGGTCAATTTTTTTTTTACAAAGATAAACCTACGCTACTAGGAAAGGAGAAAGTAAAGAGTTCACAATTTAACTTTTGTATAGTGCTCACTAAGTAATTAAATTTGATAGTTGATATTTTTTAAAACCTAAAATCAAGAAAACAAAAACAAAAAAAAAAAAATTGAAAGGTTTATTAAAACCAAAGTTATAAATCTCTTATATTTACAAATGCTTATTGTGATTACCTTACGTAACAATCATCTACAACTGTTACGTAAGACAAACTGTCGTTACGTAAGGCTTACGTAACCAAAGTATTTCATACGTAATGAATAAAATTCACCTTGTTACGTAAGATAAACTGTCGTTACGTAAGCCTTACGTAACAAGCACTAACAATTGTTACGTAAGACAAACTGTGGTTACATAAGGCTTACGTAACCAAAGTATTTCATAGTAATGAATAAAATTAACATTGTTACGTAAGATAAACTATCGTTACGTAAGCCTTACGTAACAAGAACTTACAACTGTTACGTAAGACAAACATCTGTTACGTAAGACTTACGTAACCACAGTTGTTTCTTACGTAAAATATAAAATAAGCTTGTTATGTAAGACAAACTATCATTACGTATGCTTACGTAACAATCATTTACAACTGTTACGTAAGACAAACTGTGGTTACGTAAGGCTTACGTAACAATCATTTACAACTGTTACGTAAGATACTCATCTGTTACGTAAGGCTTACGTAACGACAGCTATTTCTTACGTAACATGACCTGCTAAACCTATTACAGCAGGTCAATAATTGCAAGTTATCATAACTTGAAGGCGTGGTAGGAGGAGGTGCCTGTGTTTTGATATAAAAACAGAAACTTTTGTTCTTTGATAGTCATGATTGACGGTGTTAGTAAATTGAATTCAAATTGAATGTTTTAAATTGATAGCTCTATCTTCCTTTCGGTTATATTGTATGTTGGGTTTTAACTTTTGTATAGTGCTCACTAAATAATTAAATTAGGTTGCTGATAAATTTTAAAACTTAAAATAAAAAAAAATAAAAAACAAACACAAAAAAAACAAATTGATAGATTTGTCGAAACCAAAGTTATCAATTTCTTATATTTACAAATACAAGTTATTCAAGAATTTTTACAACAAATATGAGCTTATTGTGTTTTGATATAAAGATAGAAAGTTTTGCTCGTTGATAGTTGATAGTCATGATTGACGGTGTTAGTAAATTGAATTTAAATTGAATGTTTTAAATTGACAGCTCCATCTTCCTTTCGATTGTATTGTATGTTGGGTTTTCACTAAGTAATTAAATTAGGTTGTTGATATTTTTTAAAACCTAAAATCAAGAAAACAAAAAAAAACAAATTGAAAGATTTGTCAAAACCAAAGTTATCAATCTCTTAATATTTACAAATGCATGTTATTCAAGAATTTCTACAACAAACATGAGCTTATTGTGTTTTGATAGATGTAAAAACAGGGTATTAAATACTACCAAACAAGAGTAAGGTAGATCGTATTTCACGAGTTTTCTTACAATTTATTTAAAGGAATTGACAAATTATTCAGGTTTAAACAAGGTGTGGCGGTGTGAGTTCCACGACTTCTAATCTATTAAGCGAGGAAATTGAAAATGAAAATAAGAAAGATTGATTAATTAAAGTTGACTAACGCTTTGACAAACAAAGGTCAGACTTGAATCCCCCTAAGATTACTAGGACATTGACGATCACAAAACTGGCGACTTTCGATTCTAATTCATTCAGTTATCATACACCACCATAACTCCTTACCCTTAGGTCTAAGTCCGCGAATGTTCGCTCTATCGGATCTAACTACCACGATTAATTAACCGTCCGTGCGTTCACTTCTGCAACGGATAACTAACTAGCGCACCTGATTGATTTTAGTGAGTTACTCTATAGTGGATTAACCCTAAATGATTCCTACAAAAAGCACACTCCATTCAATAGGTTAATTGATTGATTTGATGTTCTAAAATAAGGCGGACGTTCACCAACTATCCTTACTTGAACAATAATCTAATCAAGGTGATCAATCTAGAAAAGAAACACAACACAAAGAACAAATCAATTATGAATAAGAAACTGTCTGAATTAAAATCTAAATACCTCCAATCCGTGACCGCTTTAAAGCCCCGAGTCACTTAGGGTTCATCTAATCTAAGCTTAACAAGTTTAGCTGCTCATGTTTAAATCAAGAGAATCGAAAACAACAAAGGAGTTCATCATACACAGGAAGAATAGAGAAGAACTGTAAAACCTAATTTTTGACGACTTCGACGAACTTTCGATCTTGATAAATCTTTACTCCTAGCTCCGAGCACTCCGGGATGGAAAGATGCATCTAAACTGTACAGAACACATGTGTTGCTCATTAGGTGTTTGGTGTTCCGAGATTCAACGTGTGAATCTCGGTTATTTTGTTTTCTATTATTCGATAATAAACTCGAGACATAGATGTAGATTTAGTCTTGGCTGGATTGAACTATGTTAAAAGTTGTGGTGTGCGTGTCTAGGCTTCACTTTATCATCTCATTACAAAAGTAACTGATCAGGGAATCACTTCTTCCTTATCGCTCACGCAATTTCCTTAATCGTTAAGACTCCCCTCAGCCTGCTCGGTGTTTACTTGGGCCTTTATTCTAAAGCCTAATCTCTTCATTTTTATCGGAACCCTGCCTTCATTATAGTTCATAGTTTTACGAAATCCAAATCTCTAATCGTTGTGTCTCTGCAGATCACGAGTTTACTCTTTCAATTGGTAGCTATCCTTTGAAGGAAGCTCACAGCTGCCAAAGGAGTTCGATCATGGCCACCAACTCCAATCATATTCGTTTTGAGAGCACGTGCTTGGCAACGCCCGTTGCCTTCAACCCTTATCACTGCTCGATTGTTGATTCTTGTCTCGTTTCCCCTTTTTCAAATGGATGGTGCCAGCTCAAACACTAAAAAGAGCAAGCGTTCTCACGCCGCCACTGAGGGCTCTTCCTTCTTCTAGGGTAGACTTCGTTCTACAAGGCGAGGAGACGGAGCGGGCGGCTACCACAGAGGCAGTGACCACACTACCTCAGCTTCAATCACCCGGCCTTTTGTTAGCGGCAGACCCGTATTCGCAGCAGACCTGAATTTGCAGCAGACCCTTCTAGCAGATAGGGTACGCGAACTGCGAGGAGATCCACCACTCCCCTCAGGATTCGCACAATCCGAAGCTGTGTTAGGGTCGGATGAAGCCATGCCTAGAAACCCGACTACGCCCAGAACCGTGCCCAGAAATGCTGCGGCGCCCAGAAATCCGATCGTGATTAGGATTCCTATCCTGATCAGGAAAACCCACGCCATGGAGTGCCACCCGTGTTTCCAAATCCTTTTAGGAGTAGGAAACAAGGAGAAGACGAAGTCCCATTCAAAGAGGGATTTTTCACACCCCATCCATCTTAGACATGGATTAGGGTTTTCCGCCGGCTTAGGGTTTCAACCGGCTTATTCGGATTATTCTAGACTTTTAGTGTTTTACTTCGGTTTTATTTCCTACTTAGACTATTTAGGATTAGTTTTTTCTGTTTTAGGAGTTAGAGTTGTAGGAGAATTCGAAGAGCTTGTTCACGAATCCTCACCTGTAAATAAAGGCCTCTGGCCTTGTTTGTAAAACACAACCCCTTGAATAATATACAAAGAAATTTCAGAACTTTTGTTCTTTTTCCTTCAAGTCTTTGATCGTTGTTGCATTGCTTAAAGTTTGGTTTATCATCCTGAACATCCATCCCACGGTGTGGCACCTTCGACTTGATACTTAGGGTTCCTATAACATCTCAACCTTTCCTAACAAGATATTGTCCACTTTGGGCCCAGCCCTCACGAATTTGTTTTTTGGTGTTAGTGAGATTCGAACCCATGACATCCCCTCTCAGGATCAAATTCGCACCACTACGTCCCAAAACGCATCATGTCAATTAAGGTTGAACTATTCCACATAGCCCATGGATCTTCCCCGTGCTTTGTCGATGTGAGATTTTTTTATAGCTAGCGGGTCCAAGTCCTATCCACCCCCTTCTAAGGTTAGACTTGTCGGTTTTGTTTATTAGCTTATTGGTATATGGTCGCCGCCCACAGTTGCAGACCGGTTCATATCAGTCTAGGAGCTTCTGATCGACGACTTGAATCTTTATAGAGCTGGTACACCCTTTTCTCCTTTTCTGTTTAACTTGGTAGAATTTCTGCATTTACTTCTTGCTTTAATTAATTTGTTTATGTCTTGCAGGGGTCAGCAAGGCCACCCATTACCGAGATCTTGTTCTCCGCTTCTTCCACAAGGTGCTGACCCGGGCCATCTCAGGTCGTGTGGAGAGTAGTAGGGTCGTGATGATTCGAGAGTGCCCTGGAGCTGATCTACTCTACCAGCTACGATCCCACCCTCCACTTGGGGATCTGGTGGCGAACCTGTTCAACCACTTCTAGTTCGCCAGAGACACCATTACCACACCTGGTGGTGCATTCATCACCTGCTTCACCCGGTACCTGGACTTGCTTGGGCGTGTCCGGCGTCACATGCCTGCTTTGGTAGGAAGAAATCAAGTGGAGGTGTTTAAGTACTTTAAAAGAGTACCATATCTGGCAAAAACTACAATCATGGAAGGAAAAGAAACTATATAACAACCCCTTCTCCTTACCTTACCTAACATATACACCACCCGATGACATGCGTCTTTCATCATTGAGACCTTAATCATTTCTCTCTTCTCATTTATTAGGAGATTTGTGTCGTGTTGGATGAAGGTAGACAAGGTTTTCCCTCCAACGGAGATAATATTTACTATTAATCGAAGATTGGACACATTGAGATAAATAAAAAGAGACACGTAGATGCAGATGATAGTACAAGACATGATAACAACCGGGAGACGAGTGACAACGAGTTATCAAGGTCTCGAATAATGGCCTAGAGTTCGACGAAAAAATTAAAGTCATCTAATTACAAAAGAGATTCAGAAGAAACTAATTTAGCAGTGGAAATTGATCTCGAGATTGAGAAGAAACTATGTACCATTCTTTAAGTTTGAATGGTTGAGATCATTTCCTTTATTTCGAAATTCCAAGTCCATAATCGTGTACCTACCTAAATCAAAAATCACCCAACAAGACAAAAAAAAAACCACATGGCAATGCATGATCTATTTATTTGGTCATACAAGAAAAAGGATGTCGGAGCCATACCATAATGCATGTTATCTCTGCAATAATTAACCCTCTTTTTCACGACAATGTTAATGTTACGTAGATTCTCTCTTCTCTTTTTCATCACACGTTTAATCAAATTAGTACCACTATTAATTACTAATTAACTAAATCGATTAAAGACCAATATTCTTATTAATTCTGTGTTGTCTTGATGCAAATAGACAAGAGAGAATGTCAGAAGGCGTACGTACGCCTCTTATTAATTTGTTCAGTAAAAAAAAAACCTTTTTTTTTTTGGAAGAAGCTGATTATATATTAATCAAGCAAGGTCGTACAGACAAAAGAGAGTTCATGAATCAATGACTCTAACAGCAGAAGACAAAAAGGCATGTAAGCAAAAGAAAAAGAAACAGCTTAACAGCCCAACAAAATACGCCAATTCGCCTCCTTCAGCTCCATACGTCTTCTGAAGTAAACATGACAATTGTTGTTGTGTAAAGAATCAACAATGGCAGCAATGGTGGCTTTACAGGAAATGGGCCACTCTGAGGAAGGAAGCAACAAAGCATCCACAATGATCTTGCAATCAGAGAGAATGCAAACAGAATCCCCTGAGGACGAAGCAATCCTCGTGGCTAACAGCAACGCTGTAGCCTCTGCTGAAATGGGGTTACGACACTGAATTTTCTCGACCTGTCCATCTACGATCTCTCCATCGGCATTTTTGATAATGATACCGATTCCTGCCTTCTGGACGTCACCTTTAAATGAAGCGTCACACAGAATATACTTGTCGTAATTTCTCGGCAGTGGACTAGAATGTTGAGGGAGTTCCCTAGGTCGAGACGGGTGGTTCTCAGGAATCTCATTTTGAATGGAGATCCAGTCAAAGACATCTTTCTGGATACTATATGCAGCAGCCGAAGAATGAACCAGATCTTCATTAAAAGTGAAATTGTTACGTCGTTTCCAAATGTGCCACCCGCAAAAGACTCGGCTTGCAGCTTCGTGGGGAGAGAGTCTGGCAAAGCCATGCTGAATCCAATCAAAGAAGTTCCAAGAACCAATTCCAGGATCATACATCGAACGAGATCGAGGAAACAAGTTCCACAATTCTGCAGCTTTTGGGCAGTCGCAAAGGAGATGGTTGAGGGTTTCAGGAACACTTGGACAGAATGGGCAGTCATCAGAGTCAGAACATCGTCTCCTCCACAAGTTTTGTTTAGTGGCCAAAGTTCCTCTAGCACACCTCCAAAGGAACATCTTGACGTTCGGTGGAAGCGTCAAGCTCCAAAGCCATTTCCAAGCCTCTGAACATGGTAAGGAGGGAAGGTGGTTGAAGCTACGAGAATTAGCAATATAGTGATAGGCAGATTTTGCTGTCAGCTTCCCTTGGCACAAAAGCTACGAGCACATAATGAAGCGGCCCGGATGGCTTACAGGGAAACCCTAGACGCTTGGGTGCTAGGATTTCCGTTGGGCTGTGGTTGAGCCTTGGCAGCTGAGCGGCCTAGACGACCTTTGGGGAAACCCTAGACGTCTGGCAACTTTAGGGTTTTTGTTGTGTTGCGGTTGGGCCTGATATGTACATCGTGATGGACCTGGCTTTAGGCTTGGTCCCATCGAGTGTAAAATCCAAAAATATTCATCACCCAAGTGACAACTAAACTAAGATTTTCATAGTATACTCATCACCCAAGTAATTCTAGTTCATCAAATACCATTGAACTATATATTTTTTGTGCATGGGCTACCACTCTCTCTTATTCGAAATTCCACCGGAAAAAAAAAAGATTGAACATAAATAAATAACAACTTATTCCTTTGTATACTCCTTTAAGGTTAGCAGTTAGAACTCTAAATGAAAGCAAGAATGTACAAAAATGTTAGAATTGGTTTAGGATAGAATATTAAAAGAACCATATGAACATCCACACAAGCAAATCTATGAAATGTGAAACCAGCCATGTGAGCTTTTACGACATCTGACTATAAACAGGAAAAGCAATTCAATGTCACTCATCATCATCCACTTACGTTACATTCAACAGTGCAGTAATGGATATGTACATCATATATATGGAAAGCTTGGGAATTAAGGAAACTGACGGTGTCCACCAAAGTTATAAAGCGGAAAAGGGAGCCGTCGGCTGACTATGCATGTTGTTTTTAGAGCTACTTTCCAAGGAGATAGTAAGATAGTCGTATATTCAAGAAGGGGTGTCAACTCAAGTCGAGAGATTTACTAATTTATAACTTGGAAGACAACTTAGAGTGTGACGACCTACATAATGTGGGTCGTACTGATTGCCTGTCGAGGCACCAACCAAAGACGAAGACTAGGTCAAGCATCCAAGAGCGAACAGATCATGTCTGCAATGATTGAGTCTCTCTCCAAGTTTAGGAAGCTCCCCCAGTTGACTAGGGATGTAACTTGAGCAGCATATATCATCCTCGATATGCAATGCTAACCATAAAAAAAATGGGGAATTGGAATTTTGTAGCACAATGTTAAAAAATATGTACCGTCAGTAGCCAAATGCGTAAAAAAGTCCAGAAATAGCACAATCTGACTGGCAGCCAGCTACGCGCCAGCCAGGCAGCGCTGCGCCACCCAGCCAGCGCATCGCTGGCTGGGAACAAGTTTTATGTCCGTTGAAGCGATGCGCCACCTGGCAGCATAGCCGTTACGGACTAGCCGTTACTTAACGGTAATCTTGTTCCCAGACAGCGCTGCGCTGGCTGGCTGGCGCAGCGCTGGCTGGAATCAAGTGACGGTTTTTTTCCGGCAGGTATAAATACCCCCCTACCCCATACCATTCTTCACACCCTCTCATCCTCTCTCAATTGTAGTTCTCTCAAAGGTATTTTTTTAGTTTGTAATCGTCATTAGTTTCGAGTTATGATTAATGTACCCTAATTACATCTTTTTTTGTAGGTTCGTAGCAATCGTCCGTCCAAGCAATCATTTGAAGAAGGCATAGACCCTCCCACAAAAGGTATCATGCTCTCAATTTTATCCGAATGAAATGTGTTTTACGATTATATAACTTTGATTTTGGATATTAAATTGTAGATGGATTACATGTTTGGGGAGGTGCCGGTTGGGGTACGAAGTGGTAGTCCCGAGGACTCTTCGATTTTATGGGGTGATGCTGACCGACATCGAGCGTCGGGGATTTTCGAAGCTCAGGTTAGTACATTTGAAATGTTAGTTATAATTTAATGTTATTTATATTTATTTGTTATTTAAATTTACATGGTATTTATGTTTGAATGTTAAATGCATTTAAATTTATATGGTATTTATGTTTGAATGTTAATTGTATTTATATTTACATGGTATTTATGTTTGAATGTTAATTGTATATACATGTTATTTATAATTGAATGTAATTTATAATTATGTTTGAATGGTACATGGTATAATTTAATGGTATTTGAATATGAATAGTAGTAGTAAATATAAGTATTTATGTTTGTTAATTTATATATTATATAAATATTTATAACAAACAATTATATATTATAATAAATTAGGTACTTACATAATTAGGTACATACATAAATATTTGAAATGTTAGGTACTTACATTAGGTACTACATAACATTAACATCTCAAATTATATTTATGTAGGTACCTTACATTAGGTACTATATTTGAGACGTTTGAATGTTAATTGTATTTGTAATTGAGATGTAATACCATTTATATATTATAATACTAATTGATATAATTACAAATAATGTAAGTACCTAATTCATATTAGTATATAGTAATTATTCAAATGTTACTTATATTTGAAATGTTAGTTATATATAACTGTTTGTTATATGTAAATGTTAGTTATATTTTAATGTTAATTATATTTGAACGTTAATTATATTTGAATGTTTAATTATATTTGAATGTTAATTACATTTAAGTGTTTAGGGTGCACTCAGAAATTGAGTACTAGTTATTAATTATGTTACATCTTCTTCCCCCAACTATTAGGACCCACATATGACGCTTAATTGTCGCTTCTCTAAGAAGATCGTGAAGTACGATCCTAGGTTCGAGACATACCTTGCCCCCATTGGTCTAGATAAGTTGCGTGACTGCCTGGATTTTACCCCTGATCCTGAGCTGATCACCGCATTGGTCGAGAGATGGCGTCCCGAGACCAGTACTTTTCACTTGTACCACGGTGAGGCAACCATAACACTCGAGGACGTGCACTTCCTCACTGGTCTGAGCATCGATGGTGTGCTTGTGGAGTCGCAGAGGCGCATTCCGACTGTGGATTCTGATCTGCAGAACTACGTTGAGCAGCTTCTTGGAAGAAACCATCTACTGCTGACCTTTCTGCTGGCAGAGTGAAGATGACGTGGTTGCGTAACCACTTTGGCACCATCAGGGAGACGCCGATCAGGAGACTATCGAGTAGCATTGTCGCGCATACATTCTGGACTTCTTTGGCAGCTGCATCTTTGCTGATCAGTCAGGATCCCACGCCTCACTCTTCTTCCTTCCACTGCTCGAGGACATGAGCCAGATAGGCGAGTACGCTTGGGGGGCTGCCGCACTTTCATGGCTATATAGGGAGCTTGGCCGGTGTGCTTTCCGCATAGAGAACAGCCCGTCCCGCGACCACGTAGGTGACATTGGAGGTTGGATGGCACTGGTTCAGGCGTGGGCCCTGAAGAGATTTACGTCCATTGCGCGTCGAGTCCACAAGAGTCGACAGATTGCACCGACGCACTCCCCCATTCCACGTATGACTAGGTTCGGGCTTCGTCTTTTTCTTCCAATTTCATAGTTTATTCCATCTGATCACGTTGTATGAATGACGTGGTTCACGCAATTTTTTAGCTGGACAGAATGGTATCACGCGAAGACCAGATAAATCCTTGTTGGGGGGTATCGCCAGCTGTTTGACGATGGGACTCCATTCGTGGTATTGTATTCTTACAAAGTCAATGTCATTTTCCCTTATAGTTTAGGTTTCATAGTTGTCTAATTGTCACATTTGTTTCATATAGGGGTGTCCGTACTCGGCGGACCGTGAGCATTACAGTCCAGGGACTTTCCCCAACCATCGCGTCGTCGCACCTCTCATCTGCTTCTTCAGCGCTATGTGGCATAGACCTGATAGAGTGCTGCGTCAGTTTGGGATGGACCAGCCTGTCCCTACGTATGATCAGCCAGTAGGTGAGGTCATCAGTAACCTGGAGCTGACACAGCGTGGATGGCATCGTAGTGATGTGGTAGCTAGATTTGCTGGATATCGGGACCTTTGGTCCACTCGTCTAGACCACATCACCTCAGGCCCGTGGCTGCGGAGCGAGGAGAGGGAGTCCTATCACTTCCACGACGAGATCAACCAGTGGTATCATAGCATCACTAGACGTACAATTTCTCGCCGAGGAGCCGTGGACCAGTCTTTGGTACATAGGCTTTGTCATAATTATTACAACTAATTCTAGTTACATGTTTAACCATTCTTATTATGTGTTGTAGCTTGATGGCATGGAGAGGCTATACGTGACTACTGGGCCAGGGGTGGCAGTCCCAACCTGAAACCCGAAAACCTACCCGTAATCGACCCGGTCAACGCGGTTTTATAACCGGACTGACCAAATAACGGGTCGGAGTCGGGCGGTTAAAAAAACCGGCCAAATATTAGGGCGGTTATTGGTCCGCATATCACGTATCACGCCTCAGGAGCAGCATGAGATGCATGCTACATTGAGGTTAATGATGTATGCTTCAGACGGGATCCATAGGACGGCTGAGTCTAGGAGGGCACCCCGGCAGGCCACCCATCCACGACATGTTGAGTACCCAGTACCTGACCCGCCAGCTGCCAGGATTCCTTCTACACGTAGAGTCCGACAGCATGTAGATGTCCCCCCTGTCCCGCGGTTGTGGGAGCCGGCATTGCCGCAGTGGGATCCACATCACTAGCAGACCCGATACTCGGAGCACTATCCATTCGACACTACAGGAGACGCGACTTTCGATTATATGGGGAGTCAGGACTACACCCAGCCGGAGGACTACACACAGCATCAGGATTACACACATCATCTGGACCTGACCCAGCCCACACACCACTCCTACAGTCCCTAGTGGAGGCTATACATCTTACGCCCCTCCATCCGGGTCTCAGTGGGGTCCTTCCACATCTTACGCAGGTCCATCTGGGTCTCAGTATGTCACACCACCCGTAGTGACATATGAGGCATCTTTCGATGATGATGATACTCCACCCGCCGAAGGGCAGCATCGATATGGACTGGGGCGAGAGCCTACGCAGAGGATGTGCGGTACTGGAGGCCATGAGCTGGGGGCACATTGGAGGGGACAGGGTCGGCGTAGGGGTCGGGAGGGTAGGGGTCGTGAGGGTGGGGGTCGGGAGGGGAGGGGTCGTGATGGGAGGGGTCGTGAGTAGTTGTGGTAGTGCTTGTTTATTTCATTGTATTTCGTATTTCAGAGTAATTTATAGTAGACGTTTGTTTCATGGTATTCAAAGTTATATTTCATTGTATCTTATGAGTTCACAACACCCTAGAAATGCAACATATAATTGATCACACACTTCAAAAAAGCTACATCTGTTCACATAGATAGGTATAATTTTTGCAAGATATAATTGACAACACACGTGATTAAAGCTGCAGCTCCTCATTAAGTCAACCAATTATTGACGACACAATGATGTAAGTTCTGTACAGTATAATTGACATCACACGTGAAAAAAGTTGGTGTTCTGCAATTGTGGCATCCACTAATTGTGGCAATCTGCAGCTCTTCAAAAAGACAACTAATAATTGACTACTATCTTCCTTACATTATATAGAGGCGTGAGTCCACAACCACCATACTAACTCTTCCAAACTATTTGAAACCTACTACAATTCTCAATATCTTCTAACCAGAGAAAATGAATTTCACGTTTTGGCTCCGATGGATGGCGAAATAGTACACGGACAACACGGTGGGGTGTGCTACAGCGGGGGAAATTATGTCGCCTCAAAATGACGAGGCAACCTTCACTACAACAGGCATGTCCAGTTTTCTTGCGAAAGATGGAGGTAGGATCTTCGGCGGTTCTGAGGACTATCATGTATCGATGTCCAGTCTTTGCGAATGACCAAATTGTGGCACACTACCCACTCATTCTTAATGACGTTACTGGGTTGGAGGTTATCTACAACATCATGGCAACACAGTCGGACTACCGAGTGGCAGAGCTATACTTTGAGTTCGACCACCTTGGGACGCCGACCCAGAGAGAATCTATATTCATGGGTGACGGAGCGAGTGCCTGTTATAGTGGTCAGAGCAGTCAGAGCAATCAAACACACCCGATACAATTGCGTGGCGATAGTAGGCAAGAAAGTACGGTAGCACACTTGGGAAATGAGATGGAAGGAGACTCGTCCGAAAGCGACGTCAACTCGGAGCAGGACGCAGCAAATGTATCTGAGCCGGACATTGAAACGCAACCCTTTGTGAATGCGCAACCTCTGAGAGAATACACCCCCCCCCGAGCCATTTCACACATTTACCGGAAGATATCGGTGCCCTGATGACTACAAGCAACAACGAGTACGGCATTCATAACGTTCCACGGTGGCACATTGACGGGCCAGGGTTAGCGGTTGGTCAACAATTCGAAAGCAAACTTGTGGCTCAAATTAGTCTAAAGCAATATGCACGACACGGTCTAGCAAATGGTTGCTTGAGCAACGATGTCATGGATATCAAAGCAATGGATGCCCGTGGAGGATAAGGCTCACTACAGATGAGAGCGATCTGTGGACGGTAAAACAATTCAATCCGGCCCATACGTGTTTGGGGAGCCAGAACAACATCAGTCCGACCCAGTTGGACGTCAATGTCATAGCTGATGCAGTCACGCCCTTTGTCCAAGCACGCCCCCATATTCGGATCAAACTTCTTCAGATAGAGATACATACTATGTACGGACGGCAAATTTCGTACAAGAAGGCATGGAACGGCAAACAGCGCGCCATGGAGCGGATATATGGTAATTGGGAGGAATCATACAACGAGTTACCTACCCTAATGAAGGCAATACAAGATCGGAACTATGGGACGGAAGTTGAATTCGTCACGAAAGAAATCACAACGGATGATGGAGATACAATCACCCAGTTCGACCGTGTGTTTTGGAGTTTCGCCCCGTCCATTGAAGGTTTCAAACATTGTCCTCCTGTGCTCGTCGTCGACGGTACCTTCATGACAGGAAAATACAAGCACACACTACTCATGGCTAGTTCGTTCGATGGTAATAAGAACATCTTCACTGTGGCTTTCGCAATTGTGGACGTTGAAAGCAAGGAGACTTGGGAATGGTTCTTTGATTGCATACAACGGCGAGTCACACAGAGACGCGGAGTATGTGTCATATCCGACCGACATGTGGGCATCGTGAGTGCAATGGAGAAAATCCAATTTGGATGGCATTGGCGGTGGTGCGCCAGACACTATGTAAGCAATTACAACAAAAGCGCCAAGAACCCAAAAATGAAAAACCGCCTTATGAATTTAGGTAAGTATCATGACACTCCACCAAGTACTTAACAATTTCAGCGTATATCATTGTAATCCATTCTCCCTTACCTGAAGCTAAACGCCGGTCCTTGAGAAAGTTCAACAAGGGGGCAACAAGATTCGCAAGGGACGACCCCGTGAATAAAAAGTGGGCGCTTGAAGATCAGTTATATCGGTCAAGAGCCGTAGACGCTCAACACGACGGGGCACGATGGAACCAATTGACATCAAACATGGCGGAGAGCGTGAATGGGGCATTCAAGTCAATCTGGGCTCTCCCTGTTGCAGCTTTGGTGGAATCCACTTTCTACAGGCTGCAAACGTATTTCGAAGATGACAGAAGAGGGTTCGAGAAGAACAGGGGCCGATGCAATCTGGACGAAGAAGTGTCTTAAGCGCCTGCAGAAAAGAGTGAATAAGGCCACTTCCCACACAGTGAGGACTTTCGATTATGATGTTGGGATATTCGAAATACAGACGGCGATAAATCGCAACAACGGGAAGGGAAATAATAGGCAAGAAGTTCGTTTGGACTATGAGGAGGGGGACGGGCATTGCTCCTGCGGCAAGTTCCAACAGTGGAAGATGCCTTGTCCACATGCCGTGGCCGCATGTAACGCCGTCAATCAAGATCCCTTATACTATGCCAACGCCCATTACAGGCTGGAAACAGTAAGACACATATACGGACGGAGTTTCCTCCCTATCGGCTCGAAAGACGACTGGGTGCCTCATGGAGGGCCTAAGTTGATGCCTGACCCAGGAAGGGTCAGAGAGATGGGGCGACCACGACATTCTCGCATACGCAATGAGATGGACTGGGTTGAAGATATTGAGCCTCACTGCAGTTACTGCCAGCAAGAAGGGCACAATAGGAGGACGTGCCGACGTGCGATGCGAAGCAGCAGAAATCCAAACCCTACAAGGAACGGTTAATTGCACTATAAAATGTTTAGTATTATGTGTTTGGTAGTCTGTGTTTGGTAATCTGTATTTCAAATGTTTGGTTGTCAATTTCATGTTTCAGTTTCAATGTAATTTTTGTTTTGTAGTTGTACTACGAAGTTACTTTTATTAGTCCATCCTTCAGAATTGACCGCACACTTCAGAAATGGTGTACATTTATTGGCCGCACACTGAAAAAGACTGCAACTATGTCATAAAAACAAATTAAATTTGACAACACAATGAACAAAGGCTGCAACTACAGACCAGTCATTTTATTAACTTCGATAATGACGCCAACAACGACAACGACGACAACACACAACAACAACACAACAACAACAACAACAACAACAACAACAACAACAACAACAACAACAACAACAACACACTAGGCCCAACATGGATGTCAATTGTAAGGACAACGTCCGGGTGGTGGAGAGGGAGGCCCTTCCCTGAGCAACCTATTGATTGAAACGTGCAACCATGAAATTTCTTCCCTCAGGTCTCGAATAATGTTGTCCTTCTCCTCAACGATGTCATCCTTCTCCCTATTCGCTCGAACAAGTTGTTCGTCCTTCGCCCGAATGATTTGGTCCTTCTCCTTAATAGCAGCATCCACGGCCTCCCGCACCTCCAGTTTTTCATAATAACCACACCCCTTCTCCTACAGATCAGAAAACAAACGTAGAGGGTTTTGAGAACTAGGAAAATGAATAAAATTAAATTCGAACCCTTTTTTACCTCTCTCTCAAGAGGGCAGCCAAAATAGCGTTCCAGATCACTCGATCGAACGGATCTAGTCGCCCTTAAGTCACACCAGCAGTTAACCACACTTGCCTCATAAACGAACAAGTCCTCCTCCACCGGCTTCTTCAACTTGTGCATTACCCTCTCAGTATCTGTCACTAAAGAACAACAGTAATTAGTACACAAGATTAATTCGTTAAACGAATAAATGAGATAAGTACAAAGCACCCTAACGAATTTCACTTACGCTTACTCTTCCGAGACCTAGAGCCAGAGTTGAAGAACGACATATTCTAAGCTTGGTGACGGCTGCCTACTTCAAATTCTAAGTGGGCTTCAAGGGAGGTGAGTGGTGCAAAACTGCATCATAGAGGGGGTATTGATACTAAAAATTGAGGGGCTTAGGGTTTCATCAGTCCCAGGCAGCGATGCGTCACCTAGCCAGCGCATAGCTGGCTGGGATTGATGAAACCCTAACGGAGCATTTGACGGTATCAAATCTGATAAGGCAGCCAGTGCTGCGCTGGCTGGGTGGCGCAGCGCTACCTGGCTGGCGCGTAGCTGGCTGCCAGTCAGATTGTGCTATTTCTGGACTTTTTTACACATTTGGCTACTGACGGTACATATTTTTTAAAATTGTGCTACAAAATTCCAATTCCCAAAAAAATGACGACAATATAAGTATGTGCATCCCTACAACACCCCTAGTGAGATGTGTGAGAGCCAAGAATGCCACTAAAAACTGGTTTGACTTGCTGAATGACGGACTGTACAAAGACAAGTTGGCATCATCCCTACGACATCGACCTGTAGAGTTCCAGAACAGAGACGCACAAAAACCCACTACAAAAAAATTGTTCATTTAGCTACTGCAAAATTACAACAAAATGAAAATGTAGTTGCAAATAGTGATCTTTTGTAACGACAATCACTATTATATGTAGTGATTTGCTGTAGCAAATACTATTTGCGACACCACTACCCGTTGTAAATAGTGGTGTCGCAAATAGTATTTGCTACAGCAAATCACTAAATATAATAGTGATTATCTTTGCAAAAGATCACTATTTACTATTGCATTTTCATGCTATTGTAATTTAGAGTAGTTAAAAACAAACTTTTTTGTAGTGACTTGCTACAAATTAACAACTCAACCAATACCAACTCAGAAATACCTAGAAATAAAGTACCAATCACACCTAATATCACACCCTTGCTGACTATGCATGTCTTTGCTCCATAAACATATATATAATATTTATTACTTATTTATCCATCTACGTACACATAAGACTATGAGGCTAAGTAAAGTAAAAGCCTAAAAGGCCTTAGCCAAAAACCAAAGGAAATTAAAGCCCTTCTTTTAACTTTCAAAGGGGAATCCATCAGCCTATACCAATGCATGCTTGCATGTGGTCGCCTCTTAATTTGTTGGGTCAGTTCATCACCTTTTTTATTTACTTTATATATGTCCACGTAATAATGATAATAAATATCCATGCATGCACATATCCATCAGCAGTCGACACGGTATTACATATATATAAAGCGGTGGCCAGAAGCTATGTTATGAACTTATGATCAGAAGTTAGAAATGGAGGAGAAGATGAATATGCAGATAGTGTTGGCTGAAGAAGAAGGAAGGAAGAGGAAGGTGGAAGCACAGTTGGTTGAGATGAAGGTTCCTCTCTACTCTTATGGTTGTGACAAGAAGATTAAGAAGGCATTGTCTCATCTCAAAGGTAAGCTCTGTTTCTTGGACTCAAATAGCTAAAATATATGTGTGTGTTTTTCGTATAAAAATATTTGTGGCTTATTGTATTTTATGTATTAGTGTCTACTTGCATCTGACTCTGTCATGGTTGGTTAATCGCTTAATTGGTTGATTATGTTGGTGTAATGTAATGTGATAGGAAGTTATCGTGTGCGAGTATTTTCAATTGATTGAATTTCACAAGGAGAATCACTCTAATGCAGATTTTACTATATATTTAATAAACTGATAGTTTGGATAGGTGCATTGAGAGTGAGATCACAGAATTACTAGATACATCGTATGTGAAGAACTAGTGTGTAATTAATATCATTAATAAATAAAAAATATTAAAATACGAAAATTTTTAATATACAAAAATATCTTCATCAGTTTGCTTTCAAGGATAGGGGTATTTTTACAAGAAAAAAAATTATTTCTGATGTGCTCTGGTCACTGATCCAAAACTACCAATAAATTCCAATTGTAATAATCCAACAATTCATAGGCCTATCATAAGAGCTCACTAAGGTCGGGATTCTAAGATCTAATCTTCATCATTAATCTCATCTAACGATGTAGATTAAATATGCGAACCCATACAAGCTAAGAAGGGGGCCAAGGCTTGCCTCTCGTCTTCTTCCCCAAGTAACAATTACACTGGTGAGAGCTTCATAGCTCAGGAAGGTCAAGCTTTCATAGATACCTCAACCATCATCAAGTAACCGTAGCTACATCATCATGCCCAGATCGCCTCTCAGTAGCAATCGTTCAGGTTATCCAGCTTTGCAGATTGTCAGTCAATACCATTGGTCGAAATCTATACAAATACTATTGTTCTCCCATAGTCATGAACAACATTCAAATAGTAATTAAACATCGTACAGTTCTGAAAACAATTAATGAGTGAATAAGGTGTGATTGGCATTTGATGGAGTCAAGATCAGGTAGAAATGGGCCATGTATGGGTTTGGGCTGTAGGGTCCATTAGGCCCATGTGAGAAGTTAGTGATAAATGGAGGCAGATTTTCAGTTAAGTGTATATGGACATCTGACCTACCAAATGAATAACTGCCTTTACCTCAACATCACACATCATTGGCTTCTGCTTTTGTTGCTAACTGGTCACTCATTTCTTTATCCATATATTTTCAATCCCCCAATTGGATCTATCTGCTTTATATATGTTTCTATTATTTAGTTTGATAGGGTATATAATTGGTCAAGGAGACCAGAGTGTTTAAATTATTTTTAATTTATTTGGCTCTACTATAAATTTATTAAATTTAAAACCAAATGTTTACTAACGGATGTATCGATACAACTGAATTGCACTTATAAGTTATAACAATAATACACCTACTTGTGATCATGAATTCATTTACAGCTACATTTTGTAATGATTGCAAATAATTCGATTCCACAGGAATATATTCAGTGAAGGTGGACTATTTCAAACAGAAGGTAACAGTGTGGGGAATATGCAACAAACAAGACGTCCTAGAAGCAATAAAGAACAAGAGAAAAGAAGCTCGCTTTTGGTACTTAGACGACCCACATGATCATGAAATGTCACAAAAATTAACGTTGGAATTACCTGCAGAACTAGACATGGAAGAACAACGACAACCACCGCCGCCGTCGTCATCGTTGCTGATGAAGTCGTCATCCAGCCGTGGTAATTACTACAGGTTCAGCCTGAGTAAGTCCCGATCTCTAAGCTTGAAGAGATGGACTCGGACCTTCTTCACTCGATCCTTGTCCTTTTAGACTAATCAAATGTGGGCATCCTTATCAATAAATGTACTAGCTAGCTAGCAATTGTACTATTGGGGACGTTACGTTTTGTATGTCAATGTGATTTTGACATCACATAATCATGCACTAAAAAAGTATTGAGCCAAAAAAAAATGTTAATCTATATCGTTGAAATGTCACGTAATAAGTTATCGATAGTTATCTTCGATTTGTTTGACCTGTGTCCTCCCTCCATCCATCAAAGTAGTTTTCTATTACTTAAAGGGCAACGAGAAAAGAATTGATTATGTTGAAAAGTTATAATTTTTCTTCGGTGCTGACAGGTAAATTTGTTTGTCGCATGTGTTATTCGTGTATTATTAGAGTATTACGTTATTCATAAATAACACATGAATTAACATCAGTGTTAACCATGAATATAAATAGCATGAATAACACTTGGAAAATTGAAAGATGAATTGATCAATTCAACGGATCCTAGATCTGGGACTAACCAACCAGTGGTGGATCCTGGAGGATAAAGTAACTAAAAAATCCTCGGCCACGAATTCTAATCGTTGTGTTGCGGTCTAGACGCTCACGTATATCTGAATAACATTTATCTGCCACAACAAACAGATTTGTCTGTAAACACCGAAAAGGAAAATCGGGGAAGTTATGAGATTTGAGTTGGGGGCTATGTGGATGTACATCATCCTGTTATTGAACTTTGACTTTTTTTTGGTTCAGTCAATGTGGGTCTCAGAGCATCTACAATGGTCTTATTTAAAAGGTTTAAAGCTTTTACAAAAAGCTTTATAACCATAGAAGAGGTTGAGGTGGCACTAAAAGCTTTATATACATAAAGCTTTAGGGACTACAATGGTAGGGTTTAAAAGTTTTAAGTTTTAAGTGTAAATATTATATTCTATAAAATAATATGAGGTGACAATTTTGGAAGAGAGAGAATGCAAAAGTTTTGTAGATTCAAAGCTTTTGCAAAAAGCTTTATGAAAATTCACCCATCAACCCATTTCTCTCTCCTAATTTTTTACATTTTTTCAAATTTTTATTTAAATCACTCATTTATTTAATATTTTCCTACCAATTTCAATTAATCAAAATGACATATAAATGTATCACTACGAATGTACATTAACATGAATGACTGCATAAATTTAAAACATCAATATTCCAGTAAAATTGGTACAGCTAAATTTAAAATGCAATAAAAACACAAATAATATAAAGATTGCAGTGACACATTTATTAAAAAAATTGCAACATGGGTTCAATGTTCAGTGTCATCTCCGAAACGTTGCCAAATATGCTCCACCAAATCTGCTCTCAGTTGTTGATGTACTTCACGGTCACGTAATTCTGCATGCCTGCGGAGATATTGATGAAACCCTTCAACTGATCCACGAGACACCGATATTGGAGGATCAACATCATCGTCTGACCATGTACTTATTGCATTCCCTTCGTTTTATACAATCATATTATGCAATATGACACAAACATACATTATATCTTTAAGTTTTTGGCGGTGCCAAAATCGAGTTGCACCACGTACAATTGCCCACCGTGCTTGGAGAACTCCAAATGCTCGTTCCACATCCTTTCTTGCAGCTTCTTGCATTTTCTTGAATTTCTTCATCTTCGGATCTTCTGGGTATGCAAAGCTCTTCACCATTGTAGCCCATTCTGGATATATTCCATCAGCAAGATAATAACCTTTCGTGTACGTTGTGCCATTAACTGTAAATTGAATATCTGGTGAGTACCCCCCAATATGTCATTGAACAATGGGGATTGGTTGAGTACGTTGATGTCATTGTTAGATCCTGCGACACCAAAAAATGCATGCCATATCCATAGGTCTTGTGATGCTACCGCTTCTAACATTATTGTTGGAACGCCTTGATCACCCCTAGTAAATTGTCCTTTCCAGGCCACCGGGCAATTTTTCCATGGCCAATGCATGCAATCAATACTCCCCAGCATGCCCGGAAATCCATGGACTTCCGAATGTAATTGAAGCAATCGTTGGACATCATTACTATTAGGGGGCTATTTGTAATATTGGCAAAATATACGGGGGGCAAAGTGCTATTTTCCTTAAATATTTTAATCATATTATATTATTTATTAATATTTAAAAGGTTATTGATGGCCCCTAAGGTAAATCCGCCCTCCCACCTGGCCAGGGCGGATCTTCACTCCCGGGCGGTCCTCTGTCCGCCTTAACTAAAGGGTCACCTGACACATCTACAGGAGGCCACCGCCCATTACTGTTGACGGTGACTCGTTGCGGCCCACTCAGAGCAAGACACGTGGACCCTGCCATACCAATGGGACCTATAAATAACAGGGTCCCCCATTCAGAAGAGGAGACGACAAAACCCGGGACCATACGCCTGATACTACAAGCTTCCGCGCTGTACGCTAAAGGCTATCGGTTCCGCCCACACCAAAGGGCACTCACCCGGTACTTCTCTGTAACCCATTCTCCCTACATATCTACATACTTACCACCCAACATATATTAACCCCTTGCACGTCCGCCCCGCAAGGTACCATCCGCCGAGACACTCCGAGGACGGATTCATTGCCTAAGCCTCCAAAGAACCACAATATTGATCCACCGGTCCAACTGGGCGGATCAATTGGCGCGCCAGGAAGGGGGTAGCTAAACGTTTTATTCCCAAAAGACAAACACATGCAGAATTTGGAGGAAAATCCCACGAGCGGTACCCCCGCAGGAACGCTCGTCACCCCGGCCAAACAAGTCGTGTCGGCGGGTGTCCCTCGAGACCCACCCTTGGGAACGGCTACGGAAACACCCCGTCCAATCCGCCCTATCGGGCTAGGATGGCTCGGAGGGGAGTCTCACATCCCCCCTCCATCGGAAGGTAGAGCGGCAGCTGATCCCGCTGCAGGAGACCTGGCGGCACAGGTGGCCGATCTACAAAGACAGAACGCTGAAATGGCGACAATGATGAAGTTCCTGGTGGCTAAGGCGACTCCTGGAAATCACGCCGAGGGCTCATCCGGCGGACTGGCTCCCGGCATGGCGGACTCGGACGAAATGTACCGACTGTTCCTCCCTCGCCACCAGTCAGCCCAAAGCAACTCGCCATGAGGCAGCCTCTGGACAAGAATCTCCTCAGCATTCCTCCTCCACAAGGATTCGTGCCGCCAGCAATCAAAGCTTATGACGGAACTGGGGATCCCGACCAACATCTGTTAACATTCACCATTGCCATGCAGATGTTCACGGCCCCGGACGCCACCTACTGTCGTACGTTCCCCGGAACGTTAACTGGAGCTGCATTAACCTGGTATGGAGGTTTGGCAGAAGGAATCATAAAGAATTGGGAAGATTTCTGCCAACTCTTTCTCCACAAGTTCTCAAACCAAAAGGAGCGGGGCGCAACTTGTCCGCTTTCTGGAACTTGAAACAGAACCGGTCAGAGACTCTTCGGCAGTACTACGAGAAGTGGGCCAAGGCTGTCGCGGCGGTGCCCAACCTCGCACTGGACATTGTGCTCCACCACATCCAAACCACCACGCTTAGCACCGAGCTTGTGAAGGACTTGGTCCGAAGAAAGCCAAAAACCCACACCGAGTTGGAGACATGTATCCTCCAGTGTGCGGAAGTGGAAGAGAATGTCGCCATGATACAGGGCGGGTACGGGCGCCCAAACGATCAGAACAAGGACAAAGGATACCAAGGGCGAAAAGAGAAACACCCTGACGACAGAAGGGATAACCGCCCTCACAAAGAGGGAAGATCGGAAGAAGGGTACACCCCCTGTCGGAATCAAGGCGAAGGCTCATGTACGTCCTCCAAGAAAAGAAAGGAGGATTGCGGTGGCCGGCCCTGTTACCCAAAGCGGCAGTGAAAAGAGGGAACCCAAGTGAGTATTGCGAGTTTCATGGGCAGAAGGGGCACGACACGGAGGACTGCCGGGAACTTCGCAGTGAGATTGAGCGAGCCATAAGGAATGGTGACCTCAAGGAATTCATCCTAAGTAACCGAAGGAGAAAGGAGCGGGAACGCTCAGAATCGCCAAGGCGAAGAGAGAAGGAAAGGTCAGAGACACCCCCTCCGAAGGCGGACAGATACACGCCCCCAGAAAGGCGAGTGTCTTTGACAGAATAACAGATAAGGAGGAGGAAAGCCCGGATACCCAAAAGGAGGGCGGAAAGCCCAGATACAAGAAAACATGCAGCATGATTTTGGGAGGAGAGGAGGATACGCCCCAGAACAGAAGGGTCGTTGGTGAATGTTCCATGGTCAGGCAGTCGGATGGAGAGCCGCCATTGACGTTCACATCGGCAGATTTGCGCGGGGGAAGTCCCAGCACCCAAGCGATGGTGATCCGTGTCATCGTCGAAGACACTCTGGTAGAGCAGGTGCTAGTGGACGAGGGCAGTTCGGCGGATATACTCTCAGCCGATGCTTTCAGCAGGATGGGATTAGACCCCGCCCTACTCAAGCGTTCTAAGATCATGCTGACTGGCTTCGCGGGAAATGACGTGCCTGTACTGGGCGTGATCACCTTACCCATCACATTGGGGGACGACGATCACCAGGAAACAAAGCACATCAAATTTTACGTCACCAATTGCAATTCGGCGTATAACATGATAATGGGGCGGCCCAGTTTGGCCGCTTTCGAGGCAGTTTCCTCCACAGTCCATCAAGTCATGAAGTTCCCTACTGCAAGAGGAATCGGAGTAGCATGGGGAGACACTCCATTGGCACGAAAATGCTATAGGGTGGCTCTCAAGAAAGAAGAGGCATGCTTCTCAGTAGATACTAGAGACGACGCGTATGTCCGCCCAGAATCCGCGAGGCGGATATGGAAGTCCCACTGTATCCTGGCGATCCTGAGAGAGTGATACGGCTGTCCGCTCATATGCCGGTCCCAGACAGAGATCGCACGGTGGCACTGCTGAGAGAGTATGCTGACTTGTTCGCGTGGAAACCCCAGGATATGTCTGGCTGGACCCCGCGATCATGCAGCACCACCTAGCTGTGAGAGCAGACGCCCGCCCCGTGTCACAAAAGAAGCGGACGGTAAATTGGACAAGAAAACAAGCGGTCCAAGAGGAAATCTCGAAACTGCTGGAGGCAGGTTTCATCAGGGAGGTCCAGTACCCGACGTGGCTGTCGAATGTAGTAATGGTGGGCAAGGCGGATGGAAGCTGGCGAATGTGCATAGATTTTACCAACCTCAACGACGCCTGTCCCAAGGACCCATATCCGCTGCCCAATATCGACCAACTGGTGGACGCCACAGCAAACCATGAGACGTTGTCTTTCTTAGACATGTTCTCGGGATACCACCAGATCCCTCTGGCAAAGGCGGACCAAGAAAAAACGTCATTCTCGACGCCCTTCGGTAATTACTGCTACAATGTGATGCCATTTGGCCTAAAAAACGCCGGAGCGACGTACCAGAGGATGATTGACAGAGTTTTTCAAGATCAGCTGGGTCATCACATGGAAGCATACGTAGATGACCTGCTGGTTAAGACCAAGGCGGGTGATGACCACCTGGGAGACCTCCGGAAAACCTTCGACACCTTGAAGGCGTTCCAGCTTCGCTTGAATCCGAAGAAGTGCGTCTTCGGCGCCTCCTCAGGAAAGTTTTTGGGATTCATAATCACCAGGCGGGGAATCGAGGCGAACCCCAAAAAGATAGAAGCTATCATACAGACACCACCTCCCAAGACGGTCAGAGATGTCAAAACGTTGACGGGGCGGTTAGCGGCAATGAACAGATTCATCCCGAAGTCCGCCGAGAGGCAGGCGCCATTCTTTGCCATTCTAAAGGCGGCGGCCAAGTTCTCATGGACGGAAGAGTGTTCTAAGGCTTTTGAGGAACTCAAGGCATTCCTCACCACTCCGCCGACGCTAGCAGCCCCGATTCCCGGAGATGAGCTATACCTGTACGTCGCCATCGCGGCTACAGCTGTCAGCTCAGTTCTCGTGAAGCGGATGGACAAGGAAGAACGCCCGGTCTTCTACACGAGCAAGTCGTTAGTAGATGCCGAAACCAGGTATTCTCCGTTGGAGAAGTCAGCCTACGCGGTGATTATCGCCTCCAGGAAGCTGCGCCCGTACTTTCATGCTCACAAAATTCACGTTGTGACGAACTTACCACTCAAGGCAGCTCTCAGGTCCATGGGAGTGGCAGGGCGCATGTCCAAATGGGCGGTAGAGCTCAGCGAATATGACGTACACTTCCAACCACGGACAGCCATCAAAGCACAGGCTCTGGCTGATTTTGTGGTCGAAGGATGCGTCCGGGCAGAAGGGCGCCCGGATGATTACTGGGAGCTCTACGTAGACGGGGCATCGAGCAAGAGCGGAGCAGGAACGGGCATAGTGCTAAAAAGCCCCTAGGGTGTCCTACACGAAACCGCCCTCCGCTTCAACAAGTCACGAACTAACAATGCAGCGGAGTACGGGGCACTCATTGCGGGGCTTAGAATGGCCAAAACCATGGGGGTGTCCCATCTCAAAGTTTTCTCCGACTCCGCCATTGTGGTCAACCAACTCAGCGGGGTGTACGAGGTCCGGGAGGAAACTCTGGCCCCATACAATGATCAAGCCAAGATTGCTCTTAAGAGTTTTGAAACAACGGAGATCCATCAGGTAGCACGGGAAGACAACGCCCACGCCGACGCCCTCTCCAAGCTCGCTACCGCTCTCAGCTTCGAAGAGGATAGGATGATCACCGTGGAAAAAGAAAGAGAAGAAGGTGAGTGTATGATCGTCGATGACCAGACAGGCGTACTACCACCCACTTCGCCACTTACGGATTGGCGTGCGCCAATACGAACTTTTATTAAAACAGACGCCCTCCCGGCGGACCGAGCACTGGCCACCAAGATTCGTAGGCGAGCGGCAAGGTGCGTTTTGCTGGACCGGGAAATGTATCGCAAGTCCTCGGCAGGTCCATACTTGCGATGCTTAAGTGATGAGGAGGCGTCTTTCACATTGAGAGAAATTCATCAAGGCGTATGTGGGATGCATATAGGCGCCAAAAGCCTTGAGAAGAATGTGCTGTTGCAAGGGTACTATTGGCCCACGATCCGCCGGGATTCCGAAGAGCTGGTCAAACGGTGCCACAAGTGTCAGCTATTCGCTAACACGCATCACCTGCCTTCCACCGCCCTCCAGCCGATCGTTTCACCATGGCCGTTCGCCTTTTGGGGAATGGATCTGTTGGGGCCGTTCCCAGAGGCGGTGGGCAAGAGGAAGTACATCGTGGTGGCGGTGGATTACTTCACCAAGTGGGTTGAAGCCGAAGCTCTCGCCTCCATCACGGCATACCAGGTGCAGAAGTTCGTGTTGAAAAACATCATCACTCGCTTCAGTCTTCCTCTGGGATTTGTCTGCGATCACGACACTCAGTTTGATTGCACGGCGTTCCTTGACTTTTGTGAAGAATTCAAAATCATGGTTCGCTTGGCGTCTGTAGCATATCCCCAGACGAACGGGCAGGCGGAAGCCATCAATAAGCTCATCTTGCAAGGATTGAAGAAGAGAGTGGATGGGCGAAGGGAAAATGGGTCGATGAGTTGCCCAACATCCTATGGGCGCATAGGACTTCATACAAAACAGCCACAGATGAAACCCCTTACACCCTGGTATATGGAACCGAAGCAGTCCTACCCGTGGAGGTTAATCTGCCTAGCCTTAGGATTCAGCATTTCAACCACGCCAGCAATGATGCAGGCTTACATCATAATCTGGACATGTTAGAAGAACGAAGGGAGGATGCAGCTATCCGCCTGGTAGCTGAAAAGGAACAACTGGCTAGGCAATACAACGCTCATCTTCGCCCTCATCACCTGGAAGAAGGTGACTGGGTAGTTCGAAAGGTTTTTCGGCCGATCCCCCAACAGGGCAAGCTAAACGCCAATTGGGAAGGGCGTACAAGGTCCGCGAAGTGATCGGTCCAAGCACCTTTAAACTCGAACACCCTACCGGCGAACCCATACACAAGACATGGAACGCCATGCACTTACGGAAGTACAGTGCCAATAAGACGAGGTCTAGCTTACTCTGCCACTTTCCGTCCGTTTCTTAACTTTTGGATTTTCTATTGTTTTTGAAAGCGGCCTACTAAGGGCGTCTATGTAAGGAAAGGAAGACAGGTTCACTAAGGATATATATATATGATGTTATGTATATCAATGGACAAGTACTACTAAAAGCATGGCCGAGTTCGAATTCCCCTGGGAGGAACTTCACCCCTGTGCCAAGTTCGGGTTCCCCAAGGCGGAACCCAACATTCCTCTTCGAATTCGGATTCCCCAGGGCGGAAACTAATTCGTCTTCGTTCGGGTTCCCCAAGGCGGAACCCAACATTCCTCCGAGTTCGGATTCCCCAGGGTGGAATCCATCCCTGATACCCAGGGCAGATTCCTCAGGGCGGAATCTAACTTGACAAAGAAACAAAGGCAGTCGACATGAGAAAGTATTGGCATCATCATTACAATTCGTCAAGTCATTACGATTTACCGAGTTTGGATAAAGAAAAACAGCAGAACACAATGGTAAGAACAAAGAAACGACCACTACAAACGCCCGCCCGAAGACCCCGCCTTGTCCGCCCGCGACTTCTCAGCACGAGCTTTCTTCCTCAGCTCCTTATGGCGAAGGCTCACCTCAGAGAAGGCCTCGGCCAGCAGCTCCTTGCGGCGGTCCGAAGGAATCACTTGGGAATCAGCGGATTCCTCCTCAAACTCCTGCGCCATCAACCGCCGGGACGCAGAACGGAACATCTGCTCCTGATTCCAGGAGCAGTCCACGTTCCCCCGTCGAGTTCGTGGCGGACAGCAGCGAGGGTGTTGTCCAGAGCGCCCTGCACCCGGTCGCCCAGCTCTTCAGCAGTCTTCTCGGCGACAGCCTTTTTAACATCCGCCCTTAGCGCCTGAAGGGTTTCCTCCATTTCCTTCAGAACGAGGTCACGGTTTTCCAAGTCCTTTGCTTGGGCCCCCAGGTCCTTCGCCATGTCCGCCTTAGCAGCTTCCAAGAGGGTGACCTGCTCCTTCAAGGCGTCCCTATCAACCTCCGCCTGCTTCAGGGCGTCCTCCACTTTGTAACGCTTCTGCTGCTCCGCCTGTAAGTCCAACATGTGTTCAGTGGCTTGGTTAGCATGCGCAACACGGAGCAAGTCCAATTGATAAGAGGTAGTTACCAGAAGCTGGGCCGCCTCCTCTTCCATTTCCTTTTTGGCCTTGGAGTATTTGGCCTTCCATTGTTGAGAGGCGGCTCGGGCCTCCCTCAACTCAACCTCCATCTCCTCAACACCTTGCGGCCGCTCTGCCCTGTGCGCCTGATCGGCTGACAGCAGTGCCCCGGCGGTACCTAGGAGCTACAACAAAAGTAATAACCAAACCGACGGGCCGATCAGGTTGCGAAACGGAACGTGGTCGACGAGTACGCAACGCCAGTCTTCTGACTGAAATTTAGTCTTACCCTGGCCCCGATCGCCATTTGCTCCATCGCCAAGCGGCGGACCCCGTCCTCGGTACGAGGGTGGTCGATATCCCAGTCGGCCGCCAGTTGAAGGGCGGCCTGTGTGAGAATCTCGCTGCCACTAAGCGTTGGCTGCATGATAGGGAGACGGGCGGTGCTGAACTCCCCTGACGGGGTCTCTTGCCTAGTTCTGCCACTGGTTTTCTGCTTCCCAGCGTCCTTCCTCATGATCGTCTTTCGGCGTTTTGTACGCTCCAAGTTATGTGCTGGAGGACTCTGTTGAGACCGCTTTTTCTCAGGGCGCTCCTTATCCGCCTTTTCTTTGTCGGGGCGCGTCTGGTCCGCGTCTTTCTGTTGCTGATGTTGCTCAGCTCTCGAACCTTCGGGTTGAGGCTGAGTGTGGCCAACCGCTCTCCGGGTCTTGGCGTTCAACAAGGCAGCGAAGATGGAACTCTCTGCAAAAACAGTAATAGCAAGACAAGGAAACAGGTTAAGCACCAGCACCACAATAAACATGTATAATAACAGCGCACAACAATAGACGCATCGCCCTCAGTTGTTGTCCGCTCACCACCGCCATCTAGCCAGTGCTTCAGAGCGTTTAGGCCCCGCTTCTTAAGATTGTAGTTCCAGGTGTTCACCCAGTCTACAATGTTAGCGTCATTCCCCTGAAGATGGCGGGGTTGGTTGAACTCCTCGATTGCACCATACGACCAAGTAGGTCGAAGGCGCTCCGCCCAGGAGGCATCCTCCGGCGATTCAGCTCTCATAAAGAAGAAGCTGTGAAACCACACAGAGGACGCCTTGATGACGCCGTAGACTCCGCTTCCAGAGTACGCTCTCCTCTTTGAGAACGTAATGCCATTCTGCCCAATTTTGGCGTAGTAAAGCTGGGAATACTCTGGCGCTTGGAGCAACATGCTTTTTGATGCATGACACCTTGAATGCAGTCATGACTGCCCAAGCATGAGGTTGGAGCGCTCCAGGGACGCTCCCAAAAGATCCAGAACATCCACCTCCCAGGAGTCCAAGGGGAAGCGGAGGCCGTACCTGAGCGCCTCAACCCACACGCCCACCCATCCAGGTGGACAGTTTCCGATTGAGCAGATTCGAGCGGGGGCGGCGTATAAACAGCGCTGAGGCATGTCGCACTCATTCAACATCCTCGCTAGGGCGTTCGTCTTGACATAGGGGAAGTACCCCGGCCCATACACCTCTCGGCAGTCCGCGGGCGCGCCATCCCACATCTGCTCCCAGGATGAGATCTTGTATCCATACTTATCCACAGCTTCGGTCTGCAGCTCAAAACCCCAAGACTCCTTGGTGAACCCGACCTGCCACGAGGCGAACCGCCGACAGATATTTGAGTTGGGTCCCTTGAACCTGGCCTCTGCCTGCTGGCGGAGCTGCTCCGCCGACGGAGTAGGCAGCGGTTCGTTATCCTCAGAAAACACGTACTCTGCGGTGAAGTCCGCGTACGGATTAAAAACAATGTCGGTATCCTCCGGATAGGGCATCTGCCCTTTCTGTTTGGGATCTGCGGCATCTGATCCCTCGTCATCGATTTCTTCTTCCTTAGAAGGCTCGGGAGTCAGAGGAGGACTCAGTTGCAAGGACGGGGTTGACGACGTAGATGCTTCGGCGGACGTATCCGCCCCTGATCCTCTCCTCCCTTCATCATAACATCCTACAACAGAAGGATAAGGGGCGCAAATCAGAAGAGGAGGAGGAATGAACGCCAAAGGGCGGGCAGATACAGGAGTAGTTTTAGTCCCCGCCTCTCGAGAAGGGCGGGCGGTAGACCGCCGTCGTCCCCGCATGCCCCTCAACACACTCTCTAAGTGGTCATAATCTAAGGACGAGGACGACCCACTAGACGACATCTCACACGCCCAAGAAGGAAATAGAAAGGGCGGGGCACGCAATACAAGCACAAATGCGAAAGAAAAAACTAATGGGCGGATAAAAAAAATTTTTGAATGCAAGAATTTTCAAAGGAACCTACTTGCTTCGGCGGAAGAAGATGACTCAACATCAGAAGGCATCTTCGGTGAATGTTTTGGAAGATGGCGAACAGAGGCAAAGTTTAGTGAGGAAAAGGCGGACTCGGCTGACAAGGCGGACACGCTCAGAGAAATTGGCAAGAGGAAAGGGCGGAAGTTCTCAAATATTTTTTTTGACAGGCTGAGGTGCCAAATTGGAGGGGGGGAGACCCCTTATTTATACTAGTGACGTGGGTAAGCGAACCGTCGCCAAGTATAAAGTTGCCACATGTCCCCCAAGTAGTGGGCTGGTATGTTTCGAGTAGGCTACTAGCCTACTGCTCGGGGGACACGAAACGTCGCCGAATACAATGGGGCCACGTGTCCCCCAGGCAGAGGGCGAATAGGCTAGTAGCCTACAGAAAGGAGGGGAACGCGTGCAAGTTCACCTCAAAAGAAGAGCCCCGCCCGTTTGGATCACCAGCAACAGGTTCAATCTGGAAGGGGCGGATCTCTCGTCTCAGGGCGTTCAAACAGCTCCATAGTATCGCCTCGAGCCTCTCGCGGCCTCAAGGCCATACTGGGGGCAATTGATGGGCCCCTAAGGTAAATCCGCCCTCCCACCTGGCCATGGCGGATCTTCACTCCAGGGCGTTCGAACATAATCATAGTATCGCCTCGAGTCCCTTGCGACCTCTAGACCATACTGGGGGCAATTGATGGGCCCCTAAGGTAAATCCGCCCTCCCACCTGGCCAGGGCGGATCTTCACTCCCGGGGCGGTCCTCTGTCCGCCTTAACTAAAGGGTCACCTGACACATCTACAGGAGGCCACCGCCCATTACTGTTGACGGTGACTCGTTACGGCCCACTCAGAGCAAGACACGTGGACCCTGCCATACCAATGGGACCTATAAATAACAGGGTCCCCCATTCAGAAGAGGAGACGACAAAACCCGGGACCATACGCCTGATACTACAAGCTTCCGCGCTGTACGCTAAAGGCTATCGGTTCCGCCCACACCAAAGGGCACTCACCCGGTACTTCTCTGTAACCCATTCTCCCTACATTATCTACATACTTACCACCCAACATATATTAACCCCTTGCACGTCCGCCCCCGCAAGGTACCATCCGCCGAGACACTCCGAGGACGGATTCATTGCCTAAGCCTCCAAGGAACCACAGTATTGATCCACCGGTCCAACTGGGCGGATCAGTTATAAAGTTTTATAAGTTTCATGCCATTGTAGGAATAACTTTATAAGTTAAAGTGTACTAAAAAAGTGATGTGGTATACTAGTTAAAGCTTTAAATTACACCACCATTATAGATGCTCTCATATGGATATAGTTAGGCTCACCACAAACTATATATTAATAGAAATTAAATTTGGTACAAGACTCAAAAGTGTACCATGTGATCAAACTATTAATTAATTATGTGATTAGTGGACACATAAGACTCTTTTGGATTCTAATCCAGCTCTTATCATGTAACATAGTAAAGAAAAATGTTAGTTCTACTTTCACTTGTTTGAATAGGCTAGTTTAGTGAAAGAAGTTGGTATTTATACACAACAAAAAAGCTACAATACACACTATCTAAATTTCGATCACTCATTAATTAGGCACATTCTCACACGGTCTACTTTTTACTTTTTTTCTGTAGTGGTTGCTCACTTCTTATGGACACTCTCGGTCATTTAGACCCTCTTTGTATGTTTTCACTTGTATTAGAGTTGACAGACCCACGAGAATCTCAACTTAAAATGTTATCATAATTTTTAGTATCTTTTTTTTATGAATGATGATGCTAATATATATAGATAATCGTCAAACAAAATGTACAAGAGGAAACAAAGGAAGACCAGCCAAAAAAAGGCTTATCCTCTCCCAAAAGACCCAACAAAAACCCCTAGTCAGAGACAAAAAACATCCATCGTAGGGTCAACCCCAAAACCGCTATCGCTATACCCCAAGAGGTCGAAAACAACAAAACTCAACCCGGATCAAAATTGTGGTGCCATAATGACATCCAACGGCGTAGATCATCCTGAGAGCTACTGCCAGTAACTCTCACCCATATACCTACCAACGTCGCGATTTTCCACACCGTTTGATCAACCGATCTAACTCTATCTCTAAAAATCCTATTGTTTCTTTCCCAAATACACCAATAATTTTTAGTATCTTAGCCCTAAAAATGTATACATTCTCTTTCGTGTTTGATAATGGCCGTTCGCAAAGGAGATGCTATTGGGACGATGAACGAGTGAAGAAGAGGAACATGTAGAAGAAGAAGTGGGGAAAAATTCATAAGAAATGGGCTCCAATTCGTCATTGAGCTTCGTAATTTGACTGGAATGTCATTTTTTGTCATTGGTGTTATAATTTTTAGAAGATTTTCAAAAAAATAAATACGGAGATTCGAATATGAAGGGAAAAAAGACACACTATAGAATGGTGGTTGAATTGATTTAAAAAATAAACTAATAAAACAAACACTAAATGAAGATGGTTAAATTATTCACTTTTTTATCTTTTCATTATGATCATGAGATTAGTATAAGATTTTAGGATATATTGTAGTGTTATAATATTAGATTTTTACAAGAGTTCAGTATAGTTTTACATGACAAATGCAGTCTTAGTTTTATTGAGTTTTTATTTTTTTTATCGAGACAACTTTCTGTTAGAAGAGAAACGTAGATCGTGAGTCATTCTAGAAGATACGAAAAAAAGTGAGAGAAGGAAAGGTGTAGGGAGCTCGGGAGGGAGGAAAATAAACACTAAACTTAAAAAGTTTAAACCCAATTAGAGCATCTACAATGGTCATAAATTATAAAACTGTATGGTAAAAGCTCCAATTTGATTGGTTGATAAACAATCAAATTGAATTAAATAAAGCAAAAAGATGAAATTATAAGAGAGAAGAGTGATTTGATTGGTTCATTTTATAAAGTTTTATGCAAAAACTTTATGTAAATAGAGCTTTTGCGTAAAGCTTTATAAAATGAACCAATCAAATCACTATTTTCTCTTATAAGTTCATGTTTTTTCTTTATTTAATTCAATTTTTTTACTTATCAACCAATCAAATTGGAGCTTTTACCATAAAGCTTTATAATTTAGGACTATTGTAGATGCCTTAATAAAGCGAATAATAACTATCTTTATTCTTGGGTAGTTGCCTAGTATGTAAAAAAGGAAAAGGATTGAGATAATAAGAAATTAAAAAAAGTGGAAAACGTGAACATATTGAAGACGATAAGTATTCACATCTTTGCACGGAACAATATGAATTTTAGAATTCTACCAGACGTCATCAAATTGCTAAATTAAAATAGTATGTAATTTAATCGCTACATTTACATTTTAATTATTTTAGTAAGTAATTTATAATTCAGTTAATTCAGAGACGGGTCATGTAACTACAAGAGGCTTGATCTGAGATAGTACTAGGCACATCTTGGAGGCCTACAAGGCCTACAATATGAGCTTAAGTGTTGTTCGATAACCCGGGCTGAGTTAAGCGCAGTTATGACAGTCTTCTAATAGCTTGGGAGAAGGGATACCGAAGAGTTCATGTGTAACTCGACTCCTGATATGCAATCAGTTTGATACGCTGAGAGGAGATGAGGTCCATCAGCACTATGTTGTTGATGGGATACACGAGTTTTAGTGGAGGCGTGGGAAGTCAAGATTACTCATATCTATACAGAGAGCTAGGCAATCATACAACATACTACTTTGTTAACATTGGGTACATGATAGCACCGAGAGTGTATAATTTTCATATTTCCAATCCTTTGTTAATTTATTAATCTCCTTATGATGTACTTGGTGTTTCTGACTCTCGCTTGATTTTAGGTACATTCAACACGTTAAACTTGCTTTCCCAAATCACAAACAAACTCTTTTCAAGAAATGACTTTTGATGTCTCCCCAAAGTTATCTTTACAAACAAAATTAAAACTAATTAAAAAGCCTACGCCAACGACACATCAACCGACTCATTCATAAAATGGGGCACCTCATTCGTCCACGTCACCCCAATTTACATAAGAAGACAAATTAAATACGACTCAACATACCTAATATATATATATAATATAATATATATCCAGTCCCTCTACATCCATTTGAATTAATCATCATTTGAAGAAAATTAAAAAAAAAATCACCTTTCCCTTCCAAATTAAAAGCATATACAGGAAGATGATCACAATAGCGGGGCGGCGGAGCTATTGGAAGAATACACGGAGGCAATCGCCAGACTCACCGTTCTCATATGTCGATTCCCGGGTGAAAGGCGAAACGGCGGCAGAAATGGTGACTATTTCCGGTTCTTGACTTTCCCTCCAGGGCTGCTGCTGTCCACCTCCAACATTCTTCCTCTACTAATTTCATGGTTTATTTCTGACGGGTCATGCTACATCGAGATTCACGAACGCCGGGGCGGCGGCGGCGTAATGAATTGCGGTTGTTCTCCTGGAAATTTTTGACAGATTATAGGATAAAAGATTTACAGTGTATATCGGGTATTTGGGTTTATTCACTAATTCGTTTTATTCCAATCATTATCAATTATTTATTTCATTCGCTTTTTTGTTTCATTTTTTTTTTGGTTGAAATCGTCACTATAAATTTGTTTGTTTAGTCGTTATAGGCTAGGTTCACGGGTTGAAGATGCATGAATCAGGAATTGGGGGTTCGGATCTGCCTCCAACCTTTTAAGATTAGAACCAGTTCCAACAAAAAATGAGAGGGGTATTTTCGGAATTTTAAAAAAACTTAACTCTAATTGGCCAAGTAACTCTAATCTCCATTTGTCTCTCTCTTAAGTCTTATCATCCGTCTTCGATTCCAACTCAAGCTAGCCTTCAGGCACTACTTCGACCTCCTCCTCGATGCCGCTCCACCCTCTCCTCCGGCCGTCTCATCACACCTCCACCCTCTCCTTCGACCGCCTCCTTCTCTACGTCGGTCAACCCGCTCCTTACCCCTTCCCATATACACTTGAAGGACGAAAAATCTGAAGCATAACGACGACCTCCTCCTCGACGCTGCTTCACGCTTTCTTTCGGACACCTCTGCCTCGACACACCTCCCCCCCTCTCCCCTGGCTGCCTCCTTCTCATCGTCGACACAATGACGGATATGAGCCCCATCCTCTTTCACGGTCGCTAGATTTGGGACCTTCACAATCAATCCTCTATCGTGACCGCTAGATTATGAAGGATCAGTGTCGTAATGGAGGTCAGAATATACCTGGAGGAGGATGGGGAGTAAGAGTTCTCGCCGGCGAACACACTATGTGCTCCAACTCCTCCCATGCAAACAGTCACTAACTAAGTCAAGTGACTGATTTGCAGCTACAAAAATGTAGAGATCGTTTAGTAATCAGTGAAAATTACAAATCTAGTCACTTTATTTCATTTTATTGACAATTTATAATTAAGTAACTAATTTGCCGTTACAAACACATTGGATTGTTTTAGCAATTATTTAAAATTTTCAGTTTGATCAGTCACTCCGGAAGTGGACCTAAGATGGAAAGTTTTGAAATCAACTGACTCCAAATGCTATAAACGATAGGGCAATGCAGAAAAAGATGATCACTGACTCTTCCTGCTAACAACAAATCACACACCGATTTGTAAATGAAAATACCGAGTTTGAAGATTGTCCAAAGTTGAAATCCGATTATGATACACGAGCCACACAAAACATTGAATCTTCGAGAGGACACCCCTGCTCCAGATTGTACTGCAAGGAACAACAAAGATTCCTGGGAACTCCTGATCAACACGTACCTTGAATTGAAATAGTGAACTGAGAAGATCGACGACTCAACGAGGGTCCAATGAATCGAAGACGGGCCAACCGAGATACCACCATTAAGAGTTGGGACAACAAGTAGAGAAATTGTTGACACTCCCACCCAAAGCGCCTCCACGTAGCACCCCACATAACGGAACCTCCCAACAGCTCCTAGAAATAGAAGGAGCAAAACAAAAAAACACATGAATTTGAAGGAAGAGTTGTGGCAGCTGTCACCCTCAGAAAAGAGTCTTTAACCTTTCACCTCTAACACAATAGTCTTCCTAAAAGAAGCCCACCCACCCCCGGATTGACCACCCCGTAATCCCAACACGAGAGAATCAATTTCACAATCCTCCTCCACATCGAGAGGCCAGTTGAGTTCAGATTATAGACTGGTTACCACTCGAAATTCCATTCCCACATTCATCCACCATGAGTTTCCTCCACCAAGCATTTATTTATGTTGAAAATCTCCAACCCATTTCCCCAATAGCGCCATATTTAACAACTGCAAGTCAATAACCCCGACCCCCCCCCCCCCCCCAAAAAA